>VWZN01002261.1:93362-130645 GCA_013396955.1 Regulus satrapa
TGATTTATGCTTCTGAAGGGAAAAGGACACTTTACATTTAAGTTTTAGAATGCCACAGGTTAAATTTTCTTTGGCAGTTTCCTTCTTTTTTGTCTCTTAATTGATACAGCACCGAGGAGAAAACAGATTTAATAAAAGATTCCTACCTACAGATTATGCTAAATCTTTTCAAAGGAAATTTGACTTTATATGATGAATTTCACTTGCATGATGAAACGGCAACTGCAGCATATGCTCAGTGCCTTGAAATCTGACTCAGTAAAATGAAGGCATCAAGCCAAGGAAATGGGTTATTCTACAAAGCAGCAATATTCTACATTACCAGTTTATTTACCTTTTTCCTGTGAATTTTGGGAATACATTTGCAGCATTAAGTTTAGAAATGGGCAGATGGAAATCCTTTCATTGCACTCATCTCCAAAGCATTCACAAGAAGACCAAAGCACCAAACATTGTTCAGAAAGACAAATTTGGAATATCACATGGAAGAGGGAGCTCACCAGCATGTAGATGCAAAAAGGGAACACTCTGTAACAATCTGCAACCTGTGTTTGCTGAGGGCAGGGACCCTTCATTTACACGGCTACAACAGGAAACCACACACAACGCCATCTAAAAGCCAGGAGCAACCCAAGAATAAATTAAATGAAAAGTTGTGAATTCTAATCCAGGCAGACATGCATGTCCTCAATAACACTGTCCAATTTGCTTAAACCTTCCATTTCTCCACTGCTAAAACTGAAACAATTTTTGAGTATTTTCCTAGCAGTAGACAGAAGAAAACAGCTCTGCAGCAGCCTACACATATTCAGGCCTCAGAGTGATCTTCCACCATTTATTGTGAACCTTCATTTTGGTTTGCCATCAGTGGTCAGTAACAGCAGGTTTAATTACTGCAGAGAGCCCTACGTTGGGAAATAGTGGATTGAATTACTTGAATCTATTTAAATTTAAACTGCCATTCATTAGGTTATTCTTCAGTTACGAAAGTTGAAAATGTGGTTTCGCTGGACTACTGGTTACATTTCAACCAATAATTCAACCAAGTTCATTTCATCATCCAAATGCTGCCATGGGTTTGCGTAGGTCTTGGTTTAGCCCATGTGCATTTGGTTCAAAGGGCAGCTCTCATTTTTTCTAACATTTCATCCAGTCAGTGATAGCATTTGCAATTATTTCTAAAATTTTTATCTTGTTTGATCAAAAAAAGTTTGCATTTCAAACACTCATTGTTCGAACTCATCCCCCAAGTTCTTCCTTGCTTTCCATTTGTCTGCTCTAAACTCTCCTCCTTTGTTTGTTGCAGATCACGACATGTAGTACATGTAATTCTCCCATTTAATAATGCCCTGATTGAAAGAGGATTAACACATCCCAGCCTTAGTATTTCTGGATCTCTGGATTCTCATGACTACTTATTTATACTGATCCAGAATCCAACTATCTTCTACAAATTTACACAGAACCAGTAAAGGATGTCAGTTACTACAAGAAAACAGTCTTTGTTCAAAATAATTATTTACATTATTCTTACATATCCTAAGTCATAATCCACTTATTTTCTTAATTTTTATTATGTTTTCAGTTATGTGGTTATCTTGATTTACAGAGGGAACACCACTGGACTGTCTCTAAAATATGCCACATGAATTAAGAGATTATATAAAATATTAGTTAGGTAAAATATTATATAATTTTTTATAAAAACAAAGGTGTCTTTTCAAATTTAAGACAGACATGCTCTTAATCTCCTTAACTATCACAAATGTTTTTGTACTTGGAATTCATTACCATTAGAACTGAAAAATTTAGTAGCCAAAAAGTGAAAGTCACAGAAACATGACTGATCTCTATTCTAATTATCTGATCTCTATTCTTCAGCTGTGGGGCACTGCATCCTCCCTAAGAATAATATAAAAAGAGCAGTTTGGTTTGGTTTTTGGGGTTTTTGTTTGTTTTTTTTTTCCTTTGGAAACAATAGCCAGTCCCAGACTCTGCATTTTATTTCTGCGTAATTTGTCTTTCACAGCAAAAATATCCTAGCCCTGCTACTGACTATTCCATTTCTGAAAGATTTCTTTCCAATAAGAAAGGAAGCGAATTTATTTTGAGGGCACAATTGCATATCTATTTTAGGAACAAAGCAGTTTCTTTAAAAAAAAACAAAATAAAAAAAACAAAACTATATAATTTTAGACTAAAAATGTCTAAAGTTATATAGTCTATTTAGACTATTTGTCTAAATTAGTTCTTTAACTTCCATAGACATTTTACTAGAGCATAATTATAGAAAGTTCACCATGCTTTTATTTTCCCTAGCTGGCTCTCTATCTTAACCAATGACATTATATACTTGTTAAAAGGTAGTTTTGAATAAACTTTTCAATTGCATTGCTGGATCCAGTCTATATATCTCCTTAAAAAAAAATTTAAAAAGACCTTTGTACTTGGTAGATAATTTCACTGACAGTAACAGTAGTATCATTTTGAAAATAATTCTCATCCAAGCTGAAAAAAAGCCCCACCCCTAAAACAAAAGGGTGTTTTTTTTTAAGAGATGAAAGAACAATTTTTGATGCACTCAAATTTACAGTCTGTGCATTTCAGTCTGGATTGCTGCAAATTGTTTTACTTCAGGATGAAATGGTATTCTCTGAAAAGGCCCAGTTGCTATCATGACTAAATGCCCACCTACTTTGTAGTAGAGGCAAAATCCACCATGAACAACTCAGACCAGAAGAACAGGGCTGAATAAACAATCCAGTGAAGGTCTGTGGCTTAACACTCACAGCTCTCGAGGAGACTAAAGGTTTGGGAGGCTGCCTTTCCCCATGGCAGCCACTTTGCCCTTGGGTAATGCACGTGCCCAACCCCTTGGGTAAAACTGAACAAGATTCAAAGTACCCAGACTATACCAGGAAATTAAAAAAAGAAAAATAAAGAAAAAAAAAAAAAGCCAAGGAGATTAAATCAGCATTTTAACACTTTCAAAAATGAACACATCACTTGAAGCCAATCACACCACACAATAATTATTTCTTCCACAGATGGGACCACCATTATATGCAGAGACATGAAAGAGTGTCTTCAGATTCCAGAAACCTCTGATTTTTAAAGTGGGAAACTTGCCAGAACTAGCAGGCTTATTCAAAATAAAGACATTTTCTCTTGATGAGTAACGCAACTAGAATCAGTAATGATTCTTATGTTGCTAAATGGTTTGCTATTTACTTCATAGCTAAGTATTAATACAGTCTAAAAACATTTCACTTATTTCAGAGAGTTAAGAATATAGTTTGAAAATCTGTTCTCCAAAGCTCAGTGTGATGCAAGCCTCATTTTGCCAACTTCCATTGTTCATATTTTGCTTTCTAGATCACCAAGTGAAAAAACCCTCAAGTATTACCCGTTAGAGGGATGGACACTGGCCTGGCTTTACTACATCAGCAAATTGCCCCCTGCAGAACATGAGAGACTCCTTCCTTCCCCCCAGCCCTATTATGAACCCAACAAGCACAGGGTAAGCACAAACGTCATTTGTCTTCAGGCCAATTTGGAACCAAGACTACAGACCTCTTCAAATTCTATAGCCATTATTTTTCTTGATATCCAAACATTTTAATTGAATAAACCAATCAGAAATGCAATTTCCATTGACAGGGGTTATGAATGAAGAACCATTAAAGCACTTAAAAAAGCAACTATTATTAATGATTTAGTCCACTGAGATTTCCATTCTTGACTGGAGAGAGCTTCCAGAAATCTTTATTATAATTATGTACATCATCAAACAGCCTTTCCATGCAAACTCCATTCATGAAAATAGAAAAGTTTTGTTTCAGCCCCCATTTTTTCCACAAAATCACTGTTGTTTTATAAAATACAGTTCCCATTAAATAGTAGTGTGTTGCGAGAGGAACATAGAATACAGCTAGTATATGCAATAAGATTGAAGCAAAAAAGGAAGGTGTTCCATCATATTATTTTTAATTTTTTTTTTATTCCTAAAAAAAAAAAAATCAAGTTTGTGGGAAAATGAAAAGAAATTTAGATTTTTAGTTTTGCAAAATTAGTTTCATTACCTACAGTCATGGGTGACTTTAACAGAATAATAAGACACGATCACCACTGAAAGTAGAGAACATAGTTAGAATACATGTTAATTAAAATCTACTTATAAAAATTGAAATCAATATGGAGGGTATTAGCTATTTGTTGTGAAAAAGTCTGAATAATTTTAGAATGGGAACTGCTACAGGACATTCAACTGCTTTATTTTCTTTATGGATGTCCACAACTATGTGGGAACACAGTGACTTTTGGAAAAATTCCATTTTTATTCCCCAGAATACAATGAGACCTAGTTAACAGCACATAAGCCTCTCTGCAGATTGCTTTGTTTTGTTTTGCTTTGTTTAATTAGGCTTCACAGCACTGTTATGTAGGGCCCATCTCAGAGAGTGAAAAGAGTAGTGTGGTCTCCAGCCCTCAACCAACCCCTCATTTCTTACCCAAGACTACCAAATAAAGAGATAGTTACTTTGGTTACTCCACACCAAATGAGCTGAGATCACCAGCTCACTTCTTAAAGACCAGGGAAGAGTTGCTTTAGTTTAAAAAAAAGAAGGAAAGTAATGAATATAAAGTTCAGCCCAAGAACCCGAAGACAGAAGAAATTCTCCTTTCAGGAGTTCCTGTTATGACTAATTTCAAAGAAATCTCCTGTCTTATGTGCCTTCTGGAGCACATGCCAATGTTATGGATTTCACATGTGACCCATCAGCATCTCAAGACAGCATTTGCCCTTTGATGTCTAAATTATTAACAAATCTAATGTTTGTCAGCTTTGTCTTGTGATAATTGCTAGTTCATATCTATTTATCTGTTTGTTATAAGAAGGTAATTTCAATCAGAATTCTTAATCCAGGACTGAAAGGATTTTTTAAATCATGAAGAAAATGAAAGCTTAAAACCAGTTTGCGTAACTAGAGCTAGAATTTATTACTCCTGAGAGAACAAGGATACAAAATACATGTGAAAACTACACAAAGATTTCTACAAAGTAAAAAGTAGAAAGTGGGAAAAGGGAAAGCTACAGCTCAGTGGTTACACAGAAACTTATGGCATGCATTAAAATATTGTAAATTCATGACCTTTTTTTAAGTGCAAATGGTTTTTTTTTAACAGTTCTCACTGAAAAATATGCAAATTGATACCTATGTTGTACACTTGACATATTATCAGAAAGACACCAACACAAATCTATGCATATATACATCAATATGTCTGAAGTACATTTTGTGGTTCTGTTATTCATAGGCACTGGTTACAAGTCCGTCCAATACTCAGTTTCAGAAATTAAGTGGTAGCGCTTATAGAACATTTCTCAGGTACTACTAATAAAGGAATTGGCTTTTAAAATACCAAGAGGATGAAATAATTTGCATTGCCATTTATAAGCATCCAACAACCAAAGAAGTATTTACAAATCATCAACCATACAGATAAAGAACAGTATCAAATACTCTGTGTAAAAAGATAAATAATTAAAATGTATATTCCCACATCACAAAGAAATGTGATCATACAAATATGGCACCATATGTTTGTGAAACATCAAAAATAAATGTAGCACATAGATACCTCTTCTTATATTTTACATTAAAATGCACAGTACAAAGACTGTAAAATGTCAATGTCACGACACCCATTGTCTTTAGACTCCTGTTTCTGGCAACAGCAATTATAATTAGAGTCCATGTTTATAAAGAAATTCCATACTTCAGCCTTGGGCTAATATTGCTCTGTGATATTGCTAGACCATGAAACTTACATCTTAAAAAAGTTACATATTTTCTTTAAAATTATTTAATAGAAAGCTACTTGATATGTGAATATTCTGGGAGAACACGTGATAGATGCAATCTATTTCTCTGTGTAGCAAAGTATGGGTTAAAAAAAAAAAATTTCATCACAAATATCCAATTTATTAGTGAAATAGATTTGAAGTTGAGGCTTATCCATTTAAAATTTTGCTCATAAACAATACTGCAATTTTCAACACATAATTAGGGTTTTTGTTAAAGTACTTAAACTTCCAAACCCTAATCATGTATCTCATTATGAGAAATGGATCAGAAAATCTGGAACGCAACAGTGCTATGGAGCTCAAAATGCTGATACCCTGTTTTGTACTCTGAGGGTGAATGAGATAATTATAGCACGTGGATGTATTTCAAAGGTTTGTCTGCATGTGGCCATTTTTGGTTACATGCCAAATCCAAAGAAAAGTACATTGTTAAAGGCAACCAGAAATATTACAGTTTTAGAACAGACTAAGGCAATTAAAATCTTTTTTCCTTCTTTTTTTGGTTAAAAACAAAAACAAAAAAAAAATTAAGGTGCAGAGAGAATCCTCTTTTCTGTTTTAATGGGTGCCAAATACTGATTAACAGTGCCAAGGAAAAGTAGTTTTACACAAAAGGAAAGACTATTAAAATCTAGAAATACCTGAATTGGATCTTTGATATCCAGGTTTTTCCTGATTACCTGCAAAAGGAGTTGGGGGTGGATAGCTGGCTTCCGTGAGTTTACTGACGTCTGACGGCGGCGTCGGTGGTGGCGGCGGTAGCAAAGTGCTGTTAGGGCTGCTAATATCTCCTTCAGCCACAAGAGTCAAGTCTGCCACGTTCTCATCATCTACCATCTGAATGCCTTCAGCCTGCAGCTCTCTCGACTGCCTTTTCCACACCGCGCCATTGTTCTCCTGTGCGTGAGGAATGGGAGACAATGGAGGACTAAAAGGAACACTGAAAGTCTTCTGGCTGTGGAGTGCTGCCAAAGCAGGTTTATGTTTGTTTTCTGAGTAACCCATTTTCTTTACCGAATTTTCATTAAAGTTTTGCCCCGACTCCTGTTTTCCACTGGGTGATGTACATCCATCACTGCCATCGCTTTTTGAAACTCGCTTGCTGAGGCCTTTAGGACCTGCGGGAGTGGATGAGCATGGTTCTGGTCCAGTGGGTGGTAAACGAAGAAAGTCAGGAAGAATAAGGTCTTCTTTCCTTAGCAGTCCACGTTGGTCATCTGCTCTGTTACTTTGTGCTTTGGATATGAGTTCAAAAAATTCTATTGGGGAAAAACCCAAAATTGACAAGTTTTTGTCAGAAAGTGCAATGCCATTAAAACGTACATTTTCAGCACATTTATTTTCCATGAAGATCTTCAATTCTTTCAATGCTGCCTTGAAATAAGATCCCATGTTAATTAGGAACTTTTTCAATTGCAGCAATGTTCACTAGCATCACTATAATTAAGACCATCAGCATTGCTATTGTAAGAGTTTTGCAGTTTAGAACAGCTGCAATTCACTGAGCCTTGAACACGTCTTCTATTTTACGCAGCTAATAAATCTGTACACACACGCAGGATTTTTTAAATTCTTTATACAAAACAAGGCTCTAGTCTTACAGACAATGGGTGCACGTTTTTATATTCTGGATGGGTTTTACCCATCTTAACTCAAAAATAGCATGCCATTTGAACATTCAAAGATTCAGAATGTTGCAAACTTCCTCATTATACTGAGTTTCTCTCAGAGTAATTATACTTTATCACAGTTTAAATTCAACTCGCGGTGTAGTTTTAAACCAGGATGTTATCATCACGGGGTATGATCAGATGATGATTTAAGTAACCCCATTTTAGTTGGAGCTGCAACGAATCAGTAGCTTACAGGTAGTCAGTAACCGTCCAAGGAGCCATTACCAAAAGTGATGGGGCAGCTTTTTAACACAATTAGAAGCGATTTTCTGATCATGTCCCTAATGATATCCAATGGTTTAATCTGTTTCTATATATAAATAATACTCATAGTAGATCAACACTGTTCTAAAAAGTTTCAAAACTTGGCAACAAGAAACTTATCAATTGTAAGCCAAGAATTATACCACTCCTCAAAAAAGAAGCATTGCAACAATAAACAAACTCTTTGGTACAAAACATAGACATATAAAAATATGTAATTCTTAATATAGGGTCTCTGCATGTCCTAATTTTTCAAGAAGAAAGCACTTGAACTACAGAATATTAAAAGATGCTTTAAAAGGCCATCTCCAACAGATTAATTAAAATCAACAGTTCCAACCCAGCTTATAAATACTGTTTGAAGCAAAAGCCATTAAGAAATAAAGCAACAGAACATTAGTATCAGTTTTAACTTAGCATAATACGAAGTCATACACTTGCACTTGTATGACCTTATTCCTAAATCCTCTACTCATACTTGGCAGGCTTTGCAATGTATTCATAAAAACAGCTTTTTAACATGCTTTTTCAAATGCCATAAAATCTGAATGTAGCCAAGATGGAAGCTTCAAAATGCTTCTTATTGCCAAAGTTTTGCAAAATGGCGGTAGGCATATTAAAACATGCAACATTTCTAAGATGTGTCATACAAAAATGTTTCTGAAATTTCAAAGTTCATAGAACAGTTGTTTGTTTTAGCATTAAAAAACAGTCTACAACATTTGGTACGCATTTTCCAAACTTTGACAAATTTCACAAAACTCAAAAAAAAAAAAGTGAAAGCCTCGAATTCTGAAGTTTTCAAATTATGTTAATGTTTTACTCAGTCCTAGGAAAAAAAATGAAAGTATTAAAATGTGGAAAACAAGTTAACAAAAGAGTAAGCAACAGAAAATAATTTAAAATGCACTAATATTGTGTAATAACACTTATATTAAAAAGCATCTATTTTGCAATAGAAGTTTTAACCATAGCATTTTTTTTTTCAGTTCTAGTCAGTGGACATTTATTCACAGGAAAACATTCATTTGCTGTATAAATGTGCATAACCAGGTTTTGCATATGCATACGGGGTAACTTCAGCAGTAAATTTTAATCCGTGAGTCAAATATGTCCTTTGACCTTTTTTTTCTACATGGGAAAATAGGGAGGAGCATGTAGGGCTGACAGGCAGGTAATCACTTCAGTTCGTGTCCTAGGGCATGGGGTGTAAAGCCAAAATTTCTAGTGCTACATCATTTTTATTTCTTTTTTGCCCACAGACATCTTTCTATAAGAAAGTAAATTCTGTTATGAGATTTTTTTTCCTATGATATCACCAGAACTATTAAGATGTAACGAAGGTAAAAATAGGACTCCGGAAATGCAAGATTACCAATAACCTCTTTGCTTATTTCTACTTCTTAACACCTTTTCAGGGCGTTTGCTGAATGCAAGTTTCCCTGTTGCCCATCACGTCTCCTCCACAGTCAGACTGCACTGCCCTGGCTGTTACAGAGTTCAGCAGAAAACTTACAAAAAGTTCTTACCTGAGTACATTTGGGTCTACACTACCGTGCAGTGCCTGTCAAACACTTACATAGAGGTGAACAGAAAGCCAAGTTTCTACACAGCTTACAAAGAGTATCAAATGGGATGTTCAACTGCAGCTGAGTAACTAATTCCTTTTTATTTTAAAGGAATTAGGTACCCCTCGCTTTTGAAAATCCCACTGGGCACCTACATCAGTGTTTATGTATGCTTAAAATTTTACCTTCAACTTAAGAAAACGTGACAATTCAAACACACCAAACAAAAATATAATGGTCATGACTATGATTTTCACAACACAGTAATAAACACATGATACCTACTACACAGACACAAATTTTTTCTAAGACTACTTATGTTAATATGTAAGCTATAAAGTTCACATACCCTCTGCTTCATCCAAATTTATTTTCTGACATTTTTTTTTCCCAATCTTTGCAATAGAGTCTTCTCTCTTTGACAGCCGGACTTCCCTAGCATTTTTTCCATTTTCGCCTTTCATTTTGATAGAATTAGACTTTCCTAGAGTTCTTCCCTCTCCCTGCATTAGAAGGAAAGTTAAGGTACTACATTCAGGCTCTATCATTGTATACATAATATGGCCTAAAGGAATGAGGAAAGTTATTTTGGAAACACAATTCTCTAACATCACAACAAATGCTTTAGGTTAGCCATAATTATGGCAAAGATCATTTGCCATAGCAGTTCCCAAAAATGTAGAAATAAATATAATATTGTTTGCGCTGAAGAATTCACATAACAGAAAGGGCCTTTGAACTACAGAGTAGTTCAGTCATTTTCAAACATAGATAAGCCAATGAGACACAAAACAACAAACACAACACAGTGAAAGAGTTAACTGATTCATCATGAAGACAGAGTTCTTCACAAATAAATGCTGTTGACAGTGGAAAAAATATCGGACAGATTACAGCTATATTCAATCTAGTTACATAATTTGGCCGATTCAAAATCATGTGTGAATGCAGCCTTTGATATAGAATTCTAGAAGGAAACAGAAGATGATCTAATGGAGAAAAATCGTTGCAGAAGACTTACAGTAGATCCTTGACTTCTTGAAGAAGATACAGTTGCAGTCTGTTTTACTAATACGCCTCTTTGTCTCTCTGTAAACATTGAACATAAATATACCTTCCATAACTACAGACTTATAATTCCCCAAAGAAGCAAGATTTAAGTGATAATTATGGACACAACAGATTTTTGCTTTAAAATTGTTCTAATGTGTGCTCAGAAAGTAAAGAGTGAGCACAGTTAATAACCCTGATTTTCAGTAAAAACCAACAAGAATCTTCCTCCCATCTTCAGATTTTCCTCACACTGGAAAGCATTACTTTTAAAGTTAAAAGATGGTGAAGTTTCCCTTACGTATTAAATTTTCAGTTGCTTTAGATCAAATAATCATAAAATCTGGCAATTCAGTTTGCAACTCTCAAAATTATAATTAAAAAAAGAAAAAGAAAAGCATCAGAAAAGACCATTGAAAGGCCATGTTGAAACTTTTCCATCCTGTTTCACGCATCAATTTCTTTGTAAACACTCCAGAATCCTCTTTGCCATGTTCTAAGTAACCAAAATGCTCCATCAAATTAAATCTGCCTACAGCAAATATAGTAACACAGAATCATAGCCCTCTTCCACTGGTACATTGTCACAGAACCAACCCACTGCCAGAATGGTCCTCTATGATTTGGGCTTCTGCAGCTGCTAGCAGCACACTGCATTTAGGTTTTACTTGTAATCCTTAAACTAATTATCTGTGAGAGTATTTACATTGTAGATTAATATTTAGTATTTAGATTCTTTCAAAATAACAATTGCTTCTCTTGGTTAGAAAAACAACAAATCTGATTTTCCTCAGTAAATACCTCCATCTTTATAATCCCAGTTCTTCCTGAAAGAGGATCTCTTCTCTAAATCTATTTAATTTAACCATATCTAATTTAGTTTTTGAAAATAAGTGTTCAGTATCTCTAAAAAGGTCCCCTAATGAAACCAAACCTTTACTCTCAAGGCTGCTTACATTAATCTAGAGTGTTAATCGTGTCAAGAGATTTTCAACTGTTTAGCTGATAAATTTTTATTTTTCCAATTATGTTGCTATGGATAATCATGATTTTTCTCCTTTTTGTTATTTTCACAAATTGTCACTTAAAACTGGAAGAATGGGCTCTGCTACTTTCTCATGCTTAAGAAGGATACTCTGATAAAAGGATATATGGCTGCTGTACAAACTGCATCTGTTTTCCTTACACAGAATGTTCCTTACTGAATAATTGCCAAAGGCAGAAAAGATATTTGGCACTTTATTCTCATTATTATTACCAGGCACTATGTTCCCAAGTCTATGTGTGGATCTGTGGCCAAGTGCAAACAAAAAAATTCAAATATTACTACTGCAACATTTCTTACAGCAACAGTAAAATTACTTGCCATCACAGATTAAATTAATCTTCAGTCTTCAGAAACTGCATTGCTTTTTTAGTTTAAAAAAAAATACATGCCACATGTGATATATCTAAATTTAACTACATTTGCCTCATGTTCACATCAACAGGAAAAACCAACCACAGTCAGGGTTTAAAAGATTGACTTGGAACCATAAACAACAGCTTTTATACAAACTTACCTCTACCCTTTGATGGTTCTTTTTCATCTAGAACAACCCGTTGACCATCGAGATTAGATATAGGGACACCAAGATCTAGTGGTTCCTGCTCACCACTCTAAAGTCGGATCACAGTTTGTATGTAATAGAGAAAAAGCTGTTTTCAGAACAAATTTATGCAGCCTGACATTTTTGAAAGAAAACGATCAAAGCATTTTTATGCTTCAAAGTAGCTTCAATATATCCTTCTACCATTCTAAAAATGTTTATTTCAGTGGTGTAAAACTACCTTGATTTCAATGAGTGTAACTCTATTCTGTGAGAACGCTGGTATCCGGGGAAAAAATGGGTAAATTGAGAAAAAAAAATTAATCCAATTTGTAAGAGTGCTCAAATACTCCAGCACCATTCATGGGTATGTTCAGCAAATCATGTTTTTTAGAGGACATTTAAGATTATCTTTTATTGTAAATTGATTGTATTTAGTTTTTGGGTTTTTTTGTAATTTCATTAAATGAAGTTACCTTTATACCAATATGTATCTTAACCAAGATCTTACCTTAACATGTATCTTAAAACAACAGTTATATTAAAAAATTTGGACTGGTTCAGCTAACACAGAATACATACTAGAAATACCACAAAATTAACTTTACATTCCTAGGTATTCCAGCAAAATAGAAACTAGAACATGCTAGCCAAGAGTTCAGTAGTAGAGATGTTGAAGAACATCTTTTTCACACTTCCACAAAAAATTTATGCAAGGGGATTTGTGGCATCTTTCATGATTCCAAGATAATGGAATAAAAGCTTTAATCCAACCAGCTTTCTCTGGCTAATAATGGGAGTTGAGCTGTGGAAGAAGCAAAGTTCAGGCTTGCTTATTTGGAATGTTGAATTTATTCTGAAGAGAACATAAAACAGACGTAGACTAAATATTTGAGGTAACTACTATTAAGCATAATGGTTATAACTACGATGCATTTTATCTCATGTAGCTATAGATATTTAAACGCCTAATTCTCAAGAGAGGAATCATTCCAGGGACTATCATATGACCTTTTCCAGACAGAAAATATTGTTGCTTGAATTACATCAAAGAATACTTACTAGTCTTGCCACAAGTTCATTAAGATTTAAACCATATTTTGCAACCACAGGCCTTAAGACCTCTGTTACTGGTTTGGTGGGTTTTGCCTTCAGACCAACTGACCGATTGATAGGAACAAGATCCAGCCTGAAACACAACAATTGCAACATGAGGCGGGAAATAGTCAAGTAAACAAAGTGAACAGAAATATGCAACATCAAACCTAGAACAAAGTTGTACCAAATTACAGCTAGTAACCAGCTGGAACCGCAGTAGCACGGATCTATGCTAAACTGAAGCCATCAAGAATTTATTAGCTTTTTATTAGTTATTTAATATTCTATTTAATTTAGCGTTATGTATATCTAACACAAATAAGTGTTGCACTGTTTCACTCGCCAGAGCTGAGTGAAAGCGTGAGCCAGTCTATTTCAGACCAAGGAAAAGCATTCCACAGCACTTCCATATTTACAGGGAGATCACTCTGAGCTCTTTGGCCCAGGAGTCCTTTGAAAGTGACTCCATGCCTGGACTACAGACTTGGATGCAAGAAAAATATTTCTTCTCAGTTCTACAAGACAGACTCAACTTATGCAATTACACGAGATAGATTTGGACAATTATTTTGCTTTTTAAGCAGACTAACAAACACAGTGGAATTCCAGATGATGCTAGGGTTCTTTAGGGCTGGTGTCACTGTATGATGACATATTGGTAGAAGGGAATCAGAGCCTATTCACAATTTTGCTTTATTAAAACAGCAAAAGAATAATGAAGTACAATTTTTTTTTTTAATTAAACCAAAACAACTAGATCATTAGCATCTATTTCCTTGCACAGAGCTGTGCCTTGCTTTGGCTTGGCCGTGGGAGTTTTTTTTTGTTGTTTTTTATTTTTTTTTTTTATGCTCTTCAGCTGTGCCCTGGATTCTCCATAAGCCTCATTTGATTGCAATGGCACCATAGTATGAAATCAAGGACAAGCTTATTATTACTAAAAAACAATCAGAAGAAATGTACATAATAATCAGATTTTACTATTATCAGTAATTTTGTCTGTCACAGCTAAATATAAAACTCATGTTATATCTCACATAAATTACTTAAATACAAGATGTTTATTAATGCTGACTTTTCTCTTCCACAAGAAGCCAGAATAACTGAAACTTTGTCTTTCATATTTTCTGTGAATTCAATAGTTACTAAAATGAAATGATCCATTTTAATCATTAGCTGGTAATTGATACAGAAGTGGCAAACATTGAGGTAACTAAGATTAGCCACATAGCATTTCTTTCTCCTTTGTCTGAAAATGTTCCAAATATTTGATTATATTTGCTTACATAGCATCTACCCAGAGAAGGGAATAATGTAGAACATTTCTACATTTTAATTAACACACAAATAACATATGGTACTGCCTACTTAAAGTTCCTTTTTAACTTGGAGACTCAACAAGCTCACACGTAATAAGACTGCTCAATCTCAATTTCAAAATTGAATATGCTACGGAGTATTTATTAACCTGAAGTACCTTTAAATAGAAACTAGCCCAGCTTCCTAAGGAAAAGTAATATAGAGCCAAAATAACGGATCCCTGAGAAAATAAACTTTATTAATTTCAAAAGTCCAGGTCAGTAATGTAATACATTTTACTTCAATACTTTTTCCTGAAATATATTCCTGCTTTTTAAAATTTTTAAAATTTTATTAATTACTCCTTACTCCTGATATTTCAGGAGTTTTCATAGCATTAGTTTGGATTAGTTTTGGAAAAAATACAAATGTTATTTTGAAGGAAACACACAATATCAAATATATTACATAAAACTAAATGTATCATGTACTGTGTTATATTATACCTATACTAATAATTTAGCACTGACTTGTTTAAGATTCAGGGTTCATCAGATGAATTTTATTTATACAATTAGTCTTACTACAATTTTCCAGGTGAGCACATAATTACAGATATAACTGAATGGGAACATGCAATCAATAAATACATCCATTTAATTTTAAGACTAGGAGACTCACAGTTCAATTTCCATATCTTTCTTGTGCTACTCCAGCCTACTAAATATGTCTCTTTCTGATGTGGAAGGTCTCTCTGGACCCACAGATCTGTCCAATGCATTCACAGCTGCCTGGTCTGAGAGAACTTGACATCATTATAATATTTCAATGTCCCCAAACTGGAATACTGGCATCAAAATCCCACTTGGATCCAAAGAGCAATCCAGAAAGCCCTGTCCTGCAGCTGCACAGCCCCCGTTTCACTGCACAGGCAACTGGCAACACATCCTTTACTGCACTTACAAAATGAAAATTGAAAAGGGGGTGGAAAAGGCCAGAGGAAGACACTGGTTTTGACTCTTACCGAAATAAAGTGCGTTTTTCTAAGCGCAGGTCCCGAGACTCCAGGATGCTGCTGTCTTGGTGCAGTACCAGGGGCTACAGAGCACGCCAGGGATAAAAGCAGAGGGAGCAAATTAATTTTAAACTATGTAAAAAAGAGCAGCTGCCTTGCTAAACTTTTTTAAGGTAACTCAGAATATTATTAATATAGATTGCAGGCATTCCAGTGACTGTTCCTTTGCAATATGGAACATGATTAAAGCGTGCTTTCTTTTGGCTAGGAAACAATGACCAAAATTCAATTTCCACCGGAGTCAGCAGCTATTCAGGAACTGGGTTTTTTAAAACAAACCTAGATTCTTCCACTTAGATAAATTACATAGAATAATGCATTAGAAAATACAGCCAGATGACAGTCTTTAAAAGCTTTGAAAGAGAAAGCCCATAACTATGAACATTCATTGATTTTTGTCATTGTAATCATCCAGACAGATCAAAAGCATGAATTGAAGAGAATAACTACTTGATGTCCACAGCTTCTCTTTGAATTGGAGATTCTGCTGTTGGACTAAGAGCCATCACACACACACTGCGCCATCCACACAGAGTGTTGTCTTGGAAATTTTCCTCAATATTAAAACCTGTACTTCATTTCTAGACTAAACACATCTCATTCATCTTCGAACAACTGAATGTCACTATGATTTTGGGTTTTAACGCAGTAGCATCTACTGCCAGACATTTGTTTTCTTTGTGGATAATTCAATTCTCCTTCAATTAATCCGCTCTGTCAGTATAAAGTCATGGGCAGACCCAGGAATTATGCATCAATATGGAGAGGAGAGGAGAGAACTCCTTATTAGTGAAATGGGAACGAAAACTCTTCCAAAAAAGGCCAGGAATACGCAGTACCTTATCACCTCCAACTAGAAACAGGTCCACTGCAGCTATGTTGATGCCATGTTTCTCACAGACCCCAGAGAGCACCTCTTTGATGGAGAACCCAGATTTCACAGCCATTTTGCTCGACGAACCGTCTGGAAGGTTCACACAGCAGTATTTGGGGGATTTGTCTTTATCTGGTACAAATGCAGGCAATCTGGAGGTTTCAGACTTGAAAGGAAAAAGAAAGGTCAGTGCCCAATGGGAAAATGAGGATGGGTATAAACTTTTAGAGTCTGCACAGATCAAACCAAGCCAAGAACCGTACATCCTACCATGCTTTAGAAACCCTTCAAAATACCAAAAAATATCAGATAAATTTAAATCCTGGGGGGAAAAAATAGATAAAGATCCCAATACTGCACAAATGTAAATTTAATTTCAAGAACAGATAAAGTGTTACATAGCAAGTGTGTAAAATACTTACAAGATTGACTAAAAGACTCCTAAGTAAAAAGTATAAAAGTAAACAAAATCGTTTTAAGCATCCAAAAACTTAAGTGTCTGTGCTCAACAATATCCTGCTAATGTAAAAATTACCATTGGCACCCTATGAATCAACATTTAAGTGAAGAGGAATGCCTCATCAGGTTCCTCAGTCTTTCCTCTCAAAATTTCCTCTTCTTTCAACATAATACTAATTCTATGCACAAATATACCACAGAAAATTAAAATTTTAAAATTATTTGCTTCGTGACCCTTAATTTTTTTATTAAATGGAATTAGAACTACAACGTTATGGGCTAGACACTAACCATTATTCTAGAGTAACAGTAGAATTGTAACACTAAATATCAAAATTATCTTTGAAAATTTAACAAAAAATTCACTTATAACTTAAAAGGACACTAAAAGTATTGGTTTTAATAGCCTTTTAGGGTATTTATCATGCTTTTTTTCTTTTCTTTAAGTTGGTGCTTCTCATTCAAATTGCAGTAACTTTCTAACTTAAATCAGGTGGGAGTGGGAGAGAAATGAGGGATTGTTGCTCTAGGGAGGCTTTGCATTTTCTAGTTTTTTAAGACAAGACTTTTCTACAACAGAAATAAATATGACTTCATGAAGCCTGTTTCTCTGATCAACATTTTTAGCATAGATAACATTACACAGTTCTTAGTTAATGGTTAATTAGACCGAATCTCATCTATTAGAGGGATAACAAAAGAACAAAAAAACTTTAACATTTCCTTTTTTCGATTCTTCCTCCATATCAATATAGATAAAATAAAGTATTACATCTATGTTTTATTAATACTGTTTTAATTTTGCACCTCACTAGTTTTACACTGTGAAGGTAAAACTCGATGGTTAAGAATCACAGTGCCTTCACTTGTTAATTTCTTAGCTTGACAAAGTGTTCACAACAAAATTCTAAGGTTTTTAGGACCAAGTTAAGTCATAATGACAAGAACACATGACTTTTAAAGAAACAGAGAAGAAGCAAGACAGACACTGGCACAACAAAAATTGACCTAATGCAACTTGCATCCCCCTTATTGCATGGGGCAAGAAGAGGGAAAGCTTTAACTCATGGTTGTTCAAAACAGATTCTCCCTCTTGCAGGTAGAATAAACTGTTTTTAAAGAGCTACAATCTTTAAAAGGGAAACTTTATTCTGGTAGCTCACAGTACCCAATGTTAGGACAGACAGGATGCAAAGCATGTCCAAGGACAGAGTAACAAGTAATATATGAATACCACCTCTGCTGCATTTCTATCTCTAAAATTGCTGAATATTACATCTTCTTCTCCAGCTGTATCACTTTAAAACCCCTTCCCAAGGCATTACATCAAATAAGCTACTATCACACTACTTAGAAAATCAGTAATTCCCTGTTTTATCTGCTCCCCCACTGGTTCATTAGCAAGAGGCAGTCATTACCAAGTCCAGACTAGCAGTGGATGACATGGAGCCTTGTGATTCCCGTCTGTACGACAATCCATTGGACTGAAAAGAATCTGTTTGTGCAAAAGGATCAGCAATCAGTAAAGAGGCTTATTTTATTCTTTATTATAATACAGAAAACTATTTCAAATATTAGCTCGTTAGGTCACACATTTGTCTTTTTTCTTTGAAAGGAAAGAAATCACCAAATCTTCATACTGTATGCAGAAGCATGGAAACCAAAGCAACTTTTGGTCAAGTGTTTCTTGATTATGTAACACCTGAATAAACCCACTTGTTTTTAATATTTAAAAAGAATAAAAATAATCACTTTTTAAAAAATATCTGTTTAGTTAATTAGATTTAACAACATTTCAATATTCCATCTCAAAAATTATTCTACCTCTTCAGATATTCTCAAAGGAAATAAATATTTTTTGAAGTGTAAGTATGGTGCTAGAGCTCTAAAATATAATTACTAGTCACCTTCAGAAGGTTAGGTCTGTGATTTCAGCAAATGCCTCTGATGTCTTTTCACATATGAATGTGCTAAGAACACTCAAATTGTCCATATGATCAAAGGTATCTTGTGGGTCTGGGCATTTACCAGAAGCAAAAACTACAGTATCAAATATCTACCAAATTTGGTGTTTCGCTGGAATTTCTTAATTATTTTAAGTCAACAG
Source organism: Regulus satrapa (assembly GCA_013396955.1). Lineage (NCBI taxonomy): Eukaryota > Metazoa > Chordata > Aves > Passeriformes > Regulidae > Regulus > Regulus satrapa. Next base: position 112,288 of record VWZN01002261.1, read on the forward strand.
AATAATTTACTGCAAAACTTTTGTCTCCTCTAGAGGCCACATACAGGTGCTTTCTTAAGGAAACTCATCCTCTCAAACAAAATTAAGTAACAAAACAGCAGGTAACAAGGGCTTTCACACCTCTGATTCTCCTTTTTCCATTTTAGTCAGGGAAGGTGAAAACAGATGGTGACTCTGTTCAAAAGTGAACATACCTGTGTGGTACTGATAAAAGAAAGAAAAGTAGGATAATGCAGATGGAGGAATTTTTAAATAGCTGTAACTATAGCACTATTTGCTGTACTGCTCCTGGACTTTTCTGTAAAGATTTGAAATTATCTTTCTATAAAAATAGTAGCTCTCTGCTAGAAAAAGCAATTACCAGCACACAGAAAGGCAGAATGTGCCAAAAAGTAAAAAAGAAAAGTCTTGTGGAAGTTAGTAAAAAAAAATTTAAACATTGTCATACTTTCATCTCTTTACTTGTACATCTTCTACAGAACTGCAGCAATACTAGCCACACTATGGCCTTGTGACCTGACAGTTCTTTTCTCTGTCACTCCCAAGAATGCACTCGGATAGCAACTAACCACGGTGAGATTAGTCACATCTATTGCTGAAACAACCTCGAAACAAAGTGGAATGTGATACTCACCGTTTGGATAATCACCATTTTCTCTTCTCTTCTGTGATTTTCCCAAACTCTTGCTTCTTGACCATGAGAAAAATGTTCCCCTTTTTTTCTTCTCAGTGTCCTCCTCTCCTGACTCTTCATTTAAAGATCTTCCTGACTTTGACTTACCACTTAGCTACCAGCAAAACACAATTAGATCACTGGTTAGATCACAGTTGTGAGTATATTGTCTAAAATAAACCTTCCCACACTTCTTCCTAAAACAAGACTGTGATGGCCAGGTTAGCTACCCCACGCACAAGTGTCTGTGCCAGCATCCCTCTCAAAAGCAATGAAAAAACCCAAAAAAAAAACCTCACCAGTGACAACAAAAAAATAGTGAGATGGAAATGTGCTACATGGTAGGGAGTATAAAACAGTAGCTGGAAACAAGACACAGAGAGCTCCAGCAAATATGAAAGAACAGTCCCCAGCTCACCAGTAATGCCTAAGTTAATGTGGAAAGGCCATTTGCCTTGCTTTTAAAACATTTACCAATTGCACTTTGGTATTTTTTCTAGGCTAAGCTTGAACATGAACAGCTTTCAAAGACAATAACAAAGTACTGTTTAACATTTACAAGTATAATCAAGTATTTATTAGAGTTGAAGAATACAAATGTCAGGAATGTTTGATATTAAACTAAACTTGCTTTTAACAAGCTAGTATTCTTGTTAGATTATTAGAATATTCCTTGAAATGCTACTTTTTAAAGGTTCCTAGTCATAAGAATACATAATGGCAGATGGGATAATCTGTACTGATTGACATGAAAAATGAAAAGTTGTAATTTACCCATACAGTTATGTAATGCTATGGTGGTATTATCTACAAGAAGAAAAAATGAACCCTAAATAATGTCAGGGGATCAGTCAGTAAGACTACTGGTCTAATTTTTAAGCAACTGTACTTATTTAACACAATTAGTTTAGTAGGAGGTAAGAAGTTAAAAACTACCCTCTGCAAAAATGAGTTAGATTAGGTTGAGCCTTCAAAATTTCTGATAAAATGTCTCCTCTAAGCAAAGGTTAAATTTGAATTAAATTATTATATCTTAATTCCCATATTCAACCAAAATAAACTTCTGAACTGCTGCATTAACAAAATAACCCTTACCTTTTATTTGTACACATGTAGTTAAATGATAAAGACAACTTAAAATTATATTTCAAAATTCCAAATCTAGAAAACTGAAGGATAAAAATAAAAGTATATTCCTGAGTACATCATAATTTTGCAATTGTATTTTCCATCTTTTAATTTTATTTTATATATTATCTTTGATTTTCTAAAGAACTTGAAAAACAGTATTTACAAACATGGATTTGAGATAACAACAATGCAAAGGTCACCTTTTTTGGTGTTGACATGTTGGACTTCTCTGAACTGACGCTGTGTTTAGAAGTGGGGCTGCTGGGAACACGCTGAGGATCAGGAAGAGGACGTCCTTCCACTTCAGCTAAGATGCATTCTTGGTAAAGGGGGGATTTGAGGAAGCGAGTGTAGCTATCAAACTTCATCAAGTTAAATATCTGGAATCAAACCACCGTGGGGAATGGTTACATACATTCGAGTAACACATAAAAAAAATGAAGCTACTTTGCAAAGAGGAAATTCCCACAAAATTTAGGACATCAGGCTGTAAACAGCATAAGTATGACATTGTTTGGACCTGGCTAAACACACTGCACCCATTTTAAAGTGCAGTGATCTATGATCTGATCTATTCCCTTATTACAGGTTTAGAAAAAAAAGTTAGGATTTGTGCAAAGTACAAGCTGAGATGCTGTAGAGTCTTGACAACACCATCCTCTTTCACTGGGTTGATGCCATTCTGTGCTGAGCATGTAGCAAGTTGGCCATTTAAAACATTTTAAAGGTTATTACACTAGCACGGTATGTGGCAGGATAAAGTTATAGAAGTGTGTTTTAAGGCAGCTGTGAACAAGAAGAAAAGGTGATGTTCTAAAACACACAAATATGGTATCATCACAATATGCAATAACACACAGTGATACAAGACACACAAATTTAATTGCTGATGTGAGGAGAAGCTGAGAGTCCTTTACAGCATATATAATGTTCCCAGAATCACAGAATCACTTAGGCTGAAAAAGACCTCTAAGATCATCACATCCAGCCATTAATCCAGAAGTATTAACAGCAAGCCATGGTCATGTGCCCAATGATAAGGAAAAAACCCATCAGTATCTCTGGACAATCCAATAATCAAGGTGTTGTAGATCTTGAAAGAACAGTTTAAATTACATTTATCTTTAACCACAGGGGAAGAAAGCAACTCTATACCAGGCCTGGAGCAAATATCTGAGGCTGATTTAACCAAAGTTAAATTCATGAAAGTGGAAAGAGCTTTTTCTTAATGCTAAAAAATGTTTAACTTTTTTTTTTGTGCAAACCTGTTTAAACTGAATCATACTTTTAGCTCTATACTAATCATACTTCTCCCATGATTCAGTTGATCTGAAAAAAGAGTATGAATGGCTACTTCTTTGGACATGACAAATTCCCCACAGGGAAGGTATGCACCACCCAGCAAGTTATGGCACTCCCAAGAGTATAAAGAAAAGTACAACACTGAGACAGAGTGGCCCATTTGCAGATGGAAACCATGCTTCACATTGTACAGACACACCCTTCTCAACAGGCTTTAGCCCAAAACTTGTCTTGCAAACAGCAAGACAGAGCAGAGAGAACTCAATCCTGCAGAGGCACAGAAACCTAACTCAAACTGAATGCAAACTTCTATGTTTTTGACTTTCCTCTCTGTATATTCCCATTCCTAGCTCAGGTGCTGCCTGTCATCTTTGTTGGGCCTTCTAAATGCACTGTTTTTCACACAGTAATCTATGGAAAAATACTTCTGCATATGCTAGCTTTGACAGTCTGCTAATTAAACATACTTAACACAGAAAAAAAAAATTACAATCTTTTAACTTTGCTGGACAGAGTCATGAGAGTGCAACTAATTTACCTTGAGCTGATTATCACCTGCCCTTGTTTCTAGCCCACACTAAATCCATGATTTCCTATATTTAGCATAATTATCATATTTACGTATCTTAATGATTTCTGCTTATTTGGAAAAGGCTAGCAGATGCTAGTACTTGCTCTTTAAAATGAGAAATATATAGCTTAAAAGCATAATTTGAAATTTTCAGATAAACAAAAGCAGAAAAACTTATATCCATTATCAACTCTATATGAATACACACTATGTTATTCTTATTTTAGTATGTTCAGCGATCTACATTGTCCTCTGTCCAGAAACACTGAAACTTCTTGTTCTTCCTCAATTTGCAAAAAGGAACAACATCCTAACTAGGTACTTTGGCTGCATCCACACTGCCATTACAACTTCTAACAACAAGAACATGGACAAATTTGTCAGGACATGGACAGAAAGCAACTCCCAGGGGTATTCCCAAAAAGCAGTGCTTGACGGAGAACAGCCTGAAAGAGTTTCCAAGGCACCTTCCCACACACTTCTGCAACTCCTCTGCAGCCTTACAGCAACACTCCCTATTCCCCAGCATCACACTCAGCCACCACAGAGCAGCACCCTTGCACCCTGTGGTCAGCGTTCAAATCTAAAAAGATCTTGTCAAAGACCACAAACACAGAGCTCTCACTTTATTAAGGTTGTGTCACCACCATGAGCTGAACTTTGAGAGTCTGTGGGTGTGTTGCAGTAACTACACAACCCACAGCTGTGTGTTCTCAAGGTGGTGCCATCATCACCAAGACCACAAACCGACCTACAGAACCACTCAGTGAAACCAAGAAATTAAGGGCCACCAAGCACTGATTCCCCAGCACTGAGCTCAGCCAGGCACCACCAGCGCCTCGGACAAGCTTCAAGGCCACATCCTCCAGCAGAAGTAACCCTCATCCTGCTTCACTTCATTTTTCAGTGGGAGGAACGGGTGTGACTGAGGGATCTGACTGAGGGACTGACAATTTGAGATAAGCAGCTTAGGTACAGACAGGCCTTGTGGCTGGGACTGGACCCACAGCATTATGAGCATTTTCTCCAACATGATGAGCCCTCCAACTAAGGACATGGCCTTTTCAAAGGGACAAAACCTGCATCAGCCCTGTCTCCTGACTCATCAGGACACCTTGTCCTCCACCAAACAAAGGGGAGAGGAAAAGGAGGAATTCAGGCACAGTTTCCACAACACCAGGATGACAAATGCATGAAAAAAATGTCTGGGAAGGTAGTGACAGGTAATTCCCAGCCAAGAAGACTGGCAATTCCTTCCCACAGAAGGCTCAGGCTTGGGAGATGTATAGGGAGCAGCTGTAATGCTGGAAGCCACCAGACCAGCAGCCAGACCTACCTTTCTATCTCCACTTTGCAGGAGGATGACAGAAGACCCAGCTGCTCAGTTTGCCCAAAAGTATGTGGTCTGAGATTGTGTCCCAAGATTGTGACCTGGGTCACTAAAGCTATGGCCTTGATTTCAAAATCATGACATCAAAATTACTTCTACTAATAAACTGGTAGGGTGGAAGAGTTATCAAAGAGATGACTTAGGGAAAAAAAAAATAGAAACTTAAATTCTAAACGAAATGTTGAGTGTATTCTGTAGTCCCATAACTGTTCTGATTATCAATAATTTAAAATATATCCACTTCAGGGGTCTTCAGACTCAAACAGTTTTAAAATCTCATTGCCTGACAGTAGAATTAAAGCATAAGAGAAGAACTCCTTTAATATAACTGATATTTTAGAAAGCAAAATTAGTGTTCTCAACTCTCCACTAAAGAAAAGAGAAGCAGCCATATATAAACACTCTATGCAATGGTGCTGCAACACATGGAATTATTTACTTGCACTAACCCCTCATTTCAATAATAGTACTTTGCAGATTATTTCTTAGTTTAATTACAATTTTCTCTACACATAATAGAAAAACAGTCAGGCAGCCTTTTTTCTATTCTTCTATCAGAGTCTAAAACATACACCATGCAAAACTATTTTTATGGAGTATAAAGGAAAACATAACAGACAAACATAGAGCATTCATAGTTACTATGGTTACCTGAAGTTGCTGTTCCTTGAACATATCCGGATGGGGAGAATTGAGAATATCATCTGCCAGCTGTGCCTGGCTGTCAATATTAACTGGGGTTGTAGCTTTGCTACACAAGAACTTACTGAAGATCTCCCGAGCCCTGTAAGAAAGCTACAGAAAAGAAATGCTAAGAGTATGTTGGTTTGAAAAATGTATTTTTAGCTAGGCATTTCTTACACTGATATATTCCATCCAAAATAGATAGCCACTCTGGAATCTTTTCTATGTGTATTTTTCATACATCAGCTTTTGCCAGTTTTAGGCACATAAATAGGGTTCTCCCTTTAAGATTACAAATATTCATCAAATAGTTCTTAAAAAAATCAAAATATTTTCTCCAAATAAAAATTAAAATAATCAAGCAGTGAAACACAGCAAGTATTTTTTTAAAGAAGAGTGGATTTTTTTAGATTTTAGACCTTTTACATAACAGTTACTATTTAAATACATCCTCTAAGATTAAATTTCTAGAAGTGAGAAAAAGGTAAGTATACATATGAATATTTACAGTGAAAACCACTCATTTTTAACTTGTTTACTTTGAAACACCCACATCACAAAAATAATGAAAAATCCACCAAGTTGATTCCACAGCCCTTTGAGGGTGTTGTTCAGAAAATACATTGTTTGAAGACAGAAGAAAGTAGAAGGAAAAAAACCTCATTAGTAGACAAAAGAGTTAAGAGAGGCTTGGAAGATGAAACTGTTTCCACCACATAAATCTGACCAGACTTGGCTGTGGTGTAGACAGAAGCATTGCCAACCTGTACAAAGTTCAAACTTCACCCAAACTGCCTGACCAATGTAGGATCCCCTCAAAAGGATGAGAAGGAGATTCTCATAATTTGTGAGCAAACATGAGAGCCGTACCCTCTAAGTAACAGATAATCTAAGTTATTTAGAAACGCAGTCTTGGTTGGTGGAGGCAGTCTAGGTAAAGTGTAAGAGGCCTGCCTTCCTTTGAAACGTTCAATTAACTTGCTCTGCTGACCATTTCCAACATCCAGGATACCTTACCTCATTCTTACAGAGCTATCTCTGCACTTTGCTGCAGTTTAAACATATCCAGCATCTTAAATTTAGATAATCCTGGCCTATTTTAGTGATGCCACAGTACACAGACAAAGCACAGCTCCATTAATTTAAATAATTTTGAAGGAGTAATAATTTTTGAGGAAGTAACACAAGGTATTGACAAACAATATTGACTTACTTCTTTTTTATCATGTGCAGGTACATGGTTAAAATATTCACAGGCCTGCCAGAATAAAATATTTTCTTCGCTAAATTCTTTCCGTAGAAATTCCTAGAGGAAAAAGTAAGCAAATCAATAAATGGCTCAAAGAAAAGTTAGTTTCCAGCCTAAAAAACATATTTATAATGCTTAGAAACTTTGCATAAAGGTAAGTTTTCAATAGGTCTCACAGCCCAGCTTTCCTCTACAGTAAAAATCGACATTTGTTCAATACATACCTGGTGCTCCCCTTCTCTCTCATGTCTTTTTAGATGTATATAACTAAGAAGAATACATCCAGTTACAATCAAATCATTTGCAAGTACAAAGTTGAAATGTCATGCTAAGTAATACATAAACTGGTGAATAAACTTTTAATAACATTTAAATAGTTTATAAGCTTGATTTAAAAGTGCCACTGTAAACCATCTTTAATTGCTGTTCTGCTGATATAACAGAGTGGACGTTTATCAAGAAAGGCCCATTATCAGTTCTGGATTCATTACACTGTCTTTTTGTATCACATGGCAGCTAGAAAGGAAAAATCTTTTATCACTGTTTACTGTGTTTGATGTGGTTACATGGTTTCTTTTCAGAAAATACTCACTGAGAGGAAAAAAAAAAAAATCTCCCAGTCCAACACACAATAATCGGGACATTTATACTACAGCATCCTAAAGTCCAAGTGAACACTGGTATCGATTCAGTTGGAAGACTCTACAAGCACAAACTGTCCCATATTCAAATCTGTATAATTCAATATTCTCTCAGCATCTTAAAAGCATTTTAGCAATTAGGGGAAAAATAAAGATATAAGAAAAAAAATATTGATCCACTACAGCCTTCACTCAATCATCACATGGGTATCAGTGAAGCTTCCTTTTCATACAAAGCAGCCTCCAAAAGCTGTGTAAGAAGAATCTCCACAGAAATACACTTATTTGTGCTTTTCAGATTTACATAGAGTTTAAGGAGTCCAGCTGTAAGGAAGCAATTGAGATAAACTACAATAGAGGGAATCTAAATGCCCAAGCAAGCTCTGAACTTAAAGTTCTTCAGATACATAAGCTGAGACACCAAACACATAAAAGACAATCCACAGAGTAGTCAGGGGAACATTTCTGCACTTTACATGTAATTACATATTAAAAGAGAATCAAATTAGTGAGCAAGAACCGGAACTCAGCTGCCTGCTTCCCCCTTGGCACACTCCCTGTGAACCCTTCTCCCAGCAGCTCCCTTGTGGCCGCAGGATTTGGGCACAGCCACCTGCCCAACAGCTCAGCTTCACCAGGAGGGCCAAGGGCCCCAGCTGGACCATCAGGCAGCCAAGCAGTTGTGATCCACAGCTGGGAAGCTGCAGAGGTTGGTCTGAACCCCTGCAGGGGGAACCTGCAAACAGCTCTCTCCCCTCCTGGCTGACCGCTCTAGGCAGCAGCTATTATGCAAAGTGTGAGTATTTGCAAAGCATGCAAAATCTCTCCCTCTTCGAGAGTAATTCCTGCTCTGTGACAAAGCTGTCCTCAGGAAAGGCGGGTGCTGGATCCCAAATGCACCAAGACACTTCCTATGGAGCCATGAATTAAATGCTGGTGCCTCAGCGTTCCTGGATAATGGCAGCAATCTGTAAGTGCACAGTGTTATGGCAACCAGGTTAATAAATCTGGTTCTGGGCATCTCCTGGCCCTCAAGAAAACGGCCCAGGTGCACACAATAAACTTTAACATTCCCTAATTGTTTTTTAAAGGGGATATTTCTTTAAGACATGCACTTTTGCAGTGTTTATAAAAAGAAGTTCTAATTAGAATAAAACGGGGGGGAGGAAGTAAAACAGAATATCTGAGGTTGTCTTTTGCTGAAATGAAGTGTACCTTTAAACTTTAAATCTGAAAATTTATTAAAATTATATTAACTACTTTTTACATTTATAATGTAAGTTTTTAAGTATCATAGCAGGTAAAACTTTCATGCAGTAATTTTCTAACTGTACACAAGTTTACTGGAGGTTTACAAGTACTTAGAACTAAGTCAACTGAACTTTCAGTAGCAGCCCCATGAACTACATCAATTTTCAGATGGTCTTTAACATCAGATCAGAATTGTAATTTTTCTTCCAGTCTGACAAGAAGTCTCACAATGAAAGCAGAAACACTATTAACTCTGTTAAACCAATGAACATAATATCCAGGATGTATTACTTTGCTTTCCTTTTCTCTGTTCCCACAAATACATGCTCACTGTTAATGTGGGTTTTGGGTTCCCCTACCAGTTAACATGGAAGCCTGTTTATTAACCATTGTGATCTCTTAATACTTTTGTATTAAGCAGAACAGAGTCTGAGTTACTGCAGATTCCAAAAATCTACCTCTCCTATAAGATTTCCTTATATCCTCACTATGAAAATTACTTGGGCAGCACAAACTGTCCCTGTGTAACACATTCAGAACCAGCAACATACTCTCAATGCAACAAAGCAGAACTAGATGCCCTCAGTTTCCTTGCATGCAAAATAGAGATGATGCTATTTACAACTTCCTAAATGTGCTGTGCAGAACAGTATTTATGTACTGCCATGTATTTATGCTTTGCAAATACTCAGCATGACTCCTTCAAGTTGCAGTTTTAACCAGTGCTCTGAACCACCATGACTTCTTCCAAAAAGTATTTCTAAAAACCTTTTGCAGGAAAAAAGCCACTCTATGATTGAAAAAATCTTCCATGTGGCTCCCAATGTTTCAGGAGATAGATGAGAATAACAATCCATTCTTAGTAAACTACCAAAAGTACTTCCTTCTTCTTGTACAAAGGCTATGATACAAAAAAACCCTGTTTTACAAAATGGGGAAGCATTATCAAAATTCCCAGACAAAGCCAAATATAGCTTCCATTTTCACCTGAAACTTCTGAACGCCTGGCAACCTGAATATTACTATGAACTCTTACTCAACTGTGAACTTGTGTAAACTCAGAAAGATGCTCAGATAACAAGACAAGATGAATAAACTCCTGTCTCTTGTCCTATGCAAGGAGAGCATCAAGGAAAAACAAACCAACAAACAAAGAACACAGGAAAATCTTTGCAGCAGTATCAGACATTTTGGAAAGACACTTTTTTTTTTTTTTTGAGGCTCTTATTATGCCTCAAAACTCACCGAAAAATATTTAACACCAACAGAATCCTGAAGAAGACGCTCAAAGGAAACAGCCCAGCTTGCAACTCTCCTTTCTCGCAGTCGCCGGCAGCTCTGCACGCTGGGAAGGCTGGCATTGCTACTGAGGCTGTTCTCACTGATGCAGTCTTTCAATTCAGTGCTGTTCAGCTCTGTTAATACAGGAAATTAAATCTGTCAATAAAGGCAATAAACTCACTTTTACTCTTCAGTATTGTTTATTTGATTTATCACACCTCCTGCTCAGCTTACAGTGGTGCAGACTCCCAAATATCCCTCTCCGTTTTTATCAAGAGCACCTGTATAGGTGCAAAAATAACCCCAAACACCTCTCAAGATTCTTCTGTTCCACTGCAAAGAAAATTAAATTGATGTCTTAACAGCAGTCCCCTGACAGAAGCAAAACGGAGCAGGCCCAAACCAAAATCTTTTTTCTTTTCCCACAAAATAAAATAAATTTTCCTCTCTATATTTCTCACACTATGGACTGCACTCCTTCAGAAGATTCTTAAGATTAATAAGATACTAAAGATTTGATTGATAAGATTTGTAAGATTCTTAAGATTGTTCATAAGACAAAGGAAAGTTCTTCAAGAACTGTTCACCAGAATGTGGGCAAAAACCTATTAGGTGATAGGAGACAACAAAATATCACATACACTTCAATTGGTTGACAATTGGTCAATTGGTTGGCAATCTGTGAAATTTGACATGAAAATGAAGATTCCCATTAATAATGCAAATTTAGGAGAATATTTAGTTGTGGAAAAGAACATTAGGAAAATGAACTAGTAAGGGATGCCTTCTTCATTCACTGGAACTAAGAGACATCAAACCAGAGATCCTCAATTTATTATGGTTTCTGATAAAAATAGAGATCCCTTCCAGACGACAGCCAACATACTGGAATAACCTAGAGACCCCAAGATGAGAAATCACCAGATTCTTTAGATCTTGAAAAACAGAAGTTTTATTCTGAGGAGAAGAACCCACGGAAAAATTCAGAGAAACACAAAAATCCTCTTGTGTAGCAGCCTAACAATTTCAACTAGTAACCCCAGATCATCTTTGATTTGTCATTTGTACATCCTTTTATAGGATGATCCCTCCACCTCTCACTGTACACAAATGTAAAAGTGGCAATGCTGAACTCACAGCCACACACACTTCACAGAGGTGGTGTAAGGTTTGATTCATTGTGGAGACACAGCTAGAGCCTGGTCTGATCTCCCTGCTTTGAGCAGGACAGGTTGCACATAGATGCCAAACTGAAGGAGATTCTTTGATGAAAGGATGAAAAAAAATCACAGACGCTCAAGAATTTGAAAAATCTGCAGTAACAGATATGAAAAAATAATACCCTCAAATCAAATAAGACGGTAGATTCAGCAATTTTATGCCAAATGGAAAAGCAAGTATGTAGCTCACTAGAGATGCAATCTGTTTAAGAAAACTGAATTCACAGCCAGTCAGAAACGGACTGTGCTCCATGTGGACATTTTTATGGTTTTTCTCAGTTAATCACTTATACTAACTAAAGCAATGAGTAATTTCAGCAAAAAGACCCTACTCTATATAATCTCCCAAGGTCTCCTCTCATGTTAGAAGTATTTGAAAGCACTTTGCATTTCCAAACTTCATGTTACAAAACATTACTGTTCCTCCCTGGAAGTAGGAGCTCTGAAAAAATGCATGATTCAGAAACAGTTCCAAGCATTGGAAAAAGTTATAAAGATCGTTGCAAAGATAAGAAAAAAAAAGAGTTCTGAAACTTCATTTTTCAACATATTCTTAGCTCTGAAATATTCACTAAGTTGTAACAGATAACTACTCTGAGTTTCTGTACAAAGCTATTTTTTAGGACAAAAATAAAACAAGACAGAGATACAGAATTAAATGAGGGAAGAACAAAATGTAACTTTGTATTTTCATCAATGATAACATTTAAGGACACTACTATTAAATCAGGTATATAAATAATTTTATTTGCCTAATCACATTAATAATCAAAGCTAATTACAAACACTCAGCAAATAAAGCCAAATTATCTTATACAAATATTTATTCACTTTTTCCTTTAAGACATATGAAGGAGCATATCCAAGTCAACTGCTAACTTCATTAGAGAATACCTGTCACCACAGTGAAACTATTGTGAAAGAAGTTAATGTGAATCTGAAGAGAATGATATCTACATTTATTATCTGAAGTATTTTGCTTTAACTCTGCAGGTGGATATGTTCTATTTTCCAGTCCAGGATATAAATAGACACCCACTTCTTGATAGATCTGGAACAGTTTCAGATACTGCCTCACACCTGGAGGGCTCAATCCCCAGAATTCTCCAGTGATGAATGATGGAAATTTCCTTGCTCCTTACAGACCAAGTCAGAAAAGCAAACTCATTCTACCTACCAAACCCCTGAAACCTGCTGGGCTGACAGAGAAAAATTAGGGAGCAGCCACACCAAGTGCTCAACTCTGGCTCCTGGAGTCCCAGTGCCTTAGGACTCAGAAGGGATTGGGAAGTGGCAGGCACAGCAATCATCAGCCCATCAGCATCACCTCCCTCCCCATGGCAGCAGGGAAACCAAACTGCAATTACAGCCTCCAGTGTTTACACCAGTGGGTAACTGCTAACTACCTTTAATTGCTACCAGCTGCCTGCTCTCTCCAGCTCCTCAGAGTTACATTCCTAAACTGCACTGGGTTCTCCCTCCTCCGATACCCTCCCGACTCTGGGGATCCCATGAAAACAAATAGACCAAAATAAGACTCAATTTACAACCACCAAAGTGCTACTGCACAGGTCTTCCAAGGTGTTAACACAGCATTAAGGGACTGCTCCTCCCCAGTAAACTGTCTCTGTTCTGGTAAAGTTAATATAGGTAAGTCAGACTTTCTTCAAAAAGGACTATTTTAATTTATACTTAACCCTGGCATAGCTTTGGTTTCCCTTAATGAAAAAATGCAGTCAGTGTGTTTTTTAAAATCTGTAGAGCTTTCTGCTGTGGTACCTGTCAAGCTGAAAACAATACAGAAAAGGTTGCTTGCCAGAAAAGGTTTGGTTACTCCAGTTTCTTTTACCACCCAGATCATCAGTTGCAGTTAGAACAATTACAGCCTAGTGCAGATACAGCATTTGGAACTGGAGAAAAAGAAAGTCAGATGGAAGGAAAAATACCTGCTCGTCTCTACCATTAGTACCCAATTTTTCTAAATCACACCTGAATGAGGACTGTGTAAGGCATAACTCCTGCTCCACTCCCCTTGCAGAGGAATGTTTCCAATGTAAGGCTCCAGCATCAGGTTTCCTGACTCCCACAGCTCATGCATTCCTAGGTAAACGCAGCCCACCTTGGAAAGCAGGAACGGAGAAACCTTCCGGCTGGGTCCCACATTGCATCTCATGAGCCCTCTGTGATGAGGAAACACAGAACCCTGACTCCCAAACTCCAATGTTCTCACCACAGGGCTGCTGTGCAAAGTGGACTCTGCCTCCTCCATGTAAAGTGTTTTTACAAAGAATAGGAGCAATTGGGAATCTCAGGATGCCAGAGGAGTTCAGTGTGAAAAATCCCGGCTCTGCATGGATAATATGGACTACAGCAGTGCTGGGCAGTTTCCAAATGCCTGCCTTCCCTTGTCATCACTGGTGGAAGCACCGATGTATCTTGTATTAGCTGTAAAAGGAGGCTCCTTGATCAAACATTTCAAATCCCAGGGACCTAACTTGATTTTTGTTCTGCTTGATAGCAACCATACCTACTGAGGAAAAACTACTTTGAGTGCAAACTCATTCCGTTTCATTGTTATCTTTTAGAAATATAAAACTGACACAGAATGCTATCTAAAATATCCTCAAAACCCAGTGTTTTGCACTTCTTGTGTTTACACAGTCCATGGAGGGTCTCGGTTTTATTTATTTTACAAAAACAGCATTAAGTAAGAAAATACAGACATTTAATCAACTAAGTCTCTAAAGGATTCAGGATAGGATGGCTTCAGAAGTTTAGGATTAGATCATATAAAGCCAAAAGCCTGAATACAATAAATGAAGGCTATTTTGTATGCATTTGTATGTACTTAGTATACATTTTGCAGCCTATACAAATACTTTTTATTGTTGTGAGAAGCTAACAATTCCTTGTAATCACAGGAACGCATACAAATCATATAATTAAGATATTCTAGTTAATCACTAAATACATTACCTGGATAAAGCTGATAAGAACCACTGTGGTGCCACTTAATCAAATACTTCAAGCTCTTCACTGAAAGCCATCCTTCTGAATCCATACCAAGTTCAGCTGAATCGTCCCGGAACCCATTGGGTGCAGATTAGTCTGACTGTACAGCACATTGTTCCTCTGCAATTTTGGGATGGGGGAAGCTAATGCATTTCCCCACAGCAGTTCCTGGGAGCCTCTAACACCATTCTAAACAAATTGATTCCTTACCCTCGTGGCTTCAAGCACAGGGAAGCAATAGTATACTTAACACAAAGCATTATAAAATGCTACATAAATAATTTAAAGAAAAGACCTTTTGCCACTGCTGCTAAAGGAACTTGAATTATTTATGCTACAGTGGAACACAGCTACAGTCAGCAGGCACCACCAGCAGAACTGACAAATAAGTCATATACCTGTTAGAGGAAATAGTCCATCTGTATAGTGTAAAAAGCATAAACAGTATTTTGCTTTATTTTGCACTTCATTGTGAATTTTTTGCCTTATCTTCTTCAGTTACTTTTAAAAATATACTTTTACATTATTTATAACAGCAAACATCAGATTCCTTTCAGAAAGGTCTTTAGGAGCACTTTTTTTTTTCCTTACAAAATTGCTTTCCAAGTGATGAACATTAAAAGCAAAAATCAGCAGAAACTATAACAAATTAGTATCTTAGGAAAAAATATGTGCATATAGTATCTGTTAGGCTGAAGTATTTGGAAATAACAGACTTCAGCTCTGTGGAACTGATCTCTGCCGGGAATGGCAGGTGAGAACTGACTCAGACATTCTCTATCTCAGATACCTCACCACCTCTGTCTGGGAGATGAATGATGATGGTGCTTCTGTTATAGATCCTCTGACCTTAAGGTTTTCCCTTTCTAAAGTACCTTCCAGGTATAAATAGCCCAGTCAGACATTAGCTGGGACTATTGATCATCCCTGTGACAATTCAGATGGCACAGTGCTCAGGACATCAGGCACAGCCTGCATGCTGTGTACACACTCCCACAGCCAGCAGCAAAGGACGGTATCCGAGGAGGGACGTAAGAGAAACCTGCTAATTACAGGTCGCTGTAGTAACATAAAATGGTTCCTGCTACTCCCAGAGTAGAAGTGCTGCAGATTAGTTGATCTCCAGCAGTAATGCTGCATCTAAGCATTATTACAGTTTGCATTCTGATTGTCTGCAATTCATTACACAAATCAATTACAGCTAAGAGCTGCCGCTGATCAGCACGTCTGGAAACAACTAATTTACACGTTAGCTAGCCTGCAATGCCCAAGTGCAAAGTTTTGGCTGATAAGAACACCTCAGCCTTGCACAAGCCGGGATGTAAAATATAAAATAAACACAAAAAGGGGCAGATGGTTTCCAGGGCTGGGCTCTAACATAATAAAAGCCATATGACATAAATCTTCATTGACTTTGGAAAGAAAACGTACAAACTGTTGTGCCTCACACTGTACTGAAGAGATGTATATAAGCACATAATTGCTTTTTACACATGGATTTTTCTTCCCAAACTAAAGCTTAACAACAGTATTTATAGTATCCAGTTGTACCTACAAATAATAATATTAATTAATAATACCAAGCAGCAGAGAAGGTCCTGGAGAGACCTTAGAGGAAGGACCTTAGAAGGTCCCTAGAGCACTTCCCAGTACCTTAGGGGGCTACAGGAGAGCTGGAGAGGGACTTCTGACAAGAACAGACAAAAGGTAATGGCTTTAAAGTGAAGGAGGGTAAATTTAGATTAGATATAAGAAATTTTTCACTCTGACAATGATGATAACACTGGAACAGGTTGCCCAGAGAAACTGTAGATGTCCCATCCCTGGAAGTGTCAAGGCCAGGTTGGATGGCAGGAGGGCTGGAACAAGTCGACTTTTACAGTCCCTTCCAACCCAAATCATTCTGGAATTATGTGATGATAAAGATTTAGAGTAGGAAGGGAAGTATGCAGTGCTGTACTAATGGGTACACTGCTGAAAATTTCTCTAAACTAGACATACCCTAAAATGTGTAAGTCTGTGGATCTATTTGCCTATTACTGAGATAAAAGAAAAACTGAAAAAATTCAGTGCTGTCTCATACTCAATGAAAGTAAATGCTAGAAAATTTAATTCACACATGAATCAGAACTTTTTACTCAATGCAGCTTGAAATTAATTAGGAATTTATTTAATTTCACTTTTTCTAGTTACAGTCTCTCAGGCTCCTATTTTTCCAACCCACTATCTGGTTATTTAAGCATTTATTCAATATTATTCAGTATAGTTCAAAACTACCACTTTTTCACAAAGTATACTTGTTCTTAAGTAGAATTTAACAATGNGCAGAATAAACACTATTATTTTGGTTGTTTTGTCACTTCACTTTGCAGACAAGAGATACAACGCAGAGTGTACCTTCTCATCCAGACTGAAGTACAGTCAAGCATTACTCTGTGTCAGCAGTAGGGAAGGAAAATACCTGACAAAGTCAGCCACTGGAAAATGGCTCCAGCAAAAGGACCAAACAGTAATCTTATTCTCAAGTACAGTTTTAGTCTTACAAGGAATCAGAAATTAGGACATGAAGAAGTTTTGTAAATAGTACTGCTAATTTTCATTTGCATGCAATACAAAAAAATTATCCTTACCATTCCAAATATTTTTTCCAATTTCACTGCACTGATTACAGCAACACAGCTTGTTCCCTTTTGCCCTTTNAGTTGTACCTACAAATAATAATATTAATTAATAATACCAAGCAGCAGAGAAGGTCCTGGAGAGACCTTAGAGGAAGGACCTTAGAAGGTCCCTAGAGCACTTCCCAGTACCTTAGGGGGCTACAGGAGAGCTGGAGAGGGACTTCTGACAAGAACAGACAAAAGGTAATGGCTTTAAAGTGAAGGAGGGTAAATTTAGATTAGATATAAGAAATTTTTCACTCTGACAATGATGATAACACTGGAACAGGTTGCCCAGAGAAACTGTAGATGTCCCATCCCTGGAAGTGTCAAGGCCAGGTTGGATGGCAGGAGGGCTGGAACAAGTCGACTTTTACAGTCCCTTCCAACCCAAATCATTCTGGAATTATGTGATGATAAAGATTTAGAGTAGGAAGGGAAGTATGCAGTGCTGTACTAATGGGTACACTGCTGAAAATTTCTCTAAACTAGACATACCCTAAAATGTGTAAGTCTGTGGATCTATTTGCCTATTACTGAGATAAAAGAAAAACTGAAAAAATTCAGTGCTGTCTCATACTCAATGAAAGTAAATGCTAGAAAATTTAATTCACACATGAATCAGAACTTTTTACTCAATGCAGCTTGAAATTAATTAGGAATTTATTTAATTTCACTTTTTCTAGTTACAGTCTCTCAGGCTCCTATTTTTCCAACCCACTATCTGGTTATTTAAGCATTTATTCAATATTATTCAGTATAGTTCAAAACTACCACTTTTTCACAAAGTATACTTGTTCTTAAGTAGAATTTAACAATGAAGAGAGATTTCATGTTAAATTCTGAACCAGATAAAAAAATAGGGAATACAACTCAACAGAAAGTTGCATGTAACTTCTTGGCTGTTCTTTCACCTCTGTGACCTTACATGGCCCTTAGATTTCATGAGTTCAAAAAACTGTATAGAATTAATTGTGAAAACAGTTACCTACAGATTTGAAATCAGACACAAGTCATATTGGAAGAACTGAAAGTAAGTGGAATTTTCAAAATAAATTTTCAGCTGGTAGGATAAAAATTCTGAAATTATTATTGTATGAGCACTATGACAGGGATTTCTAAGCCTGGAAAAGCAGCAAAATAACTTTAACATAGAACAAGGACCATTGTGGAGACAAGACACAAGTAAATGAAAAAGATCAATCAAACTTCTGGTCCTCAACAACTACATAGACAATCAAAGTCTGTGGTCTGCTTTGTTTTTTATATCAAGCAGATAACATCTGGAAGGGG
>VWZN01002261.1:136257-170751 GCA_013396955.1 Regulus satrapa
CAATCACACATCTTCGATGTTCAATGCAAAATAAGTATCAGAAATATATATATATATATATATATATATATATATATGTAAGTGCTAGGGTATCTGTTTGATTCTGAAGATTTACAGGCTGAGCCAACTTTCAAATATTCTGTCATTAAAATGCCTTCCAGTATATCTCTTCACGGGAACTCTGCTTGCTCATCTAGCTGGATTAGCAGCCGAGTTACAGACACTCACACACACCCCGCAAAGCTGGGGGATGCAGCTCTGCTCCGGGGACTTCAGGGCAGGATCTTGATCTCTGTGCTTTGAGAGAGAAGCTCAGTGCCAGGGCCAGCACCTGAAGAGTGGCTTCCCTGTTACCATACAGCATCAAAGATGCTCTAGGTCCCTCGAAACTGGCAAATGCTTCAGCATATATTTGTCAGCATGAAGTTCTGAATGAGAGAAAACATGTTAGCTTTCCCTTTGCACCATCTCTCTTTGCTAGGTAGAAAAACCAGAAGGGCCCGTGAGCTCTTGATGTTGTTCAGGATCTGCTAGCAACAAATCTAAAACAGTTTAAGCCTACAATAATTATCAGGGAGAAAACTACTTTGTGAGTACCTATTCTTTTTTTCCAGAACAGAAGTAGACAACGTAGTACCTTGCACCAATAACAAGGTACAAAGGGAGAGAGGGCACAGAGGAGAATAATTCATAAGGCTGGAAGTTCATAAGGTTGGAACAGGCTGTATCTCTTAGCTTTCATGGCCTATAACCTGCTAGATGTGTGCAGCTCTGCATGAAGCTTGTCTGATGACATCTTTCAGGTGACAGAAACTCTTATCCACTTAGTTCCATCTTACCTGTTCCATTTTGCATGGTTCAGGTCCCAGAGAAGTGACTAGGTACTGTCCAATTCTGTCGTAACAACATCATGCAGAAAACCAAAAAATACCCTATCTACAGCCCAAACATTATATTGAGCAAATAAATCCACGTGTACAACTATCCAGGTAACACAATACAAAAATGTCCTTTTTCTCCACCTCAAGATTTGTCACTCAAGTTGAAGTCATGCTCAAATACTGGAGTAGAACAAAGGGAAAGAGGGGGATACTGCAAGGGGTGACACATACAGGAAAATGCCAGGCCTTAGAAATAAAATGGAGCAACATGAAATCATCTGTGCCATTACAGTGGGGGTGAGTGCCTTCCTGAGTCAAAAAAGATATCTCTGTTCCCCACTCCTCCTGAGACACAGAGGGTAAAATCTGTAAGCGAAGACGTATTTCTCCCTCCTATCCTAACAATGACAGAATCACAGACTAAACAGAAACATCTATTCTTTCCCTGGGCATCCAGAAAGATTCACAATAAAAGGAATTAAAAATGACCTCTCTGTCGCCTTTCCAAAGCACACTTTCTTGCAATACAGGCATCAACTTCTTGCTGCATCCAGAGAATTCTCTGAGTGCTGCCAGAATCCGTTACTTACCCAGTACAACATCACTTTACACAGTTTTATAAACTCCCTGTAAACAAGCCTTTCAGGTTAGAATAGCACACCTAGCTCCATCAACCTTCTAAACTAATTTTTTCATATGATTTCAGGAGAGCTTTATATATNCACCTGAAGCAACTTCTCCTTTTGCCAAGGTATGAATTATGAGCAGATCCCAAGGTCTTCAGTCACATTACTCCAGGATTTACATGATGTGTATGTATTTTTAAATATATTACCAGCATCAATATAGTTCATGCCATGAACTCCAGTGGTCACTGGGAGGGGAGGGAGATCAAAAATATGGTATATACAGTTCTAAAATTTTAAATAAAAAATAAAACCATGTTGCTTATCAATTACTGCTTTTTTTTTCCCTTCTAATAAATAATCTCAAATGCACTTATCACCTCAAAAGTAGCATAACATTACAGGCTTTTTATCCCCATTTCAAAATATTATTGCAATTAATTTCATGATTTAGAATTCTTTGAGAAGAGTGCCCCTTCAGAATGCCACTTAAAGGAAGACTATTACACAATTTCACTTTTCAATTCTCTACCACCAAATTGCATTTATAACAGTTAACACAAAAGAATTCTGTACGTAAGAGTTCTGAAGAAAAACATACTGTACAACTACTGTACAATAACTTTACTAAATACATTCAGTATAATTTTGTTAAATATTTGAATCTATAAAAACAACACATGAAGAATAAATTATGTGACATTTGGAATTCCTTTAAGAAATAAATGTTCAACTTTTTACCCCAAACAAAACCAATCCTATTACATACAAACACATTGCCTTAAGTGCCAAATCCATTCCTTAAATTATTTTTCTAAAGATATATACAAAATATATACAGTCTTACCTAAAGATATAATACTGATACAATGGTACAGAAAGCATACACAAAATAAAATGCACATAATTAAATAACTGGCACACATTATAAGCATACTGGTTTTTTAGCTTTATACATATTGGGCATGGTTCATAAATACATATAAAAATTTCAGTATTAGTTGTTAATGTATAATAACATTACTTTTCTCTGAAAATAAAACGCAATGTTTGCATTTACAAAGGAATTTTAATTCAAATACTTTAAAGCAAAAAAGCTTGAAGGCTAAGCAAAAAGCATTCTGAAGCTGATACCATTCTTCTCTAATTTCTTGCCAATAACAATAGCCTATTCTAATTTCTCACTGCAACAATGCCTTGCTTTAGCTAAATATAATTCATATCACTTACCCGCTCCTCATAAGAAACAGCAGTTATTTTTCCTAGCAGTACTCTTCCTAAATTCATCTTCACTTAATATGGAAAAAGCATTTCCTTAACACGTCGGCTTCTCAAAGATTAAACTAAAAAATTCAACGCTGCTCCATGCCTGTACATGCCAGTAAAGTTTAAAGGCATTTCGTATGAAGTTCTATTTTACTCCCTTTATGTTACCAATAGCAACAGGCCAATGCAGGAAGCTGTGGTTCGTCAGGGATTCAGATTAGATCTCAATTATCTCTCACCAGAAAAGCTCGATCATTTTATATAAATCATGCTGATTGTATTTGAGAACGTTTCCTATAACAAATCAGGAAAATAAAATGATGCTGAACCGTATGGTAGTCCCGTAGTCAATAAAACAGATTTCCAAGACAGTTTCCAAAAAAACGCTAGTTAATCATCCTAAGATTAGTTAGAGAAACATTTACATAGTAAATCACTATTTTCAGAGGTTTACATAATGCAAGCCAGAACAAAATAGGACCTCAAATAGTCCATTCTGCTTAACTTTTCAGTGGTTAACACTACAAACTGCACATAAAAATCCACAATACAAGGAGACCTGGCCCATTTCATTAAACCTAGGAGTAGCCTCTTGTCACTAAAGACAAAATTCTTCTTTCAGAAGCCAACTGCTATTCTGCCCTTCCTCCCTCACGACCTGAACCTGTGCTCAGCTGATGTCAAGAGAGTTCTGTGCACAGAGCCTCAGGAACAGCGAGCAAAATAGGCTCCTCTTTCCCTTGAAAGAGGGAAGTGCAATTCACTTGCCTGTGACAGCAGTGTCTTCAAGAGACTCTATATGGAAAGTACAGCATTTCAGGAAGTTTGCTGCTGTCCACAACAGTGACAGTACCTAAATCATTCACTGCTGTTATTTTTAAAGCAATCAGGACACAATTTTCTGCTAAAAATATACACCAGATTTGCAATCCGGGAGTGATTATTGGGCATTTTTATGCTAGTGGGATGTCCTTAAGCCCTAGGTGGACATGCTAGTAATCATTTAGGAAAGAGGAACTTTCTCCCTTGTTCAGCGCAGCTTGTGGAATCCCCCACATCCATAAAGCTCCTAGCTTGAGCCCCTAATATACAAACAACCCTGTGAAGAAAGAAAATGGTACTTGGAACTTAAAAAGAGAGAAAAGGAGGAAGGAGAAGAGCCTTTACTTAATATTTCATGGTGAGACTGAACTGCCACAGCCAATATCTTGCACATCTTCCCATTTTGCATTTAGGATGAAGAGACTTGTTTAACAGAAAAGCTCAATCTTCTCAATTTAGAGTGAACAGGGAAGAAATGTAATTCGCTTGCAGATGAAACCTATTCTAACTAGAATTTTTAGAGGCAAAAGCCAAATGCTGTGATGGACAGTTAATTTTTTGATTGATTACTTGTTTGAACAGGCACATCACTGCAGTTTTGAATGTTCCTACAAGCATTTAATACCATGACAAAATGCAGTGGAAACAAATGGGTGGGTAGACAAAAAGAAATGCGTTTTGAAAACCTCAAATTACATCCCCCATATTCTAGGATTTCAGAAGCAAGTGCCCTCTGGTACTTGCAGAGAAGAACAGTCTTACTGTGTGTGGATAAGTATTCAAAATGGGCAACTTTATAATACCAGAGCTGTTTAAGTACTGCATTTTGTTTGACACTAAACCAAGGGGGTTGCAGAAGATATTTTCACTGACAATACTTAAACCAATAGCAACAATATTGCAAATAATCAGGTGCATAAAAATCTTTACAATGGACGAGTAAAAATCACAAATGGATGAGAAATGCTTGAAGAACTCTCCTGTGAACACCCCTTCAGGGTATCACACAACAGAACTTTTATCAATAGGACTTAGACTTAAAACCCTACCTAAATCCTCTAGGAATCACCTAGAAAGACCAAAAGCAACATTTTAACAGGTGAGAATGTTACCCGTGAGAAGGAAAAAGAGAAAAATAATCCCACATGCAGCAGTGGGATGTATCTGCAAGACCAGCAGCTCACTGGAGCAACTGCAGTGAACATTGTTGGGAACACTGTGGGTGGGCAATGCTTTTGCACATTCTGGGCACTCACACTCGGCATTGTAAACCTAATAATCCCTTCATTTAAACAGACATTAGGAATTGTTGATTTTGTTTCACTGAACTAAGCATTGCACGTCCACGGTTTTTCCATACAGCAACTCGACTAACACTGAAAAACAAGCTCCAGCAATTAGACAGCAGCAGTTAATGATCATGGCTACAAAGTGTCATGTGGCACTGAAAGCCCTTTAAAAAATTCATATCCCTCTACATTTTCACAGCTTATTTCAGCAGCTACAGATAGAAAATCTTGTGATTTTGTGTAGCATATTTGTAAACCGGGCAGGCAGCTCAGAGGTCAAAGGTCAAAAGCAGAAGGAATGCTAATTTGCAAAGCTATTAATGGAAAGTGTTAAAATATGGTACAACAGCTTTAAAAGCCTTATTCAGATACACCAAAGATGACATTTGTAAACCCACATCCATCTGCTTAGGAGCTAAACTGTGGGAAGGGGTAGCGACCCCAGATAAAGTTGATCTGTTTTTCTCTCCTACCCTCCTTCCACTTCCTGCTCATATTTGCTTTCGTACATTTGTTTTCAGAGCAGAAAAAGCTGAAGAGAACAACAGAATGACAGGGAGCCTGGGTAAGTTTTAACTTGTCAAAAGATTAATAGGATTTAATATATCCCTGACTCCTAAAAAGAAGAAAACACACACAAAAACCACCAGGCAGGCAACCAGAAAGAGGCAATCCCCTGGAGCTCCTCGTCAGACAGAGTCCTAAACTAAATGAGACACTGGCAGAATGCACCACTGAAAATCTTAAATCTCATCAAGTATTGATTTTTTTTTTTTTTTTAATGTCGTAATAAAGTAACAACTACTTCATGACAGCCACATGTTAAGAATATGATTTAGCTCACTGACCCTAGTTACTGAAATAAAAAGCAGGAGCATAAAAAAGCCTGCACATAAATTAAGAAAACTCTGCCATAAAATAAAATGTTTTTTCCCCTAAGTCTCCAAATTTTCTGTAATCTGTCTAAATATATTTTTGTCAATGATTTGACAGCTACCCAACAATAAACAGACCCCATATGTGCTACTGATGAGAAGAGGAAAGATTGTCCCATTTACAACATCGCGGATTCCCTCTATGAATTTTTATAATAAGAGTCCTTCTTATTCCAATGCAATATTAATATTACGAAAAATATTTTGAAGCCAAACTAGCTGGAAACTGCTGGTGTAGAAACAAGTTGAAGTACAAGCCGCCTTGTCAGGCACTGAGAGTTCCCCTACAGTGAATCCCAGAATGATGCAAACGACTGCTCCGAGTGCCCTCTGCTGTCAGCGATGCTGCTCAGACTCCTGTGCACGTTTCCAGTGCTAAGTTCAAGGTTTGCCATCCAGAAATCCACTCTACAACCAAAGTACCTTGTTTCACAAGCCATATTGTAAAGTTTGAAAAATAACTCTACGAGACTGCAAAATGAAACTTTTAAAAATATATACTTTTGCAAAAATTTTTGTGAGCAATTCCTGATTTTATTTTCCTTTCTGCTGATCAGCATTTTAAGACAACTGAATTCTTTCCACAAAAAAAAAAAAAACAAAAAACATGCAGAAACAGCATAACTTGCAGATCCAGATGGAAGGTAACTTGCAGTGCAACAGTAAACTAAAATTAAACTACATATTAAAGAGGATATGATTAAGTGACAGATCACTGAAACACATTTAGTCACTTCTGACTTTCCTACTACTGATGTAGCCCCTAAAAAAATAATACATTTTGAGGAAATCAATGTAAAAATGAGCATGAAAATGATTGTATTTTAAGTAAGTAATGAATATAATATCTTCTCATGCTTTGCAATTATTTATTTCCCTCCTGATTTTAAAATATGAAAATTTTGCTGCCATACTTTTAGCATTTAAGACAGTTTTATTCTGAGAGATATAAACAAAAAAAATCATAATGACTGTAATGCCAAAATTCAATAATACAACTAGGATGCTTACTTGCAAAACAAGTGTTTTCTAAGCAACAAGAAGCCAAAACCAATCTAAGTCTCTACACCTCAGAAATTTTGCATTCTCTAAATACCTTTCATTTATTTTCAGTTATATTAATACCTCACACCATCTGGATTCTGTTTTATTGGATAAAAATCCATCTGTAAGAAGAAAAATCCTTTAGCTGAACAACTTTTTAAAAAGCACTGTAACAATTAAAAGGCAACATATCTGTACTGACATTTTTGCTTTACGGAAACATGTACACGTATAATAAAAATTAAGAGAAAGGTTTATAAAAAAATTTAGAGAAATATCCGTATAGACACTACACTTATTTTAAAAACAATACAGTGCTGCAAAAGAATTTTAAACATCGCTATAAAAATGGTGGATTCTTAATTTTATAACAGCTTATATAGAAAGTCAACCTAAATACTTATACTTACGAACTTCATCTCTTTAAAACCTCATTGAATCCTTAGAAGCATAATTTATCTTATTTCACTGCAAGATTTCTTAGCTCAGAAAACTACTCATTAAACCATATTCCTGTTTTCTGCTCGCTTTAGACAAACAAAACTTTATACTTACAGACACTTGATTATCAGTAAAAGTTTTCTCCATGTATAAATGGTTTAATATCTCATTGTTAGGAAACGGTCCTTCAACTTTATTATTACGCTCTTTCTGTACACATATTTACTTCCTCCAGAGTCCAGTAAAAAAATGAGGCTCCTCTGCCTGTTGCCCTATCAACACCTCTCCCATTCTCCTCCCTCCCCAGCACATTCCCCGCCCTCAGTACTGGTTCTGTATCTTCTCATCAAAAGGAACAGGCAGCTTTCAAAATGGTGTTTCGGCAGGTCCTGCGTAACAATAAAGCTCCTGTAAAGACAACAGCCCTGCTGAGGAATCTGCTAATGTAAAATACATTCACTGAGGGCCTACAGGACTCTGTCGTAAAGGTTTGTCCAAACTTGTTTAAGCACTGAGTCAACATCGCTTTCTCATCCAAAGTATTCCCTTTTTTAATATATTGCCCTTTGATGAGCATATTACCTGAATGAACCAAGTCACCAATCTCTACTAAAAAATAATTAAAATATAATCTAAAAATACTTTTTAAAAAATACTGTTAAAACACGTAAGACTCGCAGCAAACTCCTTGCAGTTTCTGGCATGTATGTACGTGTCTCGGTGTGATTACAATCACATGTATGCATATTGTGCAACCTAACTCATCCTACCAAAACTCTCTGTGTTCTTTTGAGTAAGCAGAGCATTGGCATTTACGAGGATCATGTTCCAAGTGAAACATTACCCTCATAATTTTCAATACCACACCTACTCTCCAGACAGACCTGCAATATCTGTGCATTTTCAGGAAAAAAATGCATGCACTTTCTGCCCAAAAATAATCCTTAAATATCATCCTTTGTCCAGAGGGAAGTTGCAGATGTGCTTTCTACTGCATTTTTTAACTTTTAGAAGAACTAGTAGAATGTTTGAAGGATTTAATACCGAATAAAAAATGGTAGCAGGTAAATAAAAAGCATCTAGTAAAAGTTCTAGCAGATTCCTTTTTCTTTCTTAGGTCTCACCGGACAGATAAATGCACGAAGACAGTAAAAATCAAGTGGTACAAACTCCTGCCCAAAATCCCAGCAGTTTAAGCATGAGAGAGAATGGGAAACAATTTGCAGATGCTATCAATTTGCGCCGTATGTATTCTGTGATTATGCTCTAGAAGTACCAATCCAGTTCACTCAGTAAAGCCTTATTCATTCCCTAACATCAACCAGGTCTCATCACAGAGCAAAAATCCCTCCTTAGTTATTATTTTGTCATGTGATGTGACAAAAAGCCAGAGCGGGTAACAGGAAGAGCAGTGAGGGAGGGCAGGGACGGAGAGGCACCAAACCAGACCTGCAGTTCCTCATTCCCGCCCGTCCCAGGAGCTGCCTGGACAATCTCTCAGCAGCAGTTCTGGGCAGGGCAGTGACCAGAGCCATCCCCCACAGCACAGACAGGGAATGCTCCCAGTGCCCAGGAAAGGCACCCAGCAGATACCACAGCCAGCCCCTCACAACAGCCTCGCACCGAGGGCAAGGCAGCGCAGCTTCCAAGAGGACCCCCAGAGTCCCACAGCCAGGGAAAAGCACCCTCACGTCCCCCCTCAGGTCTCTGCACACGACCATTTCAGAACAAGGTTTAGCAAGGCCAGTATCATGTTTCCAGTAGTGGCCACACATGGAAGCCTACCAACTAGCAGCACAGGGCAACGTATCAGACATGTCTCTGATTACATTCTCCCAGACTCCAGGTATTTTTAGTTCAAGAGATTTCCTGAACCTGGTGTGGCTCGTCTCCTTAATAATCCCCAGTGGCTCTCTTTTCCAAATACTTGTCCACTTTCCCTCCAGGACATGCAAATTTCTTGCATCCACAGCACTCAGCGGTGAGGCATCCCACAGAGCGACTCACCTCCCACATGAACAATCGTGTTCCCCTGTTTGTTTTGCTCCTGGCTCCAGCTATCTTTAATTAATGGTGTCGACTTCTTGTCCCGAAGGACAGAGTGAGCAGTCAATCCCAACTACTTTTCCTATGCCACCCATGATTTTCCAGTCTTTCTTACACCTTTCTAAATCTTTTCTTCTTCTAATATATCTGAACCTTTAAAAATAAAGAGAACAGGTAAGGAAAAACAAACCACACTTTTATGCAATGGAGTCATCTATTCCTTCTGTAATAATGTGTAAAACAAGAATTTTGCTTCATTGCTACTGTACTGAGCTGCTGTTGACATGCAACTCTGCCTTATAACTCAAAGACCTCACTTCTGAGAAGAAATAGTCTGCTGAGAAACATATATATCATTTGTTATATGAAGATAGAGCTATTTTGCCTCATTTGTATTATTTTACATTTATCTGCATACATTTTCATCTGCCATTTTGTTTCCCAGTCATCCAGTCTTATAAAAGCAGCCTGGTCTCACCTTCAGAGACTGCTCTCATCCTTATTACCTGGAATAACTTCACCTCACTGATCACCTTCTTGGGAAAAGAAGATGCCCTGGAAAAGCCTTAAAAGATGCCTTGGAATCAACAAATGTAATATAAAAAGTGCAGCAAGGATCAGCCTTAAGCAGCAAATAGTTCTGTATTTCAGAATCAGATGTAAATAGTAGCATTATTCTGCCTTAATGTCACATGCCTCAGACTCAGAAGAGGGAGCAGCTTCAGTTCAAAGAGAATGAGCCCAATTTATGAAGAATGCTATGTTAGGGAGAAAGACACCTCTGAGAGGTTGCCAACCTAACAAGAGCTCCATTTGTGTGAGCACTGACATGCCTGTCACTACTCAAGGAAACCAGATCCAAAATAACAGAGCCAAAGCCCAGTATCTTACATTGCTGAACTAAGGAATGCAACCCCCTCTGTAGCTTCAGGTGGTTACTTGAACTTGCTCACCCTGTCTGATCCTTGTAGTTTCACGAACTTCAGAGGTTTTTACAGCCTGTGAATTCGCCTGTGTCCCTTTAATCACATGTCTTAAGAATGGCAGTACTGGCTACTACAAGATTGATTTCTACAGAACACAAGTTTATCTCTAGTCCCAGAAAGCACATATTGTGCCTCTGGTTCTGTGGCAGAAATGGGCTTGTGTTGAAGGGCAAATCCTGGAGGCAGTAAGGCTTGAACAGCCTTGAGTGGCAGGGTCAGACAATCCACTGATTGCTTCCTCAAGAAGAAATTTCTCTATACAGTGCCAACTGCCTTTGCACATACGGGGACCTAATTCCCTAAGGAATCCATCCTAGGCAACGCTGTTGGTTTCTTCTCAAGCACCACAGCATGGGGTGAGCACTGCCGTGATGAGCACTGCCCATAGGCACCTCACCAAAAAAAATGAGATGAGCTCCAGCTCTCAGCACATCCTCTGACTATTCTGCTTTCTACGTGCAAATTTACATGGCAAATTTCTCCAGAGTTTGAAGTAAAGAAAATAAACCAAAAGCAGGAGAAAACAGTAAACTGAAAATTACTGAAGGACAGTAATTTTACCAATTGCAGTAACAGGAAACAAATCCCATTATTCTCAGTTTCTGGGGAAAGAAAAAAAAAAATAAATCAGAGTTTAACATTCTGTATTGTATGTAGAAATAAGTACCTCAAATTGATAATAAAGAGGTTGCACACAACTGTATTGATCTGTTGACCAACCCTCCTTTGTCAGATACTTTATGAAACAGTGTGGCGAACACAAGAACTTTCCATGATAACGTCATTACATAAATGTAAACTTAAGAGCAGATAGTGAAAATCTTTTTTTAATTATGGTATAGTATAAAATACCAGTAAAAAACCTAACAGTAATGGTGGAGCATAATCTGTGAAGAAAAATAAAATGTATACTACTAGCATGCTGTTTCCTTCTTCAAAGATATATAAATAAACTACCTGATAAAATCCCACACATGCCAA
Organism: Regulus satrapa; assembly: GCA_013396955.1. NCBI lineage: Eukaryota > Metazoa > Chordata > Aves > Passeriformes > Regulidae > Regulus > Regulus satrapa. Next base: position 147,575 of record VWZN01002261.1, read on the forward strand.
AGTAAAAGCCTGATGATGACCCTCTAGAGAAGGCTGGAGAGTCTGAAATTCTTAATAGAGCAGTCTAGAGAAGAAAAAGCGGAACCAAAAGAGCAGCATGGCAGTCCAGAGAGTGCAATGCCCTGCCTGCCCCCATGCCCTGGCAGTGTTGCACTTACCAGCACAGCGTGTGGTCACTGTGCAGCCCAGCAGGTGAACAACTCCAGCCAGGACTGCAGCAGCCCAGGGTCTGAACAAAACAGAAGAATGTCTGGCAGAAACCACTGGGTGCGTTCAAAGTCTGACTGATCAGCTCCATGAGCACATCAGTGATTCACAGTTAAAACATCAAAGTGCAGTGCCATGATTTACAGCTGGACACCAAGGGTCAGCAAGAGGGTTTGTGCCAGGGAGTCTGAAACCACTGAGCACACCTCTCACTGCTCCAGAAGCTGACCCCCGGTGCCAAGGGAAAAGAGAAACAAAATCCATGAAGTTTCCAACACAGCAGCGTCAGGGGCTGCTCGGAGTTAGCACTGAGACTTCAGAATATCTGTATAAGAGACTGGATTAAGCCCTTAGGAACTCATTATCATCATGCTAAAAATATAGTACTGCCATCTACATACAAAAATGGAGATTTTCTCATGCGTGCAGTTATTTCACAATTGGCCTTCGCTTCCCTCTTTCATAAAAGCTGACTGCAAAGCTGCCAATTGGTTGGTTTTATCTTAAATAAAAATTTGGACTAAATATTGCCAAAGATGCAGTTCTTAAAGGGGGTACACAGTAGAACATATTTATTTTTAACTAATTGATGAAATCTAAGATAAAACTATACATTTAAGTCAAATTTTGAATTCACTGTTATAAGCTGAGAATTAAAGGGCCTCTTGATTTAAATCACAGTGGTGGCATTGTGGTGATGATCTAAGAACTTCAATAAAGCAACCTCTGCAGGGAGAGTTAATACTTTTTATTAGATCATATCAGAGGGTGGGAAAAGTTTGGGGCTTGTTTAGATCTTCTTGTCTGATTTTCCTAGTATACTAGTTGGCCTAATATAAGCTATTATCTCCCTGTGTAAGCTTGGTCTGATTATTTAAATCAGTCAAACAAAAACAGGTACCCACTTAAAAACTCCTTATTAAGTCAAATGAGCATTTAGGGGGAGTTTTGCCACCCACAGATGCCAAAGCTAATATCCAGCAGAGACATGTCATCCATTAGTATAAAAACCTCATACCAAAGAGCTGTGCTGTATGCTTTCAAATAGCAGATGAAATGCAAAAAGAAGTTGATTCAGTAGAATTAAGAAAGCGGAAAAAAAGAATCAAGTATTATTATCTATAATAATACCCAATAATACTACATTATTAGTGGTTATAATTAAGGTGGAACATTTTAACAAAAGTCTTCACACTGATTTTTTAAAAGAACACAATATATTCCAATTTTGAAAACATTACTAAACTCTAGAAATTTGATACATACAACAAATGTTGTTTATAATATACAATATAGCTCTAAGGTTTCAAAAAAAGGATGAGAACAAGAAGAAAATCTGTAATAGCCATCTTTTCTTGTCCTGATATTTAGTTTAAATAATTAAATAATCTTTAATTTTAAAAATACCTCTGCATTAAATGATTATTTAACAATACTTAAAGAATTTGACATTTGTTTCCCTAAGAGATTATGTCTCTCATTATACTGCTCTGCCCTATTTTTAACCACAGAGAAATACAAAAATACAAGTACCAAAATGATTTTCAGGAAAAAACAGCTTTGTATGTTGTTCTTGCTGAGGAGGAACATTAATTTTTTTACTTCAAGAAAACACTGCAAGGTTCCTCCATTTTTACAGACCTCAAGACAAATTAAAAGATGAGAGGAATGGGCTACAGTTGAAAGTGTTACCAAAACTGGTGATGAAAAGAATTACAAGTACTGTGCTGAAGGTAATTTTTTACACAGGCAGTGTTCTACTGTCTGCAGTCTCACAGAGACACCTTTAATGTGTTTATAAATTAATAAACATCTTTTCCAGAACAGAATTGTGCAAGAGGATGAGTAGTGGCATTTACCTACAGGGAAGAAAAGTGGGAAGAAAGACAGGATCATGCCCTCTCATTAAGCCAAATATTAAATAATCACAAGGTCCTTTCAGCTGAAATTATACCTTGAAAATATTAACCAGAAAATATGCTAAAAAGTAAAATTGGTGCAAATCACAGAATGTTAACATGGTGGTTAATGGACACTATTTCACAACAACAAATGATTCACAAAGGAAAATTTATTGCTAGATAAAAGATAAATCTGTTCTTAACAAAACCAGGCTTCTTGTAATTTAATAAAGAAAATTTTATTTTAAAATTTCTGTTTAAAATATATTTCTTGTGAAAACAACATAACTAGGGCACACACTAGACATGCTCATTTTCTGAATTCAGTTCCAATTTAAAGAATAATTAATCATAATCATCCCTACTGTGAACAAGCACAATTTCCACAGTGCAGAAGAAAAAAGTGCATTTTCTGTTTTGTGAGACATTTTTCCCACCATAATTATAGCACAACTGCACCATTAGTTTTGCACTCTCATCCCATTTTGACCCCTGCATTTTTAAAATAATCTTGTATAAAGTTTCTATTAGTAAAAACAGCACCTATACATTAATCCTACAAACTTGTCTGTTTTTTTCTATGTATAATACAGCTCCTGCAGGCAAGAGGAAAATACTTAAGGAGGGGCAACTATACCATTAATTCTAATCTTACAAGAATTCTGTTTGTGCATGTATAGCTAGACATAATCTAACAAGTTAAAAGAAAAATTGACATTTTCTCATGAACTCGTGTTTTTATGTCTTAAAATATCTATGAATATTCTGTATTCTTGGACAGATATTTTTTTAAATAAATAAATAACAAATTTCAGAGAAATCACGCCACCTTATGGCAGCAGTCAGCAACACTGACACCTGGTGTTTCACACACAGTTTCATACCTCAACAAAAAAATCCAAATACAGCCTTTTTAGACCCGTAAGCAATGAACAGTGTTAAGCAAATGCCCATAAATGAAACTCCATGGAACCTACTTACACTGCTCAATTTAGAAGATTTAATTGGATGCCAGCAGGATTCAAACCCACAAGCTCAGAGAAGCGTATTAGGTTCCAAATTTCATGTTTGGATTATTACCTTACCCGTTCTGCTATGACAACTGAAAAGAATATAAAATCAAGTGAGTAGCCTATACAATACAATCACGGTCATTATTCCAAAGGTGGAGTCTCTAAGAATTTCCTGCTATTGTTATTTCCTCTTCCCCCAACCCTAAATAGACCGCCTGAGATAAACTAAACATGTACCAACAACATCGTGTTCTACTACTCATAGTGTAAGAGTACTTGGGACAAGTGCTGAAGCAGCAGTGCTGAAGTTTGAACCAAAATTAAAGCGTCTCAACACTATTTTATTTTGACATACAAAGCTTTTGAAATTCTTCCCTGGATTGCTGCTTCTCCTGGTGGCCGGGATATCTAGGATATCGTTCTCTTACAGCATGCAGGGCGAAAAAAAAGATTGCAGAGTGAAAAGAAGTAGCTGGCCAGAGAACAGTCCGCACCCACATAGCTACATGTAGTAAGGGCATTCATCCAAACACAGATTTGAATACAGACCATTCCTTTGTCCAGTTCCTATTGTGACCTAGAATGGAAGTTTCCCCTTCCAAAGTAACACAGTAACAATGCGAAAGAACGCTAGGACACAGATTGACTCTTCATCCCTCCTGTTAGTGCTACTCTGTTTTCTTGCACTAACAAACACCAACTAGGACATAATGAGGGGAAAAGAGGAGGTTTTAGGCCAGTAACTATCATATCTTTCTGAAATTATTGGAAAGCCTCAAGTGCCTATTTAAATGAATATTTACGCAATGTGAACAGCTCCAACAACAGAAATTAAATATTATTTTTGATGGTTAAAACACTCAAAACACGAGATGTGCAAAAAACCTGCATGACATATCAATCTGGAAGACTGTGGAATGAACCATGTTTTTCCCTGTTGCATGTGAATTACTAGCACTAGACTCTTTGGTATTCTGAGAGAATTCGCTCTTACTGCAACCAGAAACTCTGTGAAAACTCGTAATATATAGCAGCAAGCTTTTTCAATTTAGAAGAACCAACATTTTCTGATTAAGAAAGATGTAACTAGATGGTTCGCAAACCCCTTTATCCAGAAGTTCTTGCTTAAGTTTTGCAGTTACTCTATTAAAGTTATGAGTTCAAATAAATTAAGTATTTTCCATAGAAAATTAAATACTAGGAAAAATAAGCAAGACACTCAAAAGCTTCAGACAGCATAGAAATAGACCACTATGGAAAAGGGAAGAATAGAAAAACATCTGAGAAATAAGTTATTACTGTTCCTACCTGCATTCCCTAAGCATGCCAGAAGCTCCTCCATACATTCTGCTCCCTAAAAATCCACAGCACTGAGCTCCCTTCTTTAGTTCAGAGTCAGTGAAATGCTGCTCTTCCTACATTTTCCCAGAGCAGAAAACTCAGTGTATCCTTCTTTCCTCCTCCCATCTCAAATGCTTTTTAAACACCTCCTTCCCATTTCGAGGGCTCAGTGTGCCACGTTCCCTCCCGTGCTGAAGAGTGGTGCAACGTGTATTCCATGGCTCTTGTGCCAAGAGCTCTGCACAGATTTCTGTTCCTCCCCAGCCACCAGCCTTCCTCCAGATAAGCATGGTAAAGGGCTAAGGGAAGAATCTCTCCCTTTACCTTCACACCGCTGTGGGTCAGGTTTTCCCAAGGAGGCACACTAAAAGCAAAGATAAAATGAAGCCATAATCCTGCAGGTGGCTCCTACAGCAGAACAGGAGGATGGATTTTCATTCCTTGTTTTCTCCAAAGCTAATATGGGTTTGAGAGCCAGGCACCAGCTGATCTTACACCAGATGTAAAGTAGCATAATATCACACTTTAAAGGACCCAAAATCACCAAGTGGATTAGGAATTCCCTTTTCTCAGCTGCTGTTGAGAAAATTCATCAGCTGAACAAAAACCAGAATATGATGAGCATTTGATTTTTCTATATAGCATGACACAGATTTCTGAGCCATTATGAACATTTTGATCAGCAAAAGTGTTATTTTTGGATTTACACAGGACCAACTGTGATAGCAAAAATAAAGTCAGAATTCTCCACGGAATTGCTAGCAGCAATGTGACCTATTCAAGAAATATTGAAAGAGACAGGTTGATACCTGAAATTTGTATTCCCCTCACAAAAATGTCATATGATAGTGAGTAACTTTATTATACTAATACATTTCCAACTCTCTTTCAGCAATTATCAGCATTATCTACCCTAAGTTCCCTAAGACTCACATCTAAATTTTAAGTGAAATTTAATTACCTCAAGGTCATCCAGGGAGCGAGTAATACTAAATCGCTTAGATCTTCCAAATGATCTTCGAGCAGAAGAACGTGGAGGAGGAGCCTGATTTAATCCCATTGAATGTCCAAATTTTGCACCCTAAACAAAACAGAAAATATATATCAATTTACTTCTTTAATTTTAGTAAATTGCTGATCATAGCGAGATCTGAATTTTAAGAAAATGTAACAGGACTACAATTTCAAAACAAGCTTTTCATTTGCCATGGCCCTGTAAAATCACATACTAAAATTCATTCAAGTTGACTTTTCCAGTCTCAAGTCAAATATCTTAAACATTCAGCAATAATTTACTGTATTAACGTATACATGATACATGTCAGTAATGAAAGCAAGACGATCCTGGCTCCTTCCTGTCTTAATTTGTAACCATTTAACTACAAAATATTTGTGTTTTCTATAGGAAATTACCATCCTAGAAATCATCCCACCCAGCTTCTCTTGGAATGTTTCTCCACATTTTTAAAAATCTTACTTTCACTACTTTTTTTTCAAAACCTCGTTACTGCAAAGTCCAACTCTTTAAATTACACAGAACAAAACCACAGGAACTTTTGTTCTGAGGCAAGCAACCCCCTCACTTGGATGTTCCATTACTAGAATTGGTGCTGCAGTAATTAAATCTAATGGTTTTCTCTTGTCCCCGTAATCATACTCTTCCTCCCTAAAAAGTCACCAGATGTCGGTTAAGCTACTCAGCGTGTACATATCAAGTTTATTCCAAATGGCAAAGTGAAAGCTTGACTCTAAAATTAGGGACATAGTCGGTGACTGGTGCTAAGCAGATGTACATAAAAGCACTACATTACAAAACCTTGTGATTATGTGCCTGAAATTTTGGATTCCTTTCACGGTAACATTCAGTGTGGGGAAAATTCCTCCCTGTCTACTGATGCTTTTTTGCTTTAGAAAATAAAAGACTTTAAATCAGAGCAAATTCCCCTCTATTTCATGTCAGCATATTTCTCCATTATAGTAAGCTTAAAAATATATTTATTAGTACTTTTATAGTTGCTGATTTGGCAGATTTGTAATATTTATTAAATTTTCTATTTGTGTTCATTTCTTCCTCCAGGCAAGTTTCTGTGCTCATAGTTCTGAAATATTTTTGGTCTCCTTTTGATCACTCATTGGAAAGTCTATACACGTCACATTAATGAAAAGAACAACCACAAATTTCGCATCCTCACAGCCTCATGCCAACAACCACTCCTACAAAGCAGAGAAGAGCAGCCAGAGTATCTTACAGCCTCAGAGCTAATTCCCATGGAGAATTCCCAACACTGCTCTATAGCAGCTGGGCTCTGGCCATCACCAGGGTTTGCAACAGATTCTGTTTACAAGCTCAAAGAATTGTCAAGACAAAACAGGAATCTGGATCCAAAGGATGCAGCAGGTTTCATCCCCTCAACAGGCTTTAGAGTTCAACATCATTCAGTATCAAAAGTGATCCATTTTTCTATGAAATCTCTTTCCCTCCCAATTTTCAATTTACTAAGGGTTTGGTTTGGTGGGTTTTTTGGGGTTTTTTGGGTTTTTTTAATTGGCTGAGAACTAAATTGGGCAGGTTCTGCCAAAGCAACCTGGAAATCTAGCTACCGGACATTAGCTTCCAAGTTTCTAAGAGAGAACTTAAAAGTGCAGCATAAAGAAGCTAAGATGGCTTTTGCTAAATGACCAAAACAAATGTGAAGAGAGGAAAATTGCTCTCTGCAAATGTTGACAAGCAACGCCCAGTGGAATAAGGACATTTCCTGTCTTTTGGGGCATCTTTTTGAGGAACTTTTAAAATCATCTGTTCATCCAGGCAGGTACTGCTGAGGTGGTTTACACCTGCCTCATGCCTTAGAGCCACACCAGCCTTTCCTGGGTGAATGGAGAGCTCACACCTCATGCAGTAATCTGTGCCACACAGTGAACCTCACCTCAACCCCGGACTGAACTCAGCAGTGTCCATTACTGCTGCTGTACAGTTGATCAAAACACGAACAAGGCTCCCCCTGTGTAAATGTTTCTGTTAGAACAACATGAAGATGTGCGTGCATCTGCTCGATTTCGCCACTAGTCCAGTACGACCACAATAGTTCTGTGATTTTTAAATGTTGTTTCATTTTTAATCCAAGAATTAGTGATTAAACTCTCAGACTACCAACAGCTCAGCAAATTAATGGCATCATTAGTGTGAGTACAATTGGTATTTTGAAACTAATGAAACAGTTACACAGTATGGATGCTTAATGGTCTTTGATGTGTTCCTTAATAGTAGATGCATGCCTGAGAGAACGTCATCCTTCATTAAAAATAAAAGGGTGAAAGGAAAAAAAATAATAATAAAAATACCTATCAGTAGCAGAGTATCCATTCAGAATAACAAATACATTTTCACTTTTCATTCTATTTCATACCCAAAATAGAATATCAATTGTCCAGCATTTATTTAAATAGTAGAGACTGCCATATATGATTATGGGAGATTAAGACAAGCACCTAGAAAACAAGCACTCAAAAAATTTTTGAAACAGTAACATTACAAATTGAAGGAAGAGGAACCAACTGCCTAAAGACAAATCTAATTAAATTCCACTGAGAAGCAGATTCTAGATAAGATTAATTATCACCAGATGTCCCATTTTGAAAAGAAGCGCTGCTTACCTATTTGTGGTCAGAAGCATTACAAAGAGAAAGAGGGAGAGCAGGCAAAAACCACTTGTAAATTGTGTGGTATTAGAAAAGAGAAAGTAAATTAGTATCCAATCAAAGTTTTTATTTATGGTCTTTGACACTGTTATGCAAAACTAAATAGTGAGCCCTGGGTGAAAATGAAAAGATAAGAATAGGTTAAAAAAAAAGAGAGACCCTGGGAGTAAAACAATGCTTAAGCAATGATTACAAAATATAAAAATGCACTGAGCTAACCATTTCCCCAACCCATCTGGATAACAATTACAATTAAGAAAATATTTTCAACTGACAAAAATCTCTTCCTTGCTCTGAAAAATCAAATTAATCATCTAGGAAATTAAGGAGGGCATTACTAAAAAACCCCAAAAGACTGCAATTCACAATTATTTAATTGCCTGGGAAGTCTCCCTTTTATCTTTTCTTGACTCTATTCCAGACATTCAGACTAGGAAGGCAGACCTCCTTCTCAAGATCAATTTAAAAAATGGCTGTGCATACACACATGCACACAAATAAGGAAAGAATCACATATCTTAAGCAAACATTTTGGCAAATATTTTTCATGGGACTCTGAAGAGCTGGAAATAAAAGCATCCATGGCTTGAACAGAAAACAGCCATTGAAACTAGAAGGTACTAATCAGCACAGCTAAATAAATCCACAGTATTTGAGCACAGAGAGAATGTTAGTGCAATGACTGATATTAATGTCATTTGTGTAGTCTGTTAGACATAAAGAAATCATTGCACTTCTAAAAGCCTTTATTACACCATTAAACAGGTATTTAAAACCACTAAATTATCCATCCACATTTCAGAACAATACGTATATGCCCAAAAAAATGGCCAGGTTGGAGCAACCTGGTTCAGTGGAAGGTGTCCCAGCCCATGGCAGAGGGCTTGGAACAAGATGAACTTAAGATCCTTTCCAAACCAAAACACTCTGTGAAAAATATGCTGTTTCATTTTCTTTTAGCTGCCAAGGTAAAACACTGACATTTGCTGCATGAACAGTAGGCTGTAATGTTGGTTTTGTTCTGTTTTTGTTGGTTTGTTTTTTGTTTTTTTTTTTTTTAATATAGATTGCCTGTAAGCCCAAGAACTGTTTATGATCCTACCTTAAAGTTTCTCTTCCAAAAACAGTGTTGGTAAATCTGTGAAACTCTAAAAATATCTAAATAGTCAAGAAAATCTAAGAAATTCTATCAGAGAACAGAATTACAAACTGAATTCCACCATTTTATTTGATGATTAAATGACCATTTTACTAAGTGCCTTCACCTTAGAAATTATAGGAATCCAGAAGCCAACCGAAAAGCACAGAAATTTTTGAAAACAAATTGATCAGTGAAAAGCATGGGCTACAGCAACATATCCTCTCCTATTTGCAATGCAGATACTTGCCACCCTGCTACTACTATCCATCATGGTGAAAGTATAAAAGAACATATCTCTAAAAGCCTTTATCCTGTTATGATTTGGCAGATGGAGAGGAAAACAACAAGGATTAAGGGAATGAAAGCACTGATGCTCTAAAAAAATCCATTCCTTTTTCTACTCTTATAAAAAAGTAAAAATTAGAATGGATTGAAATATCAGTCAAATGCATAATCATAAGAGAAAAAAAGATAGTTAATGTATCTGTGTCCTTTGTCTTTTTTTAATAAATTACTAGATCATCCTTTTTTTTTTTTTAGGCTAACATCAAATAGCAAGTGCAAACATGCCAAGGAGAGTACTGAAAACCAGGGGAGGACTGATAGAGCAGCATTTTGTGAACGTGTCCAAGTGAGAACAGTTTCTGTCTGAGAACTAGAATGGTGTACAAGGAAAGTACAAAGGAGAAAGTGGAAAACGTTGTATCCATGTATTAGCAAGGCAGAGGGAGTGAAGAAGGATGTGACTCATGTTAGACTGCAAACAGATGGACAGAAAGAACAAAAAGGTCCCAATAGAAGATGATTTGCACAACTCTAATTATTTAAAGATAGAACACAAAAGGATGGGCTCTTAAAAGTAGTTTTAACTGATAAACAAGTTAGGCAGCAGTTCCATAGAAGACTCTCAGCAGCTTTGGCACCGTAAGGGTTTTGCATGTACCTCTGACCACTCCTGCAAGCTCACAAATTGCAGCAGGCTGTGCCCTCATCTCCACTAGCACTAAATTGGAGTTTACAAATGGAAATAATCCTGTTTCCAAGGCAGATCCACAGACAGCCATGCCAGCACAACTCATGATATTCACTGCCAACTCCGGCCTGAGCACGACAGGAACTCACTCTTTTTTAAGCTGGAAATACCAAGTGAGCACCATGTGAAACTGTGACAGCCAGCGTGTGGCTGGAACCTGGAGCCCGAGTGCACAGGACAAAGTCGACAAAAACTGATCAATTATTCAGAACACAAAGAAACCAAACACCTTCAGAAAACATCTTCAATTCGCTTAAAGGAATCCCCAGCTACAGCAGGAGCTGTACCGTGCGCCTTCATATTCCAGCAAATGCACTTACTGAGCACTATAACTTTGTAGCAAATTGTCATCTGCAACAACCTGAAATTTCCATTTTGTGCAAAACAGTCTTTGTGCCTCTCTGCAGTTGCTCTCTGGATATTACTCATAAATTTCCCCTCCTCTGGTACCAGTTCTAAAGCTGAAGGTACAGGAAGGGGTTAGCAAGGAAGGAGACAGACAGCTATTGGAATACAAGAGACTAAGGAAGGGGGAGATTTTTGTTAGGAGTTCAAGCATCCCTGACAACAAAAAAATACAGTGAGCTGGCAGCAGGAATCCAGAAAGGGGAGAAAAGGAGAAAGAAAAACTGTGAGGCTTTAGGCCAGCTTCCAGAAAGTTTACAGCTTTTAGTGGAAAACACATTAATAGTTCGTGATCTTGAGAGGAACCTAAAGGGACTAAATCTGATGAGACAGAGATTTTGCCTGCTCTGTGGAAGAGCAGCAAGAAGGAAAGGCAAAATACAAGAAGAGAAGCTAATCAAAAAATGTTTAAAAAGCATTGACAAGCCTGATCATCCGTATTTACAGAACAACGATTTCAAAACTGTTTCACAACAAAAGTTAATCTCACGAGCAGAATAGTTTCAAAAGTTTAAATGTTTGATTTTAAAAAGCATAAAAAAATTAAATGTGATTAACAAAGTTCTAGGAGCTCTAAGACAAAAGTATTATTACCAGCATGCACTGATTTTCACAGAAAATGTTTTTCCTCCTGTTCAGGTGGAGCAAGTACACAGCCTTATGTCCTGCCCATTTAGGAGAATACAAAAGGACCATGCACATGCTAGAATGGTTACACAGAACTGCTTGCCTCAATTTAAGGGCCTCAACAGAATTGAATACATTCTATTGTATCACAGAACTTAATCATATTAAATATAAAATCACCACATTTGATTTTTTTTCTATTTCCAGCTATTGCAGCTTTTAAAAACTCCCACTGTTTTTAAGTTTGAATCTGTGACTTTGTAGGGTGAAGTGCAAAACAGTTTGGAACCCAGATACACTGACCATATAATTTGAAACTTCTGTGGATATTCAAAATTTGCCAAATTTAATCTTGGCTGTTGAGCTCCTCAGCAGAAGGGTCAGTCTGGACCAGCAGCTCATCTTTAAAAAGAATGCAGGTTTAAGACTTCAGAAAGAAAGCTCCTGATTTAGACCTTTTTGAAAAGGGATGGGAAACAGGGATGCCACAGTAATGCCAATAAAGCACATAAAATCTCAAAAAATATTGAAAAGATCATAGGAAAAAGCAGCTGATGGAAATATTACTCTGCCATCAACATTAAGTCTCAAAATCCTGCTCTGGACTGTGTGGCTTTGTCTTCCTCTCTTGCCCACTCCCACCCTAAGCATCCACTCTTCTGACTGGCCACCCCTCTGGCCAGTGCTGAGCCCCCTCTGCCCCCATTCCACCTGCCAGCAGCACTGCCCCCCACCCAAAACTGACTGGGAAACTCACACTTCTCTGGAAAGGAGGGTCTGTGGGGCCGGAGAGCAGGGTAGATTGAAATTCGGGATATGCTGGGTGAGGACCTCTCCTGTCCTGCAGGAGAGAAGGGAATTTGGGGGAAGTGGGAACAGAAGAGGCTGTGGTCCCTTCCCCTGCCTGTCAGCAGAAAGCCCTGGGTGCAGGCTGTACCTGAGCTGACAGAGAGGGCTCCAGGTGCTATGGGCAAATCCAGGATGGAGCGACTTGCTCCAGGCTGCCCTGCACTTGTGTCATCAGCACGCAGGGACAGCACCTCACAAAACCCCATTAGATGACAGAGGGTTCATTAAAAAAGCTCTGCCATCATTCAAATTTTACTGTCAGCCTTTCTGCAGGCTTTTATTACACTGTAATTCCTACAATTTTTTCTTTTTTTTTTTTTTTGGTCTTTTGTTTGTTTGTTTGGGGTACACCAGAATGACAAAGAACTCAAATGCTATATTCACCAAGGCTGATTAAGATATTTGATGACTTTTAAGAATACTTCTTTACTGATCAGATGATAATGGCACATTTTACTCCCTTCTAACCATTACAATGGCATTTTAAATGCCATTTTAGCCCATGACACAATAAAGGATGCTGCAAAATTTCATGTAAGATCTATATGAACTCCAGGAAGATACAGAAAAGAGACTGTCCTGTCATCCTGATATGAACATCCAAGTAAATGAAATTTAATGCTTGTCTCCTGTACTAAGGATATTAGGCATAAAACACTGACCCATCTACACTTCAGTACTATCCTAATCCCTTTGGGAAGAAAATAAAAATAAAAATAAATTAATGTTATTTATGTATATGAAAGAGTAAGATCATTTTCTCAGTATAACTAGAAAAAAGTATCTTCTATAAGTTGGAAGCCTGGTAGTTGGAAATTGCAGAGGAACAGAAGGACCTTAATACATTAGGGGAAAATATGAAGAAAAATACCAAAAAGGACATAACTAATTTCAAATCATCTTGAACATTAGGTAGGCATTAGCTGGGAGCATTAATTCACTATAGCCAAATAATCAGTAATATTTAAAACCCTGAGCAGGAATCATCATAAAAGAAAAAAAAAAAGCACCTTATGATACACATTTTTAAACCTGCTTATAACTCTGGTAACCCATCTCAAAAACAATATTACAGCAACCAATTATATTACAATTACAAAAAATCTTTTGGACATGACAAGACTAAGCTGACTTCTGATTGGAAAGTAAGTGATTAGTAATTGAGGTTTAAAACAAAAATAATATCACTAAGAGAAAGTAGAAAGATTCTTAGTATTTCTCAGGACAAATATTAAAATTAAACTCTACAGAAAATTATATGGTGTTTTCTTTTCATGCTACTAAACTGCAGAATATATAAGTCAAATGATATCAGGAATTCCAAAAGTATAAGTTCACATAAGTTTTAGTAATTCCATATTTATTTTGTTAATGAAAGATCTTTATTCCATATGGCCCTATTTCTTTTCCAGTGAAAAAGAGGTGTTTTACAACTTCTTTTCTCCTCTAAATCTTCTTAACTGCAAAGAATTCAGATCTTTCTTAGTAGAGACAATAACTTAGTAATCTCCCATCTCAAAGCTTTTATGTTTAAAACAAATATTGAGCCATTTTCCATTATTTCAATTCATTCTGTGCTAAATATTTTTTCCATTACATTTTCTTTCTAGTATACAAATTTGGAATGAGGACATTTCACAAAAGTCAGCATTAGTCTATAGACATTTATTGTCCAGATTTTATCTAATTTCTTTTTCAAAGAAACACAACTGGGATTATTTGAGTTTTTAAAACACTTTGAAGGTCCTAAAACCATTTTTTAAATTATTTTAGAAGATTATTACAAGTCATATGAAAAGGCTGCATGGTATTCCTAAATATTTAGTTGCTTTTCATTTTCTCTAAGCAAAAATCAGAGGACCTATTTCCTACAGATGCCTCTTTACAGACTAATTCACATTAGCACATTCTCAGATCTAGTTTGGGGGTTGGGATTTTTCTTGAGTTCTCTGTAAGGTATATAGGTAGATCTCAAATCATATCAAACCCTATAAATCCAAAAGTTAACATTAAATTGTACCGCATGAGAATAACAATCCAGCTGTCATTAATTCTGCTTTAGAAACAGCTGTGGTGGAACAATTTAAGCTAGTGAGCAAACAGAATTCTAAAGGAAAGGGAAAAAAAAACATGTAATTATAAAACAAAAAACAAATATGGGAACCACAAAGCTTTGCCAATATTGTCTCTGCATCTAAAATATCCAGCTACTAACAGTAAAAAACTGCAATTCTTGGATCTGAAGCAAATTACAGATTTTCACCAAAAAAAAAAAAAAAAAACAAAAAACAAAAAACTTGGACAGCGTATCTTTTTCAACAACACTTGCTCTGGAAACAAAGACAAGTCTGAAGTAGTTACAGTTAAACTTCTGATCAAAACAGAGGAACAATAAGAGTTGGGAGCAAACCAGATTAGCAAGGAAAGATGCCTTATTGAACCCCATAGTACTGCTTACCTAACTTCTCTCTTCTACATTTTCACAATATTTTCAGGAGTTTAAATAACGAAGGTTGCCAAGCAGTTGATAAATTGTATTGTTTTAAAAAAAAAATACACATTTGTAGTACTATTGTTCAGTGAGTCTTGTAAAATAAGATTTTTCTATTCTGTTTTCCTCTAAGATCTACAAATAGGATCCAACTACAAATTCACACTTTTCATCAGCAGAAACAATAATATGATCAAGACAGAAGTATAACAAGTGTGAAAGAGTAAAGGACTTCTAAAATCCAATACCCAAAATTTTAAAAAGCATTTTAATTACATTTCAGTAGATTGGTCATATTCCCCTGGGATAAACCTAGGACCCAAATGCTTGTTATCTGGCTCAGGTTGTAAAACATCTTTAGATCTTCAATGCTATACTCACTGCCATCCTATTAAAACAGACTTTCTTTTTCTAAAAAGAGCATGGTGAGGGTTCAATGCCTAGGATTTTGCCCTTATGGAGAGAGAACTCAAAGACTAAACTGACTGTTATGAAACTTTCCGGGGGGAAAGAAAGAAGTATTTTCCCAGTAAAACTTAATTTAAAACAGTAACGGGCAGACATATTTTTGGCCAAGCACTAGCCTGAAAACAGAGAGTGAGGGTTGAACAAAATCAAACGTATTTATATTAATTTAGTCTAGAGGGAAAGGAATGCTTCCCTGTTCAGTGATTTCTTAAGTCCCCTGCCAATTCTAACATCCCCTGATGTTTTCATACTGCTTATGCTGCTTTTCATTTGTGTCACCCAAAAATCATGCACAGGAGCGAGTAGATAAGTGACTGGAACTTAGTGGGATGCTAAAGAAGGTGGAAAGACCAATGCAACAGCGAAGGCAGGACAGTGCAACTGGAATTACAAACAAAACAATCAGGAATTATTCCATTCCCACTGAAACCATAACCAAGCTCCTCATGTTGGTTGGACAGACCTCAGGTGAGCACACACCCCTAGCCAGCTCTATCAATCTTAGAGCAATTTAGAAGCTTTTTGTCACCAGAAATCTTCCTTAGTTGTTCGCAGATCGAAAGGCACCTTCCCCTCCATGATTCACCTTTTCAGTAAATTCAAGCAACATCATCAGGCCTCTCCCTGCTTGTTTTCATCTAAGACGTACAGAAGACATGGATACCACCAAAAACTTCTCATTAAGTGCCTCAACAGAAATCTGCTCCTGTGACACTTCTAAGACCAGAAACATGAAGCTCAGTACAATATGAGGTGCACAGAGCTAGAGATATCTTCTAGTCTCAGTCAAAAGAGGTGGACTAGAATCAAAATCTCCCTGATTTAGGTTTTAGAGGAAAAAAAAATATATACAGCAATCATGAAAGCATGTGTTCAGTAATTTGGGGATAATTCATAACTACAACATTTTAAAGAAAACAAGAAACATTATGCTATCCACTAACAACCAAATTAGGCATTTTAAACTATTTTCTGCTATTCACACCTATACTGAATTCTAAAATTCCTTCCAGCAGCATAAAGAAATTTAATATTTTAAAAGTGGGTTTACCAATTATCACAAAATGAATCAAAATTCTAGTCTGTGAGCTGAGAACATCACCACTAAAGTGAAAACAAATCTCAAAAAATGTGTTTACTTGCTTGTAACCTGAGGTGTGAAATGCCATACCTATTCCTACTCACAAGAAGCACTTCCCAGGCTCAGTTCTGAAAGTGCAATTTTAAATAGATCTGTTCACTAACACTTTCTCACATCTGCTCTTGCGTGCTGTACAATTCACAAATGTTTTGTAAGTGCAGCTATAAAATCTGGAAGCAGTTTATGCCCGTCTTACCCCCCACTAGCATTGTACAGTACAGCATATTTTTCGGAATTACATGCTGTGATCATCACTGTGTATCTGCACAGCAGCTCTGCTAGAGCAGAGTTGCATCCAGGAACTCACATGTAAGGAAAATTCCAAGGAAGGCAGTGTTCAATATGGAAATACAGAGTCCATCACAAAAATCTCTACCTTTGGTATCCTTTTCTCCCTCTACTGACTTCTACACTTCCACTCATAGGATGTTTTACCTTCAGTATCGATGTAAAAGACAATTAAATGCAGTTTAAGTACTGTTCTGCCAAATGAAGACGTAGCCACCAGTTTGCAAAAATATTAATTTAATCCTACGTGGCCATTTTATTCTGTGACTGGAATGAGTCTGAGCAAGCTATGTAAAATAAGTCCTTGCCACTTAAAAAGGCCACAGGAAGCAGAGAACATGTAGTTTTCTAGAGCACAGGAGCTAACCCCCCCTGAATAATGGTTTGGAGAGGGCAGTTTTACTAAGAAATTCTGAATTTCTCTCTTATGGAAATGAACTAGAGCTCTAAGATGCAAATGCAGATTTTCCCTATTTCTGCAGTACCTAAAGTACAGAGAGGTATGATCATCAATAATGATTATTTTCATAAAAGACTTAAGATGAGAATATTGTACAACTTCATCTCCATTAACTACTCCAAATAATCTTTATGAGCTTTTCTCATCAGTTTCAACAGCCTTCAATAATACTGAAAAATGAAATTCAAATGCAAAAGAGGGTCTTCAGCCTTACTGAAGAGATTAAATACTAAAGCCACGTAGGAACATTTTACATGTGTCTTGCAAACAAATTAGTCATTAATCAAAGAACAGAATTCCTATTTTATTATCAGATAGACTTAAAATGGAAAATTGAGATACTTCATGTTGGTTTATGCTGATCTGAGTGATAGAGTAGGTGAAATATGACTCTTTACCCACATATAGAGCATCTTTCATCTCAGTATAAAATCTTTCCTGAGATTTTAATAAAAATCATCTCGAATGTACATGAAAGAACTGTTTCTGAAAAATACCTAAACCATATTACTATCATGCACAACACTGCAGACACAAATTTATTACAGAGACCCCACAGGAATTTCAGGAGCATCCAATGCAGCACCTGGGACCAACATCCACCAGGTGCTGCACTAAAGAGGCCTTTTCCTTGGTCCAGCAGCAAAGAGACCATGAAGCACACAGACTTCAGGGCAGCAGACAGAATTGAGTCTTAAGTGGTTTGGGTGGGCAATGTTTACAAATGTAATGTTTCTCTTTGGCTTTTGAAAGTGTGAATGGCCTTGTATTTAAGAACACTTGAAATTTATGTTTTATTGTGGGTCTGGAAAACATTGCTGCCTGTAGCAGTGCTCACCTTAACAGTACACTAATGTATAACTATTATACATACTAGTTTGTTTCTTTTCATTTTCAGCACAAAAAGCATACAGTAGAACATACACAAAAACACTTGCTTTACAGGGCAAGAAAAGCAATAGAAATATTTTCCCTTTCTATACCAAACCCAAAATGTTCTGAAGTTCTGTCACCTATTACCTAAAAGTTTGGGGTTTTTTCTAGCAGTATGAAACAACTGAACCTCTACTGTCATCCACTTGATCAACAGTTGTATATTTTTAATCAGGTGAGGAAAAAAAACCATTTTTTCAAATCAGATTTGGATAGCACGATGGACATCAAAACTTTTTCATAGTCTTTTGTATGCTTTTAGTGCTGAACATTAAAAAAAAAAAAAAAAAAGAAAGAAGTAGTAAATATAATAGCTATAAACTGGTGTATTGTTAAGGTGAACATTAATATAAGCATGGAATGACAAAGCTTCCTGAAGGCTAATTTTGAATATAAGATTCTGCTTTTCCCTGGTGTCTGCAAGCATTTCAGATACAAAACTGCTTTCAGTATCAGAACAATGGCCTCCACTTCACTGGAATTCCAGTTATCAACAACAGACTCCCCTGAGATTAGTTCCCTCAACAGCAAAATGTGTGTGTCACAAAGGGTATGTAATCATGCTGAATACTCTTCCCACACCTCTTCTTGTGTTTTAAGTCTCCTTGGTTTGTCTAATAGTAGACAAAACAAGAAGAAACAGTCATTTGGAATAATATTTGAATTACAGGCTGGCTGGCAGACTCTTAGATTTGTAACCTATCACTACCAGTTTTTTACATCAGTTTTTTATGCTACTTGTATTGAGAAGTTTGCTGGAGTGAAGATTTGTAATAAAACAGAAATATTAAGTTTAAAAGTACATAATCCAGGTTTTTGACTAATGATTAGACTATGTCTCTATAAAAATAGATGCCACTAAAATAAAAACACTTGCAAGCCAGCCTTCTACAAAAAAGAACCACACTAAAGGTGCAGACTGTTTTCACTCTTTTGCAGTAGAAGAAACTGAAGTTGCTAAAATGTCATGCCTCCTTTTCATTTCAGTGCCACTGAAACATTTGGAAACAATGAAGATACAAGAAGAAGAGAAAGCCCTAACAGACAACACTTCCAGCGGAAGTACAATTCCAGAGCTGCACACAACTAAAGAGGAATATGTAACACCTTTGCAGATGAGAGAGTAACATATTATTTTCCTCATCTAAAATTTTGTAAACTATATAATACACGTTTAAATTTTAATATGTAAATATTACTGTATAAAATTACCATAGATGGATTTGGGTGAGGGGTTTCTTTTGATACTGTTAAGAACCAACACACCAGCACATTCTTACCTTTTTATCTTCTTTAGACTTCCTGATACTGTGCGGAGGGCCAAATTTGTTCTGAATGCAGAACATCTTCTTGGACCATTCACTTTTGTGAGATTTTAGCTGCGGCTGACCAAAGCTGCCATCAACTCTGTATCTGTCAGCTGGGATCTTACTCATTGGAGGGGGAAGGGTCCCACAGTTGACACTGGACCAGCCATCCGTGGAGTCAGTGTAGGACTCCTGGTCGCTGGCGTTCCCATGCTGCCACTCCTGCAGGACGTGCACGGGCAGCCACCTCTGATTGCCCGTGCCTGCAGCGATTTTCTTTGACGGGGGCACTGAATTTCGGGAGGAAACCAATGGAACTTCAATACGAGCAGAAGGGCTCAAGTGTTTGCTTACATTTTGGGACTTATCATTCTGAATTACTTCTAAAGGGACGTTTCCCTCTTGCTCATGACAGAAGCCGTTCCAATGGGAAGCAGGCTGATTTTGTCCCCTTCCTATTGGATTTTCCCATATGCTGCTAGGAATGTGTTTACTTGGATTGGTCCCCAAATCAACCACCAGAACTCTATTATTCTTTTCTTCTTGGTTGAAATTTCCAATTCCACTATCACTGTTACTGCTTGTACTATTATTCTGATGAGCATCTGCATCACCATCGAGGAAAGCCCTCGCACGCATTCCCTCGATCAATTCCCCCATATCCCTATACAGGACAGAAATAAACTGCAGGACAGGTAGAGATGATGTTGGGAACTCCAGACAGCCATTTG
Source organism: Regulus satrapa (assembly GCA_013396955.1). Classification (NCBI taxonomy): domain Eukaryota; kingdom Metazoa; phylum Chordata; class Aves; order Passeriformes; family Regulidae; genus Regulus; species Regulus satrapa. The sequence goes on from VWZN01002261.1 coordinate 167,610, forward strand.
TATCTGGATCCGCTGTACATTCCAGTCCAAAACGCCTTGCTATACCCTGGTGAATTTTATGATGAAATAATTCAGGATCCACCATAAAAACGTGGCAAGATGTCCTCAGGACCCCTTCATCTTCCTGAGCCAAGCTTGCATCATCGTTTGTCTGCATTGTAACTAGTCCAAAGAATCTTCTATCATCCGGGCAAACAGCACTGAAGGCCAGTTTCTCTGCAGGGTATTCTGCCACAACACCTGATTTGTCACTGCAGAGCTGAATACAGTCGTGCATTATCTTCATCATCACCAGGGAGTGGATTTTTTGCTCTGCCCGCAGACGTCTCATGCAGCCACGAATGGCCTGCAAACTCTCCGTTTCCAAATTTGCTGTTGTTGAAGGAAGTTCGATGGAGCCTAAGTAACCTACAATCATGGCAACATTCAAAATGCTTGCATCTAATCCAAAGTCTTCTGCACTCTCCAGTCCAATTCTAAAAACCGAATCATCATTCAGAACTTTGGCTATTTCTTCCTTTGACAGGAGGTTTGGATTGCTTACACATTCATTGCCAGTTTCAAATTTCATAGCAGCAGAAACTGAAAATGATCTTTGTTTTGGTGCAGAATTATCTGAGTTCCCAGCACAAAGAGCAGGATTCTCGAAGATCATGTTGAAAATGCCACCAGACTGCATTTCTTCAACAACTTTCTCTGCTCTGTTTATACCAAGAGCTTTAGAGTCAGGTTTGGGTTTCAGCCACCCCTTCCTATCATAAAAACCAACTTCTTCATCGCTTGAGCATGAATCCATATGACTAATCCCTTCAGCAATGACCATGTGCAGGACTCCAGAACATTTCCCTATAAGTTTCACTACATCTTCATGTGAAGCTTTTTTCACATTGATTTCATTAACCGCAAATATCTGATCTCCTGCTTTAAGTCCAACATAATCTGCAGGACTTCCTTTCATCACACAACTAAGAACACAAGGAGCTTGTCCAGAAAGGGTAAACCCATAACCTGCTCTTCCTCGAGCAACTTCCACGCTTCTTATCCGTGGAGGAGCGTGCATGTTGAGTTGACGTTTGATGGTTTCTCCCGGTCTGTACATTTTGGATTTTTTTTTTCCTAAAGTAGGAAAACTTTTATTTAGTCCAGGTTTTTATCATAGTTTCAAGAGTATCACTCCATCTGATGAAGATCTAAAGAAAGAAAGAAAGAAAAAAAAGACATTTTCATTCTCATCATATTTCAAGTTTTTTAGTGCCCACTGTTCCGTTTACTGTAGAGAAAGAAATTGCTAGTGAACCCTACCAAAAACTATTGCCAGAGAATTAACAAAACACTCAAAAGAGTTTGAAAAGAACAGGTAGCATAGTGTTAATTCTAGTGAGGAGAAAGGAGTTGCAAATGCAAATAAAGTGGCTGTCCAAAATGATAACATGACAAAATGGCAAAGAACACGATCCAAGTCTTTTGATGTACAGTCAGTGTTTATTATACCAAGCATGTTATGTCTTCCCCAACTCCCTGACATTGCCTACTGTTCAGTTACCTTCTGGCTTACTGCACCATTGTCCTACCACTGCATTTTACAACAGAGTGAAAATCTTTATTTAGGCTCACACATCCTTTCCCAGAAAAATAAAAATGAGAGCTCATGCCCATCTACTCAGCTACATCTCACCCCCTTTACACCCAAGGTACAGAAACAGGTACCACATGTATCATGTAAAAGAGATTAATTACCCCTAGAGTTGCCTGTATCTCTCACTGACTTTAAAAGCAGCTTAGAATAAGTATCTAAGACTCCAACTTCCTTACATACATTTCACTTACATATGCAATGACAAACGAGCATTCAGTCATGTATCAGACCAAAGGCATCCAAGATCAGATTTACTGCTACACCCATCATTTAATCTACTCAAAACAATTTGTCAGATAGCAAACGCTGTAAAAATGCAGTTCAGACCATCATTCCAACACATTCATGTGTTTTAGTTTAGCTTAAACACTCGAAAAAAGGGGGAAAAAAAAAAAAAGAGTGAAAAAGACGCATGCTGCCAGTATTAATCTAGTCATGACTTTACAATTAACAAAAAACAGCTTTGAATGAACTGCAAGAATGACAGTATTTCACTACATTTTGGTGTCGGCACTGAAGTCTGCATGTCTTGTCCTAAACACACTTGGGTAAATTCCATTGTTTTAGAGAGGTTTCCCCGCACTAAGCGGGTTAAAATGCATGAAATTGACTAACACAGATAAAAGAAATCACAACTTGTTCAGCTTTTGAGACTATCCCCTTGTTGTACAAAATGAACCCTCACTTCCATAGGTCTGAAGGATGATAGACAGAAATAACCATGGGACTACAGCTACATAAAATTACAATAAACTCCACCTGCGCAAGTGAGAAATGATCTGACAATAGCTCCTCTGAGCTGGTCCACAGGTTTATTTGTAACTCTGTCACATTGTAACATCCTTAAAGTGCATAGGGTGCTTGAAAGCAAGTGTCTTGCACATGTGACCAAAATACAGGCAACATTTTAGATAAATACATTCACAATAAAGATATAAATATACATACACAGACAACACATTTCTTTATCATATCTAACCTGCTAAATTGGTGGTGTCCCATCCACTACTTGCATGGACAAAAAGTGACCAAGAAATCCTACTGACATTGCTAGCAGCTACAGAAATAACAAAAAAATCCCACACTCAGAATGTGATTAAATCCCCAGCACACTACTTTCACAGTATTTCTGCCTGGGTTAGAACAAACAAGGCAATTATTTCAAAAATTTTACCAATTAAAAACCAAGCCAAAACTAGAAAACTGTCTAGAATGATAGTCATAACTACTTATCTACACACGACCTCCTTGATTACCAAATTTAAGAAACTGCTGCTATTTCCCGAATGTTCTGCTAAATACCCAAATTTCAAGAAGACATCCAGTTGGCTTTACTTTTTGGGGTTTAGTTTTAATTTTTTCAACAAAGGGACATCAGGTTTTTATGTCTCCACGGTGCAGCTGTGACTATTCAGTGAAGTATGGTTTTTGCAAATTGTTTTAATATAGCAATTATCCAGCTTCATTTACGATACTTTTCTTATAATTTGAGACAAAAAAAAAAAA
>VWZN01002261.1:174459-196133 GCA_013396955.1 Regulus satrapa
GCAGCCCGCGGCTGGCAGCGCAGGGGGGGCAGGGAGGCGCTCGGCGCTCCCTCAGACAGGTGAGCCGCGCCTCTGAAGGGCGGGAATAGAGACAGAGCGCGCAAGGTGAAGGTGAGGGGAGCAGCGTGGCACTGCCTTTCATCCGGCGAGGCTGAGGAGACAGGTGAGGCACTTGGCGGTAATTAATAAGCACCCAAAGGGCAAAGCTTGTGAGCGAGGGCTCAAAATACACCGCGGGCAGCTCTTCACTTCAAAAGGCACCACTGGGAGCCCTTATTTTAAATAGGAGGGAGAGGGGAAAATAGTTAATACCAGTTATGAAATTCGTAAAGAATGTAAGAATCAAGAAAAGTGTAGAATTAACCACATCTCTGCCTTTTCTAACAGAACCTGAAAGGATTTTGTGGTCTTAGCAGAAGATTTTTATCTTTGATTGTTAATGTATACTTCTAGAAATCATTGTATGCAGTGTATTTAATTTCATTTCTCTATGCACAGGAAACCTGACACTGAGCCTACCAGGCACAAGTTGAAGGAGAATTCTTACCTTTTTCTGGGGTTTTGTTGGGTTTTTTCCCTGTTTTCAGGATATCTATCCCACAACTCACTGTTACTGTCCTGTCTGTAAGATAACATCTAAATTGTAATACTGTGGTTTAATGGTTTAGCTTCAGTTAATTGTCAAATTCCTATCCAGTCTAGGAAATTGTTTCTTAATAATTCCTTCCTGAGCTGAAATGTTTCCAGGATATCAGAGTCTTCAGGAAAAACAAGAACCCAGAGCAAAGGAAAAAGCTCTTTGGAAGAACAGAGGATCGTGCCCCTATACTCTGGCCTTCACCTTCTCATTCTGCTGGCTTTTTTCTTTGTCATTCCATCACAAGGAGATTTCTACCCATCTGAGACACTTCAGATTGACCTAGATCCCAGTTTTGTTATCTCACTTATACAGTTTTTGTGGGAAAAGCTTCTAAAAAGAAAAAAATGACCAAACAAAATAAGCATTATGTCTTTTTTTCATCCTCACAGAAGACATTATGGCAGATCAGTGTAACAGACTTCTGAACATCTCCAGATGCACTGTGTCTCATAAAAATAATTATTAGGTCCTTAAGGAGGCTAAAAATTCAAAACATAAGGAAGAAAATTGAGTGGTTGATTTTTAAACCTCGCAGTTGATTATTTTACAGGTACAGTAATTTTTAAAAATACTCCAGTGATTTAAGTTTGCCCAAAGAAGCTGTAGTTCTTTATCTTCTTGACTAGGAAGATGTCACAAACAAAGAATTGTGTTCCACAAATCAAAGGTGTTGGTTTGGGTTGCCATCCCTTAATAGCCCAGTTATTTCCAGCTCCCACATGAGGTTGCCAAGACTTTATATCCTTTGCCACTTCTTCTGTTGCCGTGGTACCCCAACAGTTCTAGGGCTGACTTGAACAACCTCCTCGCCTACAGAATGGGAAATTGGTCAGTGTGTCTCAGTCTGACCATGTAAACAGCTGTAACTGAATAAGATCTCGTAGAAAGTGACAAGTAAAGTGGAATTGTAAGTATCCCACAGAGGTAACTGCAGGTCTCCCACTGTGTCTTTATGGAGTTAACACACAGGAATTATGCTTTATTTTGTTTCAAAGAAGGGAGGAATGCTAAGAAGTGCCATCAGCATCTCCTAGCTCTAAACAAATTACTCCATGGCAGTGTCAGATTACCCCTTTCAAATATACACAGATACAACCTGTTGTATTTGTGACAGCCAGCAGAATTCCTTGCACTTTTGTAGTAGCACGGCTGCGTGTAATCAGTCTGGCCTCACAGAAGGCTGTTTTCTACTACAGCAGAATTCCCTTTTGAAGTAATACTCAGGGAGGAAGAAGTGAGAACTGAAGAGGGGCATGCCAACAGGTGCGCTCACACGCTCTACTTGCAGTCAGAAAAATTCAACTCATCCAAAATTAATTTAGTGCTTTGCTTCACTGCTTTCAGAAATGGTGATTAAGATTTCATGTTATAGTCTGGAACAAGGTGATTAACGGCCCCTCAAAAATCCACACAAGGTCTCAGCTGTATGTCAATGTTTTCACCACTGTTGGAGACAATAAAGGAAGAAAGGGTGTGAAACAAAGTGATAAGGATTTGTGGCTTTGGGGCTGGAAAAGCTTTGGCTTATAAGGCTAAGTAGCTTAATGTTGGGTATACAGACATCTCAATCACACCGAGGGTGGCTGTCACAAAACAGCTTGTCAGGCTTCATCTGGAGAGGTTTACAATGCATCCTGGAATGGACTGTGATTATTGCTGTCACAAACACCAGATGAGAAGTCAGAAAAGAAACGTAGTCCAAAGTCTGTGGTTTTAATTACCGTTGTTTAATTACCTCAGTTAAAGGAATGGAAGTGTTGGTTGCTACAAAAAGGTTTTTAGACATACAGAAAAAAATCCTCACATAACTATCGCTTTTATAACTTAATGTTTTCAGCCTGCTTAAAATAATAAAATTGTACGTGATTGTCAGTATCAAATGCTTGTTCAGTTTACAAATGTGATTCCAACTTTCCTAGCTTGATTTTGTTCTGAACAGCAGGGAAGACTATGTGCCATATACATTATAGTTAGCTTGTCTTGTCCAGTTAACACATAGCTGGGAGCAGAATCATTGTTATAGAACTTATTTTTCTAATTCCAAAAGCTTGTCCTCCTTCTGTTAACCAGCCAGTTCAGAGGGTCAGCAAAGATCGTGTTTTGTTCACTGAGGACTGTATGAACACACAGCCATCAAGATCTGCCTCGGTTTATTTTTCATCTAATATTTAGAAACACCTTTCTATTTATGTTGAGCATAGTTTTTTACCTGGTATGAGACACTCATGGTAGTGGGAAATGGAAGAAAATATTTTTGTATAAATGCATTTTGGTTTGGATGATGGTGTTTCCCATCCATGCATGCTGATGTACAAAACCCTGACACCGAGCTTGAAGTAGTAGAAATAAAGTGGGATGGATACTGATCCTGTAAAATCTTCACTGGCCAATAGAGGACATATCCTCCCAACTCCTATTTAGGGTTAAAAGGATTGATCCTTGTGCATCTACCTGGCTTTGTAATTGTGTCCTTACCTACTATGATATTTAATTAAACATTAAAATACAGTTAAACAGATTTTGTGTGGAAAGGTTATTTTGTGCACTTAAATATGTGAATGGTGCCACTTGCAAAATTGAAGGTTCAAATGGTGAAGTGTGTGGAACAATTTTTTGTGTGTGAAAACAGGTGCAGCCAGGCCATGGTCCTGACTGTGCCTTTAGAAAGCACCACAATATAAATATAGTTATTTAACATCCTAAAAAACTTAATTTCCCTACAATAGAATGTGCTGTATTTATTTCCCCAAATTTACTGACAGAGAGCAAATGAAACGTTTTACCATAATTAAAAACTGAAAACAAATAAGTAGTGTTCACTGACATAAATTTTTCTTTCCTTAAGTATGGCTACATGTTGTTAAAGGTGATGTCATGTTGTACCTTCAGTGCTGATGAACAACCCTAATATATAGAATAAATATCCTTCATGGACACAGGTGTACTTAATACACTTCTGTCAAGTACGGGAAACACAAGAATTGAGTTTGGTCTTACTTGTTATGAGTGAAAGCACATAAATTTTTACCCCAATATTTATTGTGGGCAAAAAGTTCAGTTTCTGATAAATGCCTTGATGAGCCTAAATGAGTGTTAAGTTTAATTAGAAGATACATGTTCATTCCAGGTAAAAACCATCATGATTATGAGTATAACCTCAGCAGTTGAAACTCATTTAAAATGCACCAACATACACTTACAAAAAATAGGATAATTTTTTGTACTCAGTTAAAACTTTGGTTTCAACTAAGACTAGACTTGCAGTTATTCTAAATTACCTTCTGCAATCTAAGTTCATTTGTTAAGAGTCAATTTGGCTTTGACAGCATGTGCAGAGTTCTTCTCAGTACCTCAGTACCACGGCTTCTTAAGTTCTTCTCAGAACTAGGTTAAGGTCTTGCCTCCTATTAAAATTTCAGTCCCATGGTAGAAGTTGAATGTTGATGGATTATTTATTTCATCCTGTGGCAGCCTACTTCCCCTTTCACCTTTTTAAGGATACAACACCTGCGGTGACTTGCATGAACCAGGTGACCCAGGCAGTTCCTGCTGAAGTCCTGGTGATTATGGCTGGTCTTCCATAAGGATTCTCACATTTTTTCCTTGATAACTGGCATCCTCCAAGTTATTGCCTAACCTAACATCCTAATTTCATCTGAAATATAAAATTAGCCTATGCCTTTTTTTCATGAGATGTATTTTTCTTAATAATGGATTTAAACCAAACGCCTTGCACATCAAAACTATTTCCTTTTCATTTGGAATGGGCGAGACAAGATCCCAAGAATTTGCTGTGTCTCCAGCCAGGAGAGCCAGAGGCTGTGGCTGGTTCCTGGTGTCTCAGCACAGGGCTGTCAGTCAGCTGAAGATGCTGGTACCCTTCTGCAGGCAAACCACGACACGTGTGGGACATTGCATGGGGTTCATTGCACAAATGAACACATACAGGTAATCTTACAGAAGGAAAAGCCTGCTTAAGAAGAAAGTTCTTCAACGTACAGCGTGCCTTTTTTAACCAGCTTCTTAAAATAAGGCCACGGATCATTCTCAGGAGAATGCACAAACCAAAATCACAAGAACATCTCGGCAGCAAGGAGACACAAAACAAGTGCATCGTTTGTGGTATAATCTGTATTATGCCGTTTTAACTGGTGAAATTTAGTCTCATTCTTTGCTGAATGTTAACCAATGTGAACTAGTTCTAAATAGGCTTAGCTCCTTAAATAGATGAGCTGTAGATTTAAACCCTATGTGGACAGTTAGTTTTATTAAAGAATTAACACTGGTATATTTCCTCTTCCTTTAGGGAAGTTCCAAGTTAAATAAAAAGCAAAAATGTAAAACCTTATTCATGTAAGTTTGAAGAAAGCACGGGCATTATAGTTAACGTAAGTTCACGTGGGCAGGGTTTTATGCATTCATAAAAGAGATTGCATTTGATGTGATTATATTGAATGAAAGATATAGTTAAACCTCTAGGGAGAAGAATGAGGGTCATGGTGAGTTTTTAAAGTCGTTTTAATTAATTTTCTAAATATGTTTACTTTGCAGTTCATAGAAAATTGATATTCCTATAGTTTCCCTCAGTGAAACAAGCCTTCCTCAAGCTGTGATAAGTGCTTCTCAACATTTCAGTCTTTGGAAATTTTATACCTTTAATGGTATGCACCAATTCATTTTTTCCCCTGCAATGCATAGCAATCCAGAACTTACCCCTAAGGAAACAACATGCAGTTAAGAATTTTAGCTGGCTCTGGGCACAGTTGGGATAGATTCCCTGGGAGGCTTCCGTGGAAGATGAAGGAACTTGTGGGTGCTGTCAGTTTTTCAAGGACACTCTCCTGGAAGCACAAAACCAGTTCATGCCCTTTAAAGATAAGGAAAGTAGGTGGAATGAGAGACTCTCTTGGTTTAAATACGAGCTTTTGAGTCTGATCACAACCAAAAGAGAAGCAGAGATGGAAAACCCATTGAGAACTACAAGGGCATTGCCAGGGTGAGCAGATGCAGTCACAAAAGCAAAAGCTCAGCTCAAATTGAAATTGGCCAGAGAGGTTAAAAAACACAAGAAAAGTGTTCTTCAGGAACATAAACAACAAACAGAAGGAAGTACTGACCCACTGTTAAGCAGCAGAGGTGAATTGGTCCCCCATAATGCTGCAAAGGCAGAGAGATTCCCAACACATTCCTCACCTTTGTCTCCACCTTGGGACACAGGTCCTGGGATCAAAATCCAGAATTGTACAAACACCAAAAGACACTGTCAGTGAAAGAAGAGCTTGTCTGTGAACAGGAGCCTGACCCCTAATTGATGGGTCCTGATGTTATTCATCCAAGGGTTTTAAGAGATGGATGATGTCATTCCAAGGATGCTCTCCATAATCTTGGAGAAGTTGTGGATATCAGGGAACATCCCAGAAGACTGGAAGAAGGCTAATGTCACCCCATCTACAAGAAGGGCTTAAAGGAGGATCCAGGAAATTACAGACCTGTCAGTTTTCCCCTATTCCCTGGGAAAGCTGGGGAACAGATTTTCCTGGGGGCTATCACAAGTCAAATAAAGCACATGACTGGGAGAAGCCAGCAGGGATTCACCAAAGGCAAGTCATGCCTGACAACCCTGACCACCTTGGGACTACACAATGACCTGCTCATTGTCTCCAAGGCTTTCAGTATGTTTTCACAGAGACTCCTCCCAAAGTAACAGATGCATTAGGATCTAGACAAGGGGTCCATGCAATGAATGGGGAACTGGCTACCCAGACACAGCCAGGGGATGGTGGTAAATAATTCCTTTTCAAACTGGCAGCCTGTGACAAGTGGGGTCCCCCAGGGATCAATACTGGGCCCACGTCTGTTTAACATCTTCATAAGTGATCAGGAGGATGGATCAAGTGTATCGTGTTAAAGTTTGCTGATAACACCAAGCTGAGGGGGAAAGTGGACAGGGAGGGTGAGCCACCCTGCAGGAAGACCTGGATAGGCTGGAAAAGTGGGCTGCCATGAAGTTCCACAAGGACAAGGATTTGCACCTGGGAAGGTACAATCCAGGAGTGCAGCACAGGTGGAGATCGGGCTGGCTGGGGACCAGCTCTGTGGCAAGGGACCCGAGGGTGCTGGTAGACAGCAAGCTCTGTATGAGCGACCAGGGTGCTCTGCTGCTGCTGCTGCAGCAAAGAAAGCCAAGAAAGGCTGGACCAGGGTCCCTTTAACCTGGTATTATGTGATACTAGGATCAAACTGAGATCTCACAGCCTAATTACAGGTAGTAATTAGTCAGCCCTACATAACTGGATGTCATTCCCTGTGGATGACTGGTCTGCTTTTTATAGAACATACCTGAAATTATTCATCCTTGTTAGAAATGTGGTTCAGTGAACACCTTAAAATAAGTTGTAACAGAACTGAAAATTTTCCAGCCAGAAAAAAATATGCATAGGAAGAAAATTTCACACCCAAAATGGCAAAGTATTTCAAATGTTTCTGTTAAAACACTAAAAAAGATCAACACAAAAGTTTAATGATGTAGTCTCAAGCTTGCAGACACAGGAAGCATGCTACCATAAAATCAGGGGAAATAGATTAGCAATCTAGAGACCAGATGGTTAGTATTTACTTGCTGACATAACACCACCAAATGTTCCTAAATTTCTTTTTAAAATTTGTCTTTCACATTACATTATCAGCATAGGAACTGATCTTGCAAACATATACATAAAGATTTCAATATATTTATTCATTTGGGTAGTCCCATTGACTTTAGAACAGGGGACTGTTCACTGAACAAGGCTGTAAACTTATGGTGAGTCTACAGAACTGTAAACTATTTGCCTATACCAAATTGGGCAGGCTAAGTCTGGGGGTGGGGAGAAGGTCCTGTATACATGTTTTTGTTCTGGTTTTGTTCTTTGCAAGAGAGAGCAGTTTATGAAGAATAGAATAAAGGACATTCCCTGTCTATAAATATATGGATTCTTGTCTGGTGGGTAATTATTAAACTTGGCAGGGCTTGAAATACACTGAACTCTTAAAATGCTTCTCCAATTTGAAGTCAAGGAGTTAGAAAAAAATAAATTAAATTACAAAATTTTTTACCCAGCAAATTGTTAATACCAGCATGAGAAAATGTTGCTTAATTATTACAGGATCCTCCTACAAATTACCTAATCTCTCTCCTCTGTGAAAAATGTCCTTGATTTCAAGTGTTCCAAATCTGTAGGGGCTTTCTATTCAAAATATACAGAATTTCACCAGCATTAGCTTTTCATACTGTAAGTTTTCTCCTTCAATTTTTTGTTTTTTTTTTTTTTTTTCATTTCCACTTTCTAAAGTGTTGTGTTCACTCATTCCTGTCATTACAGGGTTTTTTTGGGAGGCTTTTACATTGCCCCTTTGTCCAGCATATTTTTCCCATCTTTCATCAAAATCTGCTTCTCAATTACTTGCATGATTTTCAATGTCTCATTTTCTCATCTGCCTCCTCAGGTTCCTTTTCCTTCGTTGTCACATCACTTACAAAGTCACCTGCCTCCAGGCAGTGTATTTCCTCCCCTATTTAATTTTTCCATTTGCACCATCTGCGTGTGTATGTGTAATACAAGCACTTCATTTGGTAAAAGCGATATCAAACTGAGTTGACCCTGTTAATGCCCCTGAAAATAAGAAATTTGTTTTCCTATGCTACAGTTTCTTTGTTGATCACACTTCTAGAAGCCATGAGGGAGTTCCTTTAAAATTATAAACTTGGGTAGCCCCTCATGTGCTCTCCTTGAATACTTATTATACCCTGCTCATGGAGACACAGAAGCAGTGTCTGTCTCTGTTTTGCAAAACCAGGAATTCTCCTAAGAATTTTAATTCTAGGCAGGTCTCTCAAGTTATAATTTGTCTGAATATCGCAAACATTCAGACATCTGTACATGCAGCCAACTGTCCCATACAGATGAAAAGACTGTGACTACCTTAAACAAAAAAGAAATCTCCACAGAAAACACTCAACCTATTTTTTCCAAGTAAATATTCAGTCTTTACAGGAACAAAAGAAGCAAAAAGCAGCAAAAAGAAATTATGGATAGGTGGGGAATTTTCAACTTGCTGTCAAAAAGCATTAGAAAAGTTCTGTCACACATGAAACTTGTAATATTTTTTTAGACCTTTGCCGTATTCACTCTCTTTTCTTACTTTAAGCAAAACCTGGGATAGAACACAGGTAATCTGCATGGATAGGAATAAAGCCTTTTGTTAAAGAAATAATGATTTAAAATTGAACTTCTGAATGTAACTACTAGAAGTGACTTTTATATAGAAGAAGGAAAAAAAAAAACAAAAAAAAACCCAAAAAACCCAAAAACACCAGAAAGCACCATTTCCTTTAAAGCAGTTATGTAAAACAATGTTTAGAGTCTCATCTGGAATGCTATGTATCAGTCTGGTCACTCACCTTTAGAATGGATCAGCTCAAAAGAGCAAAATTAGCAAAACAGCCATCAAAATCCTACCTTATAAAACAGTATTATCCATCAGCAGAAGGGCTGCATGGGGCATGTCCTCTGTCTTTCAAGAGTAAATGCTACATAAAGCAGCAAAATCAGTGTTGATACAATAAGAAATTGGTATAAATTAATCAGGAATAATCCTAGAAGCAATCTTATAAACTGCAATTGCCTGTCTAATGCAGCTCTTCATATAATTCTGGCGAACAAAACACCTAACTCATTTTAAAACACAGGTCCACACATTTACAAAAGGAATTGTATGACATGGTACCTTGTGGTAGGATAAGATTTTCCCCATTCTCATGTTCCTACAGATCTGGAAATGTAACAACGTGGAAGGAGGGGGGCTACCTACTCTACAGTACAAGGTTCAGCTGTGCTGCCATTGTTATTGCTCATTAATTGGATTTAATTGCTATATGATTCAAGCAGATAGTAACAGTAAATACTATTAATGCCTGTGGAGTCAGGAGAGAATTTCTTTATATCTTCCTGTAAACAAGTTAAAGTGTCAGGAAGCAGTGAACACGTAGCCTACCCAAATCTGTGACAGACCTACATTTGAAATGCATGAAACGATCTTTGCAGAATCAGAAAAGAAACTCGGCATTTTTCCAATCATACAATCACTGTAGTAAAGGTGGCGTGAGGAACAGTTACTTAGTTTATATTTCAGCAGCCACCATTTTCGTCAAGTTCACTTTTCTACTACATTTGCCTTATCCTGTTATCATTAATTAAACTCTGTAGGAATGGACATTTAGATATTTAATAATTTTTAACCTTCGTACCTGGAGTATCTTCTCACAAGTGTTTCCACATATTATTAATTTGCTTGGTGAGTATAACCTTTATCCTGTTCAGCAAGCATAATTAGAAATTAATTTGTTGTGCCAGGAATTTAAAATATTTTAGCTCACCTTTAGGCAACAACACATTAAGTTATATAGGAGAATGCAAACACCTTCAAAAACAAAGTTTCAAGAGGGGACATTATTCAAGAGTGAGAATGGAAAATTGCCTGAGTTCCTTGTATTAATTATAATTCTATACTGGAATCCAACCTTTGCTCTTGTCTATACGGTCAAACAAGCAGAAATATGGGGGTTTTTTTTGACAAGAACACAAAAGGAAAAGGCATATAGGAAATTCTGCCGGCCAATTTTCGAATTTAAGCGAAAGATGATTGAAATGCCACGTTCCATCTCCGCTCCCTGGGTCCACTCCTCCGTGCCTGCAGCTCCCTCGTGCGGTGCATCCCTGTCCCCCCGGGCAGCAGCGCGGCACATCTCCACCCTGCAGCCAGGAACCTCTCGCCTCTCGCCCTGGTTACCATTCCCTTTGCTGTCCCAAAGCATGCTACCTGCCCAGCAATAAGGAGTAAGTTTCTTCTTTTTCTTTATTTCGTTTGATAGACATTATATATAGGTATATACACACAGTACAATACTTTTTTTTTTTTTTGTGATAGAGAATAAATGGAAGTTTTCACTGCTGGTTGTTAAGTCAACAAATTCCAGTTAATAATGAAAAAAACTTAAATGTTTAATATCAAAAGCAACTTCAAGTATCTTCTATACATTTTAGTATTCAGTATATAGTAAGGTGGTTTAGGGGGGTTTCTTTTTATATCAAAAATGTATTTTAATAGACTATTTTTACCCTCATACTTTAGAGTACTATTCACATCAGGCATGAAGTTTAAAATTATGTATCTCATAGTCCAAATTAGCTCTTCACAAGAACCACAGGTCACTTAGACAATCAGGCATATGTCTCAAAACAAGGTTTAATCATCAGCAAAGTCAAGGTGCAATAACCATGTTTAGAAATGCACTATTTCCTTCTCCAAAAATTAAGCTTCAGTCCTTGATGTGAAGCAATATACAACACCACTGTTTGCAAAACAATACCTGACTTAGGCATAAATAGTACTTCAGTTCCCCGAGCTATTTATCCCTTAACCTTTCTGTATAAAAATAATTCAACTTAGGCATATATTGCACTAATTTTATCATACTGGATAGCTCTTGCCCTGCATTACGTTTTCTTTGCTGAACTAGGATTACACTAGGGTTTTAATTTCCATGGAAAACCTGGGAAGAGGGCAACAGACACACATATGGTGTGCAATAAATGGTTATCTATAATAGCAATAGTAATCTCGGAGGCATTCACAAAGGAAACTACACATTAGATTTGGAGATCATTTTCTCCAGTAGATTCATCATTCTCTCCTGTAACTGTAAGCTTTGAACTTGAATGATGTTCTGCTGATCCAGGATCCTGCGCACTTCTCTACAGGTTTCTTCCATAGCTCTACTCAACTTCTTTTGTTCTTCCAACATGGCTTCCATTAATTTTAGCTTCTTCTTTTGGAAACTGCAGTTTTGCATTTTTCTTTTCTTAACTGGTCTTTCTTCAGCTCTGAAATGTGAATATTTGTAAGAAATTAAACTCATATTTATAAAAAGAAAGAACCCAAAATTCAATAGCATTTTCTTGGCCAAGCTACAACCTAGTCATATTTTTAAACCCCTGTGTTCTCCAATAAATTCCCTCTCAAGTTTGTGCCAAGATAAAAGTATTTCACGTATTATTGCATAATGTTACAGATTGTAAATTAAAAATTTATAAAAAATTAAAAATTGAGGATTTACATCCCATTGTTTTTAATAAGAATTCTTCCTGCAGAATACCAGGCTTCTTTTTTTTTTTTTTTTTAATCTTGACATGTCTTACACATTGAATTTATACACAGTACTAAGAGAGATATTTGGCTTATTTGGCCATTGAAACTCCAATTTTAAAGCTGCAATAACCATTCCAATCCAGAGAAAGTGCTGCATGGTTACATGTGGTGGTATCTTACAGCTCGTTTTTTAAAGCATTGCATCAGTAAGTCGGGTCCCACTCCAGATTATGAGTCTCAGAATTTGCTCCTGTGCCAAGACACAGCAGTGGCACTGACCACTCTGTATTTTATATTCCACCACAAAACATTATAAACAACATAAAAGCCTTTAAAGACAGAAAAATACCTGGGTGTGCTGAGTGGCTGAACATGAGCCAGACGTGCCCAGGTGGCCAAGAAGGCAAATGACACCTGGGCTGGATCAGCAGCAGGACCAGGGCAGTGACTGTCACAACCTACTTGGCACTGGTGAGGCCACACCTCCAATTCTGTGCCCAGTTTTGGGCTCCTCATGACAAGAAAAACACTGAGGGGCTGGAGCATGTCCAGAGTGAAGGGCAGTGGACATCCTCATCTGAAATAAGCAGGGCTGCCGTGTGGAATTTGGGGAATACTTTAAGAATTTCTTCTATGCTCTAGCATGCTGGGTTTCTGTTTTGGAAGAGATAAACATGGCAATAAAGACAGTGTGACCTTTACACATGGCTGTTCTAACTTGGGGTGACAGAGCAGCACAGTCAAAACCAGTCCATGTGGCAGACAAGTGAGAGCACACACACAGATCTGTGTCTCTTAACCTGCAGCTTAAGAAAGGCTCATGCTAAAACGGGAAAGAGGAAGAAAGGCAAGTAGAAGGCAAATGTGTAAGTGTGCTACACATCTGAGAAACCTCCGGTTAGAGCTGGATAACTCCTCTCCTAACTTCAAGTGAGAGACCATGTCTTCATTTACACTTTTTGTAATGCCAGACTGGAGTCCCCGGCATCAAAGATATCTGATGATGTGTCTTGAAGTCCCTTGACATAAACAGCAATCTCAGTTGTGTTCTGCCAAACGCAGTATCTTTCCTAGGTGAAATGCAATAATGAGATAGTACAGTCGTGAGTAGTATGCCATGTCAACATGCTGCAGATTTTAAGGCATCCTCGAATAAGGATAACTTGAACTCTTGAGGAATGTGTTTTTATTAATGTGAAGAAGGGTATTGGAGGTGAGGTCACTCGGCTGTGGAAGATTTGTATCATAATTTGATTCATGTTCTTATCCCATTTGACAGGCTTTGTGCAGCAGTGACTGTGACATTCAGATCTGTCAGCAGGAGAGATAAACAATCCTTAGCACCTGAAAGGCTTAATGCAAATATAAGGGAAAGACACGAGCCCCTTGGCATTTAAGAGTGCAGTGACCCAAAAAGGGTGAGATATTATCTACTTTGGAAGGTATACAATAGACTCGGCTTTGTAGGTTCTATATAGCATATTTAGGGCATCAAATAAATGTGAATAAAATAAATACATGC
Source organism: Regulus satrapa (assembly GCA_013396955.1). Classification (NCBI taxonomy): domain Eukaryota; kingdom Metazoa; phylum Chordata; class Aves; order Passeriformes; family Regulidae; genus Regulus; species Regulus satrapa. The sequence continues at coordinate 187,809 of VWZN01002261.1, forward strand.
TGCTCTGCTCAAACTGTGTGTCTGCTCAGGGTCTGCTCAAATTGCAGATCAAGCTTACTGCTGATCACTGAAATTGTCACAGTCTCACAATCTTGTGAGAATGAGTCTTGGCTAACACTAAATTCTGTTTGTCTCCCTTCTAAGGGCTAGAATTACTTCAAATGTAGTTCTCAAAGAGGTCAATCAAGTGGAAAAGATCTACAGCAGTCTCAGGATGATGCTGAATCTGTTATTCCAAGGTTCCCATCACAGTAGTCCCATTCACAAAAAATTCAATATGGTAATATTATTTTTGCCAAAGTCATCTTTTTAATTTAAACTTGTCTTCACAGAAGATTTAAATGTTGGAAACTTGATGAATCTCTATTCTCTTCCCCCTACAGTGTTAGAAAGTAGCTGTGGTAAGACCTCATGTCTTGAAACCAGTACGAATTCACTCCACAAGAGGGCTTGTGCGTTGTCAACATAAGCACTGTTGAGAATGATCCTTAATAAGGCAGGAGAGAGAAAATCTGAGGCTTGTTAACGGTACTGAGATGCACTGAGTATTGTGTGTCTTTCTTGGTAACAGTAGCCACCATTTGGGGTTTCATTTCAACTAAGACAACAACAACAACAAAAACCCCACAAGAACAAAAAACCAACCCACCCCCTCAAAAAAAAAAATAGATGGAGTGATTTAGATTGAAAGATCTAAAATAAGCCTTATTTTTATTAGAAAAGAATCTTTGAAGCATTTTCCTAGAGTCTGTAAAGGATTTTACCTGTTTTTCAGTAAATCCATCAAAGAACTGTAAGACAAGAAACCACACATCTAAGACAGTAAGTGCCTTGCACAGCTCCAGAGAGAAAAGAGTAGCAAATTTTTACTGTGTCAGCAATACCTGCAGTCTGCTAGTAACTAAAAAAGTACTCACTGAAGAGCAGTAGCTCAGAACTGTTTCAGCACAGAGAAGTGCCCCCAAAGGCAATGACATGAGGATTCTTCAAGGTCCCCCAAGTACTCCCTACATTTATTTACAATAACAAACATGGCTTGGTAATTAGCCTTCATTGAAAACAAATACTTATTTTAGAATTTTTCAGAAAGACCCAGCTTTGGTGATGGTCCCAATCTCTTTTCTTTCCACTGACTGATATTTAAAGGGTTCTATGGTCACTGAAGTTCACAGTAAGGAACTGGTACTTACAATCCTCTCCTCTTACAGAATAGCTGCTGAAAGGGAGCTCTTGAGAAGGGCCCTACAAAAGAAGAGTCTCTAAAGAATCCAATTTATGAGCAAAGAGGACTTGCAATATGAAACAATGTAAAATGTCCAGTGATGCCCATCCAGTGATGAGTTATTTGAATACTGAAGTGTTTCCTCAGATATTGAGCCATCTTTCTTGGGAAGTTCTAGGTGTCCTGGGCAGCATGTCAGAGACCCCTCTCTGCCAAAAAAATTTTATAATAAACTCAAGAGGGAAGCAGGGATAGGAATATGGGTTCAGCACCAAGTAACCCAAGTGTCCTCAAAGAGTTCCAGCTAGGAGCATGTCCACTGTGCCAATGTATAGGCACAAGAATAAGCAATGACTGACAGCTGCTGCAGCATCAGTCAGCTCCTGTTGCCTGTTCTCCATGTTGTGCTCCTGTGCAGCCAACACCTCTGTGACATCACGCGTGCAGCAGATCCTGACAGCACCCACAGGCTGCTGAACAAGCACCTCTCTCTTTGCCAAGCCTAGTCTCTGAAGGCAGATTTTGAGGAAAATCTCAGGAAAGAGGGTTGTAGGGAAGTACGGACCTCAAATACAACCCACTGGTACTCTTCTGCTGGGCTTCCAATGCCTACAGCCGAGAGGCTCCAAGAGATTGGCATTGGTATTCCTCTGAGCTCATGAAACAAGTGAGGAGGAGTTCTGGCACTGGGACCCTATTCCAAACAGAACCTCACAAAGCTATTTCCCTGCTATGCTCTAAACAGACAGGCAGGGTTCCAAGGAAGCAAACCAAGGGAAAGAAATCGCTCTATCTCACCTAGGAGACTGAGCAGAAACAACTGTGTGTAATGGGCATGAGGGAAACAAAGCAAAACCTCCAGATACAATCAGGCAACATATTAGGCAAGTCTCAAATGCATTTGCTGTCTGCCTACCTAATACCAATTTAATTCATTGTTCAATTAAAAGTTCCTTGATTGATTGCTTACATTTATCGAATACAGCTTGTTTCAGGGACGTGTGTGAATAATTAATGAACCAGGAGTTGAATACAAAGAGTTCTCTGTTTATCAAAATGTATTATCTTCACAAAACCCTAACAACAATTCCTCATTCCTGACTACTTCATGGCAAACACATCTCCACTACCATCACTTCTTGAAACTTACGGCTTTTAACACCTAAAAGCTGTTTCTTACAGGTTTGGAGTTTTTTAGCTACATACAAATCTGAGCAGACCTCCATAATCCATGTCTTTTTTTGAAAAATTACCAATGGTCTGGATATAAACAGTATTAATATTAGAGATGATATAAAGATCTTCGGAACATAAAGGACTATGCATAGGACTGAGGATGAGGCAACCTAGATCTTCTGGTAAACTAGGCTCATTCAATCATTCAAATGCATTCAGGAATTAATGAGACTCATCCTTGAAGTAAAGCACAGAAAAGAACCACAAAAATGGCTTGGAGTCTGGGCAAAGCACCTTGCTAGGATAACAAGTCTGCATAATGAGTTAAGATGCACTACATAATGCACATAGCCTAAAGCCCAACCTTCTTTGTAGATGATGCCCATTCAGATTTAAATAGCCATAGCATAATTTTGGAAATAGTGAAGTCTTTGCCAAAGATGTTGCTTCCCAAATTAGCATCATCACCAGATTTCAATGCACTTCTTTTAATCCATATCTTGGCTAATTCATGTTACTAGTTTTTACTGTTTCTTCCCGTGTAAACCTTCTGTACAAAATTAATTAATCTACATTTAAAAATTTAAAAATACCAAAGACAGTACAATCATGGCACACAACCACCTTGCCAGAAAGCAAAAACTACTGCAAGGTTCTCTAATAGACTGAAAAGAAAGGTAAGTAGAAGTAATAACAGAAAGTTGCATTCACTATATTCACATTAGAAACAAGGGAGTGGTTTAAACAAGGGTTTGCTTATCACTAGAAAGAAGGGAAGAGCGAATTCTCCTCCTGATATTCTGAATTATCAGGTCTAGACCAGACATTTATCATTTCCTAGAGTCAAACAAATCATAGAAACAAAGTGGAGGACAGCAGAGACAGGGAGCTCCTGAGTGCAGAAGTGCCCTGCTGAGGGAAGGATGTCACAGAACCCTCCCCACAACATTTCTGGGCATCAGAATGACCAAGTTCAAATGGTATCTAACTGGATAACACAGTGGTTTTATTATGGTTTTTTAATCTCTGAAGGTAACTCTTTCACTCCCATTTTCAGTACAATAGAAATGACAGAACACATGGAGTCTGAACTACATTCACAGCTTGTATAATTATGTTCTGTCATTTTTTTACTAGGAAAACAAAGACCATAACTTAATCCACAGGGTGAAAAAGCACTGTTTTCAATTAGATAAAAAGTCATTTACAGTGGTGTCAGGAATTTTCATTTTAAAAGTCTAAGCTGCAGTACAAGACTCCACCACATTGCACTATATTTTATGACCATAATAGAGTAATTCTATTATTGTCAGCTGTATTGTACTGTATAACAGAGGCAGAGTGGTGTTAGCACAATGCTAAGCAAATAGCAGATGCCCCTTTGGAGAGATTCTAAATGTTTTCCTCATCTAGACACCTGACATAAAATTTGAAATTAATTTTATCTCATATTAATTGTATTATCGCTAACCAGCAAAATTTGGGTTTTGTAAGAAGGCCCCAAACTAAACATTTTTCAAACAGAATGCAAAGAAAACCAGTTTCAACTATTTTTAGTTTGACAGTATGTATGTACTGATTGAAGTATAAAACTTGACATTTTTTGCTATCATGAAAGCTAAACATTCAATTGAATTTTTTTTTAAACTATAATTTATATAGCCAAGTAGCTTCCTGCTATGTTCAAAGACACTGTAGAAAACACAAAGCTGACACTCTAAAGCTGTGTTGGAGAGTTTAAAGGAATAACAGGAAAGTTTTCAGAAGTTTAGAAGTTATTTAGAAAGAACTACTGTTCAAAAGTTTTTTTTCCCTTTCAATTGTTGCCATAACATTAGGATTTTTATTACTGAAGAAAAAAAAATCCTGTAATGTAAGTTGTAAAATATACAGCTGCAAAACACATCTGTATTTTACATATAGACATGAGAGTGTATTTTTCAAAATGTGTTTCAATGTGATTGTTATACATAGTCATAAAGTAGAAAAAAAGAAAATAGAGGACCTAAAACATTCCTTTGATTTCAATTCCCAGAACTGTCTTTAGTTCCTTTTTTGAATCTGTTGGATCAATTGTGTACTGTTCAAAGACAGGGACATTGATAAAATAGCCAAGATGGGCCCGAATTTTTAATCCCAATTCTTTTCTCTCTGGTTGGCTATTTCAAAGTGTTTTTCAAATACAGGATGAGATATTAATTGCTTAAGCTGAAAATTGCTTCCTCAGTTCATAATTTTCCATTAGTAAATCTAAAAGAATTAACTTCCTTATCTAACCATGGCAGCTCTAAGTGATTTTAACCCATGTGGTATCATTAGCAAGCACTGTAATTTTTTTCTGGCCAAGAAAGGGTTCCCTACTCTGCTCTCATTCATCAGCCTAAATTAAACAGGTCAAAGCTGGACAAGCTTTTCAAACCCCCTATGACTCTTGGAATAACACTTTTTCTCCTTCCAGACACATGGCCCATTATCTCAAGTGGTTTCTAATTTTTAATCCAATCCCGATGCTCACCTGTAATATTACACTGATCTCTCTCATGTGCTATCTACTGCTCAATGTCTCCTTTTTTTTTTTTTTTTTTTTTTTTAACAGGGAAACTGTATTTAAACTTGTGACTGTGTAACTGTCTTGCTGTTGAATGATACTGAATGTTGAATGATGCACGATATTCTAATGCACAAAATTCCTTCACAGTGACTGCAAGAGCAGAGAAGAGCATGGCTGCATTCCTAAATTATGGAGGTGCCAGCATCCTGAGAGCTGCCCTGCCCTTCCCTGCAGCTCCCAGAGCCCCTGAGCCACCCATGGCAACTGCAGCACTGCCAGGGCTGAGTGCCATTACCTGCCCCAGCCAGCTGAAAGCCAGCCTGTGCCACTAGGGGCTAGATTTAAATGAGATGCAGCTTCTAAATTTAGCCAAGTAAAGTTAAAATACTTTTTACTAGAACGCGTTCAGTTATTTCCTTGGATAAGGTTAAAAGAAAAAACAAACAAATCAGTGAACCTGAAACTGGTTAAAATGCACCATAGCCTAAAGTTTCCAGAGCTTATAATTTATTGGCTGATTTAAGTTCACTTCAGCTGTAAACGAAAGCATCTCCATGAGAGTGGGGGGCCACCTGCAAGCTGTGGGCGCAGCAGATGGGGCTTTGGGGTTGATTAACTTGATCTCTCTGAGGGCTGTGTTCTGTAGGGAAACCTGGTGTGGTGACCTCTGTCCTCTCTGATGGTACAAAACCTGTTATCCCAGAGCTCTCCCTAAGCTGAAAGAAATTAACATTCAGCATTTTTTAAAAGCCTGATGTTATCAAGTGGTTGAGTGAATAAACTCCACTTTTGTGGAAAAGTGACCTTCTGATTAAATATTAATTAATGTTATTGTAAATCCAGCTGGGGATAAAGTTATTGCATGTGAAATATGACTGTGGAGTTTGCAAATCCTAAAGTCAAGTGAGTTTGTCTATCAGGAATATCAACTACTTACAATGAGCTAGGATGAAAAAAAAAATATTGTTGCTTGTGAACAAAAAGGTTGCTATAGTACAAAAGTTATGCACCCTAATAAATATTCATTGCCCAAAAAAAATAATAAAAAGAAAAAGTTTTTTAAAATAATCAGCTATTCAAGGACTATTTGCTTGAATGATTGAATGAATTTACCTTAGTTTTATTCATCCAAGAGTGGGTCTGGAAACAATAATTCAAACTTGCTCGGTTGGTTCTTCTTCCAGCTCAACATCTTTTCAGTTGCATGACTGACACGTAATTTTACTGTTACAGTTAAAGCCTCACAGACTCATGATAAGGATCTCTAGGATCAACTTTTTTCCTGCCAGGAAACTGTAATCAACTCTTATTTCACACCACTCTGGATGAAAAATGAGACCAGTGAAGTCTAAAATTCGTATCAAGAATACAACCCTGCCTTTTGTTAAAATGCTGCCTTCCAGGGAACTCCAGTCACATTAAAAAAAAAAAAAAAAAGAATCACATGTTTACGTCTCAAACTAGCATTTGCTTTGAAAAAAATTACATTCTCAATTGTATTTAAAATGTTGCACTGCACTTTCAAACTGCATGAGCAGCTTTTCAGCATCCACAGAAAGATTTATTTTACCTCTTTTCACCATTTTAATAGTAACTGAAGCCAGAGAAATTTCATAATCTTATCAAAAGCAAAACCAGAGCAAGCCAAAATTCATCTAAGCAGTATGTTACATCTCTGATTGCACCGCAGGACTCTCTTGAACATGCCTGTACTCCTTTTATGAACACTCTCCCTGATGTGAGCCGTGACATGCATGCTGAGTTTTGGCAATAATATACAACTTTTTGCCCAGTTCTGCTACTCCCTTCCAGTCTTTCATAAAGGAATAAAGAAAATGCCCTAATTCAGCAAAGTGGCCAAGATTGGGAAACAGATCTCATTTGTAATTTACAGAAAAAATACAAGAGCTGTTAGAGAAAAATGTGTGAGGGTATTCCCTTCACACAGCAAATTCGGTTCATTCTGCAAAATACTAGAAAGAGGGGAAAATAGGTGCTACCTCAGCTTGTAAGAAAGCAAGCTTGATGAGCTCTCTGAATGTTCATCTTCAAAGCATTCTTCCCTTCCTTCATATGTAAACTGGTTATATGGCAAATACAGAGGTGTGGACTTAGCTGATGGAGACTGAGAGGCCTCTGTCTGTGATGTAGAAGGACCTGGTTGCTGATTTTCGTGCATTTTCACATCGCTGTGGTCTGTCACTTTGGATAAGATCCTATCAATGGTTTTGTAGTAAGGCCAGTCAGGTGCCACGGTTTCACTGTCAGTCATGCATTTTAATTTCCTGCAAGAAAAGGCACACAACATTAAAACCTCTTTTCCTACAAAAAAAAAATGCTTTTCAAACATATCTATCTCAAAACACTTGCTCTGGTCACAATTAGGAGTCAAAGTGAATGCTTTTAACGAGAAAAAAATTAGACACTTTTTTTTTTCTTCTTTAACTTCCAGTGAAGCCTTTCCGGTTCTTTTCCTAAGTTTGACCTGTTATAAAAAGTCACATGTAAACCCCAAATGAAATTCAGTAAAGAAACAAATAAAGAACATTACAACTTCTAATGGAAACAGGGCTGTGTTGGTGGTAGAATAATTTTCTTTCCCTTAAAGAATACCCAGCTAACCAATCTGACAGCAATCCCTGATAGCTGGACTAGGCAACACACCACAGCCTTTACTAAACTGAAGGCAGCCCTGCGCTTCCATGCTTTGAAGAATTAATATTTATTTTCAATAATGAATACAAGTGGCTATAAATATAATGCATATCCTTTTTCTAATATTGCCTAAAAGCCCTGAAATGCCTTGATAAATATCCTTGTAACAATCATGAGATACAGATATTGATTCATTTGTTACAGAATAAAGATCAGGGTAGGCAAAAGTGCAGAGGTTCATTAATTTACCAGAAAAAAACCCAAACAAACAAAAAAATCAGTTAATAAGGCATTAGAAACAGCATGCACAAAAACATTACATTACAGTGGACTATTAACCATTACCTTGACTTTCACATGTATTTTATTAGGAGATTTATAATTCAGTCCTCAGAAAAGTTTACTGCAATCCCAGTAGTTACCCAGTGTTGTTTTATTTTCTTTTACTGAGAAATATAAAATGGAGGTATATATTTGTATGTTACATCTCAAAGAAATTCCAGAGCCCAGCTAGGGTCCCAAACTTTCTTTTCATTTGCCTCTCCCAGTTTGGATCTTTTTACTATAAATCAAAATGCAGGAAGGGAACACAACTGGAAAGGCAAGACCAATGACAAACGCCCCATTTTCATAAACCATATTTCATTCAAATTAACAAAAAAGCTGAAAAAAATCTGATTCTCACAGCTAGAAGTTTGCATTTGCATTAAAAATAAAAAAA
>VWZN01002261.1:214256-273265 GCA_013396955.1 Regulus satrapa
CTGTGTCACCAAAAAGCTGTGTCCCTAAAAAGCGGTGTCACCAAAACGCGGTGTCACCAAAACGCGGTGTCACCAAAAAGCGGTGTCACCAAAAAGCGGTGTCTCTAAAAGTCGTGCCACCAAAAAGCCATGTCCCCAAAAACAGTGTCACCAAAAAGCCGTGTCCCCAAAAAGCCGTGTCACCAAAAGCCATGTCCCCAAAAGCCGTGTCCCCAAAAGCAATGAGGGCAGCGGCCGGGCCGGGCTGAGCTGCTGCGGCATCCCCGGTGCCCCGGAGCCAGCGCTGCCGGCGGGGCTGGGAGCGGCGCCGGGAGCGGGGAGGCGGTCGCGGCATCCTTCGGCGGGACCAGCGGCAGAGCTGCCTCGAGTCAGCGGCTCCTAGCTCCCGTTCTTGCAGAAATGAGAGCGCTGCGGGCCCTTTTCCAGCAGCCTGAGAGGAGCTGCAGTGCGAGTTGCTGGCAATTCGCTGCCAGAAGCCCGGCCTCGCTGCTCACCGCCTGCTACCGGCTTGGCAGCCTGCTGCATCCACCTCACAGCTGTGTGCATCCCCGCGCTGGCTCTCCCTGACTCCCTGCCAAGCTGGCAATGGATGTGGGAAGGCCGGAGCAGCCCCTTGTCGTCCCTGCCCCTCAGCCCACGCAGCTCTGGGAACCCCTCACCGTGCGGGACAGCGGTGGGATTAACTCCTGCTGTTCTGCAGTTTAATCACACGCAGGTTTTCAAATAAAGAGCCGCGTTTTTCAAAATTAAAATCCAAAGATGTCTGCCAAACGGAGAAAGGCGGGAGCTTTTCTGACTGTTTTGGATTTCTGCTTGGGGACCCAAGCCTAGCCCCAGCCACAGCCCTTTCCCCTAACAAGGGCTCGCTCAGCTCTCAAACCCCTCAGAGGAAAATTTAAGGATTAAAAAAAAAAAAAAAAAATCAGATAAAATATTTAGGGCACTGGAGATTTTCATATCAGTTCATAAAAGATTTAAATACTAAAATGTAAATGGTGTTTTGGGTATTACTGCAAGGCAGTCTCAGGAGTGGAAATTCAAGAAAAACGTTGCAACCTATAAAGTTCAGACAGTACTCTTAAAAGTATTCTTAAAAGCCTTCCTCATCTGAGAGCTGCCAAAAAGCTAAGTAAAACCAAATCCACCAGCACCCTCATTCTGTGATAGACAATGAGTATACCTACTTCAGTGGTTGCTAATAGAAGTTGAGACCAATAAAAGAAGCAGATGCCATTTCTGGGATGGGCTGAGAGAAATGTCACCCATCCCACAAGATCCATGTCCTTACACTGGAAGCATATAAATCTTCCAAGTGAATTGCACTTTATTCCCAACGCCATTCTCAAACTGTTTCAGGGGAGTTAAGCTCCCCTGAGAGCTACTGATAGGACCTGCAAAGTCCTATGTGGTCTCTGTTTGCAAATCCTTCCCCTAAAAGGATGACTTCTGCCTTTGTGCAGATGACCCACACAAATTCTTCAGCTACCATGACACTAGGTAGCATCTCCAAGACAAAGACAGGATTTGGAACTTAAGCATCAACTCTTAGGTCTTGTGATAGGCAGGAGGATGACCCATCTCAGCGTAGAAAGGTTTATTGCAATATGTGTGTGTAGCATTGCCCCTTTTAACACAGAGGTTTGCAGTATTTGGGGCCCTGGGATCTCTCTCAGTTAAAGGATTCAGTCTTGTTTCCTGGTCATCCCAGGGACAGCCAAGGAGGAGTTGCCCACCCCTCTCACATCCAAGTGTGCCCCTCCAGCCATCTGTCTGCCTCAGGACCCAACATTTCCCCTTGACGCCTTCACTGTAAGCCTGGACTGCAATTGCTGTTATGTTTCTCATTGACTCCTGGCTTCTTGCAGCTGTTTTCCCCTCTCACTGGCTCTCTGCTGTTTATCACACACTACTCTGCTCCAATCACTCTCCACCCACCAGGGTTTATATTCCAGCCTTATCGTGCCACTCTGGTCTAGGCACTGTCTTCCATTGTTCTGGCTGAAACCGAACCAAGGAGTGTGTCCTCGCTTTCTCTTCTGGCTGCAGTGCAATGCTGCCAGCAAACCCATCAGCCCATAGCCCAAGGACACGTTTCCCAGCTGCCACAGGAGCATTATGGCCAGCCTGAGGAAGCCCATCTGCCTCCTTTCATAAATTCTCCTGAACTAATGCCCACCTACAAACCACATTTGGATGCCAGTTTCTCCAGGTTCAAGACCAGCTATCCAGTACCACCAGTGGTTTTTAAAATCCTGCCTGGTGCTTTTCATTCAAGGTGGCATTCAGTGTTGTAGCCCAGAGGATGTGCCCCAAGTGGGGTCTGTGCAGGGAAATCAGCATAATTTGCTTGGCCATAAACACCCACTGCAATGTGGTTATCCACAGAATCATGGATATCTCAACTGGGAAAGGACCCATCAGGGTCTTCAACTCCCTGCTGTTCATAGGACTACAAAAAATGTAACCATATATCCAAGAGCATTGTCCAGACACTCCTTGAACTCAGCCAGGCTTAGTGCCATGACCACTTGGGAGCCTGTTCAGTGACTGACCACCCTCTCAGTGAAGAATCCCTTTCTAATGTCCAGTCTGAACTTCCCCTGATGAAGATCTGGATGGAAACAAAGCTAAGACTACACCAAAAGGAGTGACAGTGTACCTGCCATCATCCATTTCTCAGCTGAGTCAATCATGCAAGTGCAATCAAAAAGATTAATTTAAATTATGGATTAACTGGCCTCAGTTCACCTGTGGCAGATTAGCAAGCACTCAAATGACTTCTTTTTGGCAGAAAAGCTGCATCCAGTAAGTCAGAAAAGATTTTTCTGAAGAGTAAAAAAACCTGAAGAGCTACAGACCAGATTTTCAGTATTGAAGAGCTGAACCTATTTCCAGCTGAGCTTCAGGGGACCAGGCATATACATTTTAAATAAGAAGACTAACTGGGATGGTTAAGGGGGAAGTGCAGAACTGAACTTCTGCAGTTCAGTCACCTCAACTATCAGGATTATTTTGAGAGTATTTTATACATCTCATTTACACACTGTAAATGTTTTAGAAACATTGAAGTGCATGGAACCTAAAACCACACAGATGCAGGAGACACACCGTGTGAAGATGCAAGTACAGACAAGCTGTCTGAAGGGAGTCCGTGGCAGATGTGAATGGCACCAGGGAATTCTAATTTTGTTTCATCCCTGAACATTCAGTTGACAGATTTCTGCACAGCCAGAAGGATACCCACACTCTTAGCAAGTCTTCAATTGCTCAGAAGGTTGGGATTCTTTTGTTATAAAATACAGCTTTAATGACTGGAGGACAAGGGGCCTGAACAAAGAAAAAGGGAACCACCATCTGATTGCAGAGAAACAAGACTAAACAATTTACAGAAAATCAAACCAGTTCACAGCACAGTGCCTCATTCTCTTTTAGTGACCAGTGTTCTCCATCCCCTGTGCAAGCAGGGGGACACACTGTGTTTCCCAGGGGAGACACTCCTGAGGGGCAACTGCTATTAGAAGCAATCAGCCAACTCCAAAGGATTTTAAAAGCCAGCCCTCTTCTCCCCCCACATCATTCCCCTTATTATAAAAACTACTTGGACTGGCTTTAGCTCCTCTTTTGCTGTGGTTTTAAAAGAGCTCAACAGCCTGATCCACAAACCTTGCCAAGCAAGGGCAGAAAAAGTACAGCTGCCTTTTGTCAGCATCTCACCAGCCATACAGATGAAAATATTCCCCATGCTGACTTTAATGCCCAGTGGCAATACCCCAGTGGCTGAAGCCACTCAAGCAGACCAAAAATGCATCACAGGCAGCAGTCCAAAACATTCAGCACTTGTGTCATGGTTTTCTCCATTTGCAGCTTCTGTCCCCTCTGCACACTGTGCTTCATGATAACTGGACAGGCAGATTATATTAAAGCTCATGCCTACTCTGTCAAATGATTTCTCATCAAGTCTCAGCAGGAACTAATTGAAGATTAAACTAATCATTCCTTGAGGCCTCTTCTGGAGCGTTTTATCACCTTTTGTGAATCCATTAAGGAGAACTTCAGTGAAGTACTGATCTGGTAGGACCACTGAAAACACAAGCTGGAGTGACTGGACAACACATGTGAGAAACAAGGGCTGCAGACATTCTCTGTAAATGAGACAAGACCAACCTTTATCCATTTCTTCAGGCTGTAAAAACCAGCCTAGCAAAATGGCAATAGAGAGCTTTCCAAAATAACATCCTCCCTTTCTGAAAACAAAGGCGCAAGTCTGACAAGAGCTGCTTGATGTTACACGAAGTACTCCTGTGGAACTCTCTGATCTTCTCTGCCTGAAATCTGGAGAATACCACAAGCAGCCACCAATTACCAGCCACTGCAGCTTGTGTTGATCTCCATTTTAACCTGCTTCCACAATAGCCAAAATCTTTCATCCCCTGATCTGTAGCTTCATCCCTGACCTCTGATCCGCCCAGTGCCTCTCTGGGTATTGTACACAGCTATCAGATAACAACAATTGACATCCAGGCTTCCTCCAGCCTCGGGGTAAAAGCCATAACCACTGGGGCATGGCAGACCCCCAGATGAAAAAAATTAATGTACTTTTTCTGCAGTGCCTTGCAGGGTTAAAGGAGTCATTTTTCCACATATGAAAGCTGAAAGAAATGTCCAAAAATGGGTTTTTTTTTTGTTTTGAAGCAACAGAAAACACCCCTTGAAATGGCAGAACCAGATGCTTTAGTCAGTAATAAAATTCATGGTCCCAAAAGCAGGATCAGACTTACAATTACTAGTGTTTGATCTAAAAATAAATACACATTTTCAAGCCTCTTCTACTGCAAAAGCAGAAGAGAACCCTGAATACCAGTCACCCCAACTATCAGGATTATTTTGAGAGTATTTTATATGTCTCATTACTGTAAACAACGTTTTATAAACATTTTTGTGCTATATTCTACTCTGCCTCCCTACACTGTTTTTATCTTACAAGTGAGATCTCCTCAAGGCAGGCATCACATACAAGTTCCCATTTAAGCATTTAAAATACTACAGGTGGTGTGAGTTTCTGGAATCAGTCAAAGTTTCTGAAATCACTCTCACTTTTAAGATCATTTAGATACCTCTCAATACTTTAAATGTGCTACAATATGAGAAATCAAGATCAGCTTTTAGATTATTAACATAATATGATTGCAGTGCACTCAGAAATGGTAAAAAAAAATCAACTTTCTTTCATTCCCAGTTGCTCATTTCAGTATGAAACCACAGTAAAACTGTAAGCAAATCTTGTGAATAGAGTTTTCATTTGAACTTGACGAAGAGCCAGCATCTGTGTTGCTATTTATTTATACACACACATATAAATACACACAGCTTTTATACTTACATATCTATATATATATATGTATATATATATATACATATATATATATATATATATATATATATATATATATATATATATATATATGTATATATATACATATATATATACTTACATATATATATATAACAAGCATGCACATTATTTTACCTGGGTGCTTTCTAACAGTAACTATTCCAATGTAAATCTTGGAAGAGGAGAAGAAAGAGCAGCTGAAGCAAGACCTCACTATAGAGCTCAGGAAGAGGTCTCTACAGGCACATTAAACCTCACAAAGCAGAAGAGCATTGTATTTTCCCTCCAAAAGCTGAGAAATGCATTGCATGTCCTCACAGACTGCACCATCTCAGGACAAAACCAAGATTACTAAAAATCAAAACAATGCTTGGATGCCACAATCTGTTTTTCTGCATCTTGTAGTGTTACATAAGCATCACCAAAAAAAAAAAAAAATTTACTTTTCCTGTCTTTAAAGCAATATGAGGGAACAATAACAATAAATCAGGGAATTCAGCAGGTAAAAGCTTGGGAAAATATAAAGTCGAATAAGGAGCTGCAAGAAGGCCTGTCCCCATGAAGCACAAAGAGTTGCTGGACTCTTAAAACCACGAAGAAAAAAGTCAACACATTTTAAAATACACCCCTCCAGCCTACTGGCTAAAATCTCTGAAATTGTCCATCCACAGAGCACCCCCAGAGCCAGTGCATCAGGAGGAAAGAGAAGGTTCAGGGACAAAGTGCTGACCAGTTCAACCCTCTGAGAACTCAGGTCAGTGATCCCAGAGCAGGTGTCACATCCTCTGCCCTGGAGGTACCAAGGGAAGTGACTCCTTGCAAGGGACTGAAGCAGTGACCAACTTGACCTCCTCTGCCTGAAGGAGACAACACAGCCCCTTCTACACGGCCAAAAGCTGCAGTCCTGAACCACTTGGCTCCATTCCCTTCCCCAGCTTTTCAGAGGAGAAAAGCACAGGCTCAACACCCAAACCCACCCTTTTATAACTGTAAGAATTTTATGGTGTGTAAGAAAAGCTTCAGTACCTGCTGTCCTAGGAACAGAAGATCCTCCATGAGCCTTAAAGTCACCATAGGACTCCTCAGAGCAGATCACCAACCCAGAGCAGAACTTCCCGTCTGGGGAGAGAGAGTTTGGCAGGCCAAGGCACCATGTGGGGAGGGAGGGGAATGAGGAGACATTTCCTACCAACCCAGAAGGGCCACCCACACTCTGCCAGGGCTATCTTGAAAAGCTATAGTGAGGTGGATTTTGTTTAGCTTTCAAATTCTAGCCTTTCAAACGGCACCAACAAAGGCCTTTCCCATTGCCCAGTCCCATAAGGAACCTGAATTGGCCCATAAGCCTTCAACAAACTCATTCCTGTGTACTGAAGACACCCACTTGAAGCCTAAAGAACATGACAGACACTCATCTGCACATCTTACCACTGCCAACCAAGATATCTCCTTAAAGTCATTCCAGTCTCCCCCAGGGCTCCAGCAGGTTTAATTTTTCCCAACTTTTCTCCTCTGCCTGACTTTTCCATTAGCAAGTTAACACTCAGTGCTCAGCTTGCTGTCCTTCAGAGGATCACAAATCTTTCTTTAACATATGGTGGGTCCTGAAGGTACTGTAATCTCTATTTTACACAAGGAGAAGGCAGAGACAAGCAAAGGGGAAAATTTTTAAATGACTGTGAAACTGAAGTAATTTTCAAAAGAGAATTGACCATTCCAGAGCTGAAGTTAACCTTGCACGTCCTTCGGTCGCATCTCAAAATGAAGCGCCCTCAACTCAGGCAAGGTCTTCAAAGCCACACAGGGACCTGAAGAGTATCACAAAAGGAAATCCCAATCCTAAAATGCAGAGCTAAATGAGCCATGGCTTCTCCCCTCCTCCAACCTAACAGTCCACAGGAACCAACTTTTTCCCCAAAAGAAGGGATTTGGGTACCTCAAGGTTTCTGTCCTCCGTGCTGAGATCCGAACATTGTGGCCAAGCTGAGCCTCTCAGCACTGACGCCTGTGAAGCCTCCTCGTGTCTGGGGAGCCCTGGGCACGGCCAGCTCCCCTCAGCTGGCCCTGGTGTCGGTGTGAGGGAGCAGCCACCCCGAGCTCCATTTAAGGACGTGGCAGGGGCAAGAGGGTGTTCCTGGGGTGGCACCAAAACAGCGCCCGCTGCCAGAGCAAGGCGGTTGCAACCTCTCCCTGTGGGTTGAGGCACTGGGTTTGGACTCTGCCTCCAGGGCTGGTTTTGATTTTTATCCAGAGATGTTTTAATGCAAATTACATAGTAAGCAGCCTTGGGAATGCTGCCAGGTACCTGCTCCCCTCCTCCCTTTAGGTAGGCAACAGTCAGGCTCCCACTTGCTTCTCCTCTGCGGGTCTGCGAATCCCTCTCTGCACCATGGCACAACTTCAATAGGAAGGGCTGAGAGGTTGCCTACAGCCTGGGAAGGGACAGGTGGATTTGAATATCCCTTGGGAGAAGGAGGACCCAAACCCAAGTTCGACCACTTCTGAGATGAATATTAAAACCATTAGGTTATTATATGAAAACCACCACACCAATCATTTGTATCTTAAGCAGCAAGTGCAAGGCTGTGAGCTGAGACCTGAGCAGCAGAGGCAGGTTTGACTCACCTGGCCGGGTTTGGAGCTTGCAGAGTGTGGGAGCAGCTCACGGGACGCAGCGTGAGAGCGGGCATGGGGATACAGGTGGGAAAAGGGTCTGCAGGAGTCTGAGCAGACACCAAGAAACGGACTGTGGAGGGAACCAGATCCTGCAAACAACACCTGTTCCCACCTTATGAAGTCCTAACCTTACTTTAGGGTTAAAATGTCAAGCTTAAATCTCTCTTATCATCACCAAAGTGCTTTTACCTTGAATTTTTAAGCACTTGTTTAAGCTGAGGTTAAAAAGGCTCTGGGCTCCTTGATTGCTAAGTGGATCATAAAACTCTCTGGAGTACAATAGGCTATAGAAAGTTTCTAAGTTTTCCCACTGATTGTGTGTCTAGTTAGCTTCTTGCACCTTCTTCATCTTCAAACTAAAAGAGCTCAGCTGCAAAAGTTTAACTAAAGGCATTTCTTAAAGGAAGTTTTAGAGTATCTGTTAAGAACATATTGGCTAACAGCTTACAGTAGCTTTTAGCCAATGTGTTTTTATCACAACCCAACAAAATAAAGTATCAGCTAGCTCTCCTTTTTATTGTTAGGAAAAAGGCTTTAATTAAAGAGCAAGTCTACATGTGTGTTTTTAAATACCATGAATCTGATTTTCTTCAAATTTGTTGTTTCTTCCAATTCGTTAAATATGCATTTGAAAGAAGAGAAGGGCAGGCAGCACTATTTGAAAGTTGCAAATAAGCGTTTTGAAAAAAATAAATACATTTTAATCTCACAGAAACAGACTAACCCTAAAAATAGGAGGTATGAGGTAGAAAAGTGTCACTTTTTGACAAAAACAGGGGAGGTATCCCTCTAAATAGAGACAGAAGAATAGGCTGAGTAAGTGGAAATATTTGCAATTCATTTAAAATATTTAACAAGATAGTTTTATAGATAGATGTGTAAAAGATCTCCAGAATTTGTTTCATTTCCATTCAGAAATAAAATCTGACACAAGGCTTCGATTTAGATTTCAGACCCATCTCAGTGACACAGTCATTAGTTTATCCAGCAGCATTAAAAGTGAATACCAAGTGCCCTAAACTTCCTCCCACAGAATAAGAAAGTGAGAGGTAAAAATCTCTGTCATTCCACGCTGATGATTTTTAGACAGAATTTCCCACTCACCTTAGCAAGGTGATAATTAAAAACCTCTGCCAAGGAACACAACCTCCTCACTGGACCCCCGCAGCTCTGAACACACCTGCTGTTGGAATTTGGTATCCTGTATCTAGAGCATCACAAAGTCTTAGGGAGACTTGTTTAAGGAAAAAGTACACAGTTTTACCAAGATTTGATTCCTTGGAAGTCAGGAATTTTTTTTGGTTTTTTTTTAAATTTATTCTAAGGAAAAAGAAGAGTGTGTTTTGCTAAGTCTGAACATAAGGACACAGACACAGTCCTATGTCAGTCCAGCCAAGCACCTGATGGCTACAGAAGAAATACCACACTGTTGTATCTCCAGTTGCTTGCTACAGCTATTTTTTCAGCATTTGCAGTGGTGTGGGAGCATTAAAAAATTTAATATTGCTTTTGTCTTTTGGAGAGCAATGCCAGCCAATCCCCTTTGCACTACCACATTATTAAATCAAATATCCAAAAATTAACTATACCACATGCCAATAGAGAGTGCAGTGTTTCTGGCCCTAAATCAGGGCCAGGTTATGTTTTTCTAACTCGCACTCTCTCTAAATATGCTCATCTTGAATGAGCTGTACCCTCTGCCTGCTGAGAAGGATTTTCCACGTGCGTTTTGCAGGATGGATCCACACTCCACAGGATATCTGAGCTCAGTTTTTGGGGATTTTTCCCCACAGAACACCAAGAAGGATCAAAACTTGCCTGATATCCACAGCTGTTGCTGTATTATCTGTCAGTGTGTGTTCTGCACCACAAAGAAGGAAATCCAGAGGCGGAAAACCCTGGTGCACACACCATCACCTTCCTCTGGATGCTGCTATTATGAGGAAAGCCTTTGTGCCCACTGTGTCACTCTCCCAGCATGGGCTGCCTCCCAAACCCACAGCTGGTACCACCACCACCCCTTGCTCAGAGCCAAGCAAGCTCTCCCTGCCCTGTATCCTTCCTCCTCTCTCACATCTTAGTCGAGAATTTCCCTGCTTGGCACCAGAGCTCAGCACTGATTTAACTCCCCACAACTCCGCAGCATTTGTTTTCTCAGACCATCATGGCTGTTTCTCAGCCATCATTCTCCCAAAGCATGGGAGGAAGCAGAGATCATGTGAGGAAAACTCAACACTCCCACACAGCACCGTGGAGCTCTCCTACAGCACTCACCAGCCTGTCCTTCTTCCAGCCTGCACCACCCTAAAACCTTTCAGCCCAGCTCCTGGGCAGACATTCCAGTGTGATGGACACCCACTGCAGAGCTTCATCAATGTCTCAGTCACTTCTATGGTTGCAAAATACAGACAAAATCTGAAAAAATATCCCCTCTAGTTCACACTTCTGTCTAGGTCAGTCACCAGAGATGCTCCACATAAGACTTGGTACAGCACTCAGTGGTCCTAAGAAGCAGAAACTCCCAATGAATGCTATAAAAGACAGTTTCTACTCAGATTTAAGCTATGTCCCTGGACAGAAAGGGTGGTTCATCAGGAGACTGGTCTAGTCTCTGAAACAAATGCATCAAATACTAAATATTGTTTGATTTCATCCAAAAGGATGCCTTTTCTGGGCCTGTCACTACCCAAGGTAAACCTGCGTGCTTCAGACAAGAAGCAGCACCAGAATCACAAGTATCTTTTCCATAGACCAGGGCAGTAGCTCACCTTTTCTTTTCTGACAAAAACCTAGTGTCACAGTCAGAGAGTGCCCAGAGCCTTCCCTGATTCCCAGAGAACAGTCTCTAGGATGTTGTAACAGTATAGATGTAAAATGGTTATGTGGATCACTGAAGGCATCTTCCACTGATTTGTGATGCATTTCAAGAACCTTACAAGCAAGAAAATAACAAGCATCAAACAATGAAAATTAGGGATTTTTTTTTCCTATGTGAATTATATAAAAATTTTGGCCCACTTAAAACAGACATCCCCAATTAAAGTTGTATCTGGCTACAATGAGGTAGTGGTTTTGTTATGTCTGATTCATTACTGCACAGTCTTGATTTTTTTGTATCGGAAAAAAAGGGGATTCACTGGCATGGAATTGTTTCTCAGATAAAGTAAGGAAAACTGATATAACAAAAGGGAAGAATTCCTTTAACTATGGGGGATTTTGTCAGCCTAATTATTCTGCAACAGAAACAACCATGAACGCTTCTCTCCCAGTGATTATCTCGACCATCTCTGAATAGTATGAGCAAAAAATTCCTCTGTACCTTCCTTCCTCTAATGAGGACTATGGGAAACAGCAGAGACATCAGATACTTTACATGCTTACCTCTCCCCATATGTCCCACAGATGCCAAAACTCAAAAATTTCCCTTCCCTTATGTCAAAATAAATATGAAAAAGGATTTTCACAAACATAAAAGAGACAGGGAAGGAAAAATTGGGCAGCTTTTCAGTGGATGTGATAGATAACTCAGATGCAACCCCCAAAAAAATTGTTTTAGAATCTAGCTCAGTTTTCAGGATGAGTGACAGTGCTGAACAAGGGGGAATGCACAATAGGTGCTGTAACAAGAGTAGGACAGCTGTCTACTGACATGTAGGCAGAGCTGAACAAGCTTTATGCATTCAGGGACCAGACAGTTCTCTGGCAGCACTTGAGAAACCCATGAAAAAGCTGTGTGCTGTGGTGCCAGCAGGAGCAGAGGCTGGACATGGTGATCCCAGGAGCCCTTTCCAACCTGTGTTTAAATCTGTTGGCAGAGAAACCCTTCTGTGCCTGGGACCATTCTTGCAGCTTTCATATGTCCTATTCCCACTTCTCCTGTGTTCAAGACACAGTTATTACATTGTGCAACACTTGGGCACATTGTGGATTTACACAAAAACCTTTTTTTGTTTGTTTGTTTGTTTGATTTTAGGTGTTCTTTAAAGTCTTTTACAGCTTATTTATCATCCTGATCACTCCTAAGGATTGAGCTGATACCTTACAAGAACTATTCACAATGACAACAAGATATTTTCTTGAATGGTGACATCTGTGTGGATGCCTATATATGGCTCTTTTCCCTTTCTGCATTATTTTGCAGATGTCTAGATTAAGTGGGAAAATGAAGAATATTCACAGCCAGTTTTAATTTTAACCTACCTTGAAAATTTCTTACTGGTTTGTCAATTTTCCTTTTTTTTAAATTTTTTTTTTTTCCCCCTAGAGCTTTAGTAGGTAATTTAACAATAGAGAAACAACAGAGATTCTCTCTCGCCACCTGGTGATGTCCTGCAATTTGGAAAAGGATGACTCAATCCCCACCCTCTGTTTTATCTTTACCTAATTAGAACCACTGCCAGTTCAAAATGACAGGAACACATTCCCTTTTATATCTTGACAGTTTAGGGGGTTTGATGACTACTGCTAAGGGACCTTGAAGTTCAGCTATGCCTTATCAGTTGAATCACCTCTGCCCAAGGGTTCCTGGGCTTCACAGTATACAGATATGTGACAGCTTCCTTCTACAAAATTCATTTTTACATTGGCCCAATATTACTGGTCATATTTACAAGACTTCATCTGATTTTCCATAAATTTGACTAAGGCAGGTTCGATTTACCAGTGTACCCAGCCCTTTAAACATCAGTTTCATTTGCCACCTTCACTTGCCACATCAATTATTTAGTTCATTTCGAAGGAAACCATTAATTTAAAAACTCCACATTTGGGACTCTTGGGTGGCTACCATGGCTACCACCTATTTTTATCAATAGTATTACGCATTTATCCAATTGTTCTAAACTTGTTCTGCTGACACTTCAGTTTAAAACACACTTTTAGTTGCTTTCAGATACCAAAATTCTCCAGAAAAGAGAGCTCCCTGAGATGTTTCATAATTAACAGCAAAGTAAAGATTTATTTAGCCTTGCTGTAACAGCCCTGTGTACTTTGAGTGTTCTTATTACACTGCAATTGCCTATCAAGCCTGCTGATGGACATGTGTTCATGTGTTTGAAGGGGTTATCTCATTGCTTCTGTGAGTTTTGCAAGTTGCTCCTCATAATTGATTTTACCTGCCTTGTTTAACTTGCCTTATTTAACTTGCCTGTATGCTCTTTTCTATTTTCTCTGTTCAAACACAACCTCCACTTTCTGAAAGATGTCTCTGCACTCCTAACATCATTCTGCTCTTCTACTGAACACCACCAGCTCTCTTCAGAGTCCTTCTCAATCCTTTTGATAGAAGAGGATTCATGCTTACCTTGAGCTCCTATTATAAAGTCTTCTCACCTGCTGCCTGTTCTCTGCAAGTATCTTAAGCTTTTAGCTGCTCCTTTGAACAGTAAAAATCATAGAATCATCATTTATTTACCTATTCCACCTCTTAAAATAGTATTGTTTGTACAGGGACAAGAGAACTCTTCGTCATGGTCATTGCACCTTGCTCTGGGTTAAAATCAGCATTGTCTTTTCCCCATAACATTAAATCACAGAATCATACAACAATTTTTGGTTGTTTCACACCCCTGCGTTGCTTTCCCTGTTGTCTCTCACATCAAGGTCTTTCTCCCTTTCTGATCTTCAGTTCAGTGTTTTTGATATTTCTCCATTTACCTCTGCAGAGAAAGGCCCTTTCTTCCCTTGAACTTCACTGATCTCTCTGCATAACAGGTGTTTCAAACGAATACCAGTCTCTTCTCCAAATTAAATTGCTCCACTTGCCAAGGCAAGGGCAGCCCATATTTCCAAAACAGAGCCCTCATATTTTCTCAGCCATATGGAGAATTTTCCAGCCAGTTTCATGGCCACGTTTCATTCATCACTGTGCAATGAGACCAATTACAGAGTCAACATCAATATCAACACTGCCACCTCCACGCCTCCATGAGACAAGAATTGTACCCTTCTAGTCTTTTTTTTTCTTTTATTTCCCACAAGACAGCTGAAGTGCCCTGGAAGGGCAGTTTCTTCACACCTCCAGGATAGTTTGGATGACAGGCCTAAGAAGATTAGCTTTTGTAATGCTTTCTGAAAACCACTGTAAGGAGGATCACTGACACGGATGACTGATTTTCATCCAGGAGATTCTAGCATTGTTCCACTATCTCATGCATTTATTAGGATTTCATTTCCTCCTGGAGCCTCAAGGGAAATTTCATAATCAGCACACCTGGTATGTGTAGTATAAATAATTAAGGGGATGCCCTCTCTAACGATCTATGCAGAAAGGCTGTACTGCTGTAAGAAAAGGCCTGGATCACAGCCTTGTTAGAAGAAAGAACTATTAGGATTATAAGATCCTTTTCATTTCCAGACTCAAAAAACCTCATGAAAATTTTCTGAATCAAATGGAGTCAAGGTAGAGAGACCTACTCAATCAGCATGTTTATGAGTTGTTTCAACATCATTCTTTCTACGCTGTCAGCATAAATGGTACTTTGTCACCATTTTTCTATCCCACAATTTAATTTATTGCTTGCCTTAAGAAAAAAGATCCTAACACCAATTTAGCTTATAATCACATCAAGAAAAACATTTTATGTGACAAATCTGGCAATAAGCTAGCACTATATAAACTGGTTTGATGACAAAAATACTTAGGGCAGACCGTGTAAAAGAGGACAGGGATTGTGAGATGCCCTCCACACTTGGCTTAATCTGTTCAGCAGTTTGCAAGGGCAGTAGTTGCTACAGCCCTGGCCCTGGTGGTCTTTGGTGGTTTTCTTCCCCCAGAAATTAAGAGCATCAAAGTCCTCACTAAGTGGACATAATTAGAAGAAGGAATTACTTTATTATCACAAATGAAAAAAAAAAAATATGAAGGACATACAAATTCATGTCTCACAGCTCACACTAACATGGTGGAAGCATCTGCACAATTTTGATCTGAATGGGTTCTTTTGATTGGTTTGGGGTTTTTTCCCCTGAAAATAAAGCCCCTCAGTAGGTGGACATAGATTGTGCATCTAGAAACTTTCACTTGAGTGCTTTATGCCTTTCTCTGCTGTATCATAAGAACCCTTTGTTCTGAATTCTTCCTTCTGCTACCTTTGATCAATACCTTATCTTAATCTTATTGTATTTATTATATTTTTTGCTTACTCTACAGATCCCTCATTGGAAATATTTCTTTTCCTTCCCTAAACTCATACTCAAGTTTTACTTTAAAGCTTCTAAAAAAAATTTTATCATATCACATGCTTCACTTTATGGTGCCATCTGTAACGAAAATACAGCACAGTAAATGACATGTTTGTGATTTGGAATCCAGTTTTGCAGATAACAGAAGTTAAGCAGCTCATTTAAATATGCCTGTTTGATACATAACTGAAATAGATTCAAACACTGAGATTTCCTCACCATCATTACTCCCATTTTCCAACACATTAATTTGATATAGGAAGTCAAATCAAGAAAGTCAGCTTCTCATCAAGGACTGTGTTTTAAATTCAGATTATTTTTTTTAACAGCTGAAAAAATGATAATGAATCATTTGGCACCAGAATATTAGACCTGATATGAACAGCACCAGACATGCAACATTGTGTAAATACACTCTAACCCTTTCAACTTGCCCAGTTACCTCAGGTCCATCTAAAGCCCTTACATGTTTTCCTAAAGCAGATTTGAAAGTCCTGTGACTAATTAAATCTATTGATATTAGTGTGAGTAGGCCATACTTAAATTAAATTTTTAATAAGTTATGAACCATAAGCATAAAATTACCAGAATTTCTCTCTTTCTAGGATATAATTGGATACTATAATTGGACTGATGGGTCACATCCTTACACCTGTATGTTGCTTCAGGGGGACTCTGCTTTCATGCAAGGGTTCTCTAGAACCTCCAGGCACAGCATGATAAAGTATCACAGGATCACAGTCATTCTGCCAAGACAAATAAAGACTCACCTTAACCTTCTAACTTTGTCTTGGTAACATCGAAACCTTACCCCTCAATTTCGAAAAAGAGAAGGAAAAATCCATCAAGGTAGAAGGATCCAGGCACCCCATGATAAAAATCAGTGTTTGGTTTCAGTGCAGGCCTCTTCTTATCCTACACAGAGCAGCAGGATGTGTGGGATGTGTTAAACCCACCTCAGAAGGCTCAGCCAAAAGTGGGTTTCAGTTTAGGAGGGGGTAACAGGTGGGCTCTGGGCATGTCTGCAGTGAACAGCCTACTAGCAAATCTCCACAAGCTGAGCAATATTTTCCCTCTCTTTGAGAGGCAAATGTGTGATTTGAAAAGGCACAGGTGGGATTTAGTTCCACAGAACAAGCCCCTGACAGCTTCAGGGGCTCTGTGAAACTCCAGACTCGCCTTTCTCCTCTGCTCCTCCCTGCTCCAGTGGGATCCCCTGCCCTGCAGGGCCGCAGCTCCTTGAGCCCACTGGCACCCCCGTGCTGGGAGTGCTCCCGAGCCGTGGGGGCTAAGGGGTTAACCCAGCTCCCAGGCAGACCCTGAACCGTGCTGAGGGCATTCCACAGAAACACCATCCTGAGCCCCCAGCCCTCAAGGAATAGCCAACCTGACAAGCTCTGTGTCCGGGCAACAGACAAACACCCCGGCTTTTGAGATCAGCAGCAAGAGGGCATTTTGTGGGGCACCCGGGAACCCCTGGAAACCCAGGGCAGGGAGAAGCAGCCATTGTATGGACAGCTGCATGGAGAGAAACCCTGGAAAGCCATTTACGCAGCATTTATAGCTGTGAGAGTTGTACTTCACTTTCTGCAGCCTCATTTCCAGTTCTACCACCTGTTTAAAAGGCAAAATACTTCCTCATTCATTTTAAAAGCTGTGGCTGTGTCCCCCCTTCTCTTTGCATGGCATGTGGTAAAGACACACTTACAGGAAAAACACAGAACCCGGAGCTGCGAGTATCCCAGATGCTGGGCTCTATCAGGCTATACAAACCAGAGCTTTAGCAGTCTCTCAGGAGTTTGCTGTAAAAGCAATTGGAACTGCAATTAACAACAGCACATCTTAGGATAGGGGAAGACTTCTAACTAGAAGCTAATTAGGAGGGCAAACACTGAAGCTTGTTAGCTGAGATGCTAATGAGAATTATACTTGAGTGGCAGCAGACTAGCTATTCAGAGTTAATTAGAAACCTCAGCTGATAGTATATTGCTCTTAAGAGCTTTCAAAACAAACAACTGGAAAAACTGTCCTGCAGCTAAGGATCCAGCATGCCATGTTGAGTAATTCATGGGTACAGGGAACAGCCAGAAGATTACACTTAGCCATCAGGGTAATTTAACAGCATGTGGCAATGGAAGAGAGGAGGTTTTGAGGAGGTGCACGCTCCCATGGATTTTCAAAGGATCTGCTCATCTGTGGGTGGCAGCCCTGACACTGCATTACACAGCACTGGTGAAAACAGCACCCAGCTGCACCAGAGGGTGGGCAGGGGAGCTGCCACATGCCCAAAGTACCCTCACCAGCCTTGTGCAGAGGCGGGATAAGGACTTGGGCTGGCTCAACAGCACCTGGCAGCTTTCCTGTCCCATCCCCAGCCTCTCCCACCCCAGCCCTCAGCTCTCATCCAGGAAAGCTCCTGCTGGGAGCTGCACCAGGTGAAGCTGCAGCTGTGTGCAAGTTGCTCTCACCATGCCTTTGCCTTCCTGGGGCAGGGGAGGCAGGGAGGCACTCTCTTCGTGCAGTGAGAGGGCAAAGAGTAAATCAGGGCACTTAGGGAAGAAAAACCTGTTAAATGTACTATGGCTGCAATGGGGATGTGAAGTGTGGCCTTACCTGGGCTGAGTTGCATGGCTGATTCCTGCTCTGAGCAGAGCCAGGGAGGCTAAGCAAAGGGGCTGTGTGTTTAAAGGTTTCCTCTGTGCCTGATTGGAAGCACAAGAGCCAGTCAGGGGCAGGGGAGAGGCTGCTAAACTCAAAGTAGGTAGCTTGTTTCAGGAAAAGGTTGGATACTGGAGAACCTCCACACTGCACTCACGAAAACACATGAAAACGTTCACTCTCACAGGGGAAAGAAATGCTTCAGAATAATTGGGGGATTTTTGGTTTTGCAGAGGCCCTGTTTGCATTAAAACTTGCAGCAATTTAAGCAAAACCTGGTTTTAATTCTATTTATTGAAACCAATTGCAAACCCATGTGGATACTCTTAAACAGATTCAGCTTTCCAAAAGAAAAAACACTGCAAATCAGATTTCAATTAAAGCACAGAGGAGCATCCACAAATGGTTTTACACCAGTGTAATTAGATAGATTTCAAAGTTTAACTTTAGTTTAATTAAAGATTTCAAATTTTAACTTAAAACAAATGTGACTTTTAATGCAGATGTGACCTGGCAGTCACTGGCTGTTGGTATATGGGAGAGTAGGGAACTTTGCATATTGAAACCTCCCTGTGGGAGTCCTGGGAGTGAATAGCTGTAAATATACCCTTCACACAAACCTTTTAATATCTACAGTGATAAGTGTGTGAAAGTATAAAAAATAAGAGTAGACACTAACACTGTCAACTATAATCCATACATCCATTTCTTTCTTACAGGAAAAAAAATAAAAATCCTGGTGCATAAGCAGTATCCTCAAGAGACAAATTTACTTCACTGGAGCTTTGGGAGTCCTCATTTTCACTCAATGTACTTGAAGCAAGAGTCCTGGATTGTGGTTATTCAGGTTTAACAGGACTTGGAAATGCTGGCTGAAGCTAGAGGCAAAATTTCCCCCACAGCAGAGTGATGTAGCTCTGGGCTTCACCATGTGCAGCTCACTGGAGAGCATCCCAGCCACAGGCTGGGCTCAGCAGGAGCAGCCTGCTGGTGACCAGGACACGATGGGGGGAGTTTCACAAACCATTTCAGAATCCAAAGTCACCAGTGGCTGGTGCCTGCTTTCCCAGAGCTGGGTGCGTGGGCTGGGGGTGGCCTTGCACAGCTGCTCTGGGTTTAGTGCAAAGTGTAATAAGCTGCTTGGCAACTCAAACCAGCCTAAATCAAAGCAGCAGAAGAGATTTAAGTAACTCAAGGCTTCAGAGAAGATTTACTAGTGAGTAACTAAGGGTAGGGATAGTAGTACCTGTAGGCAGTGCTAACAAACTGCCTGGACACAATCCAGCCAGCACAGCACCACAATGAAAGGCTGCTGCTGTCCGCTCCACCCCTCATCATTTAGGGCTTCTGGTAGGTGTTCCCTGTATGAAAACTGTGAAAGGTGCTTTCCCAGAGCTGCAGCCCAGCTTGGAAAAGAACAGGGCAAGGCTCTGGGTGTTTCTGGGGTTTATATTGCCAATAGCAAGCAGGTACAGCCGTAGGAACAGGTGGGCAGAGCTTGGATTTGGCCACAGACTTGTTTGCATCTGCCTTCCCTTTGTGACCATCCCAATACCTGGAGTGGAAGGCTGGGACACTGGTATCAGACACAGCATCATCCACAGGGTATGGATGTCCAAGGAGTACTGGACAGTAATCCCACTGCCTGAGCTGACAGTAAAAAGCATGTACCTGTAAACTGACCATTAAAAGGTCAGTTTAACTAAGACTGATCTTTTTTCTCAGAATCACAGCTAAAAACTGAGTTACCTTGCTAACTGAGTATTACCTTGCTAAACAATCTCCTTGCCCTCAGATTCCCCAAACACAGCAATAATTTTCCCCCACGGATTCAGGAGGATGACACACAATGTTTTAACATCCTAGCAAGCAAACTAACTTTCCCCATTTGTTATGTGTGCCTGTTGCCATCTTCCCTCTGCAGGGATAAATGTACAGCTCTAACCCTGAATTTCATCTGTTTGCAGTCTCCTGACTGTGAATCCCTTTAAGTATTGCTAACTTCACACTGGCTTACACACAGCATCCAACTCCACACGAGCCCAATTTTCCTTTCAGGCTGATGATCTCCTGATGCAGCAGCATCAACTCCCCCTGCCAAGGAGCCCTCCCTGCCAACCCTCCTCTCCTGGCCCAAGCTGTACACCTGCAGCAAAACGACACAATCTGTGGAAGATTTTATCTCTTTTTGTCCCCCACAACTGGGCTGCTGCTTGGCTTGCATTGAAGCTCCCTGGGAATCAGCATTTTAGCTCTGCAGGACATACTACCCCAGGTCTCTCTCTTGTAATGGTTTTAATTTTTTATCATGCTCAGAGCACTGCCTGCTGTCTCTTAAGCTTTCATATGCACTGGGGAATTTCTTTTGCTTGGCAAATATTCATGGGTTTATCAAAGATTATGTCTGTGTTTTCTAATAATGGGGTTTCTAGTAATGCTTCTGAATTGACTTTTTTTTCCCTAATTCGTAGTCTGATCTCTCACAACTGACATAATGCCCCAAAATTGCAACACTGCACCTTTAATCTTAGATCACTCACCAGTCCTCTTTTTCTTCAGGGAAGAAAAGAGAGGGGCAAAAAAAAAGGTAGTATCAGGAGCAGAAGTCTCTTCTTTGTTGAAGTCTTTGGCCTCAGGTCAAGGAGGCTTTTCATGGGAAAGCCCTGCCGTTCCCTGGAGAACTTGCATAAAACCCCATTCTCTGCTGCTGCCTTCACCTCTGTGCCCTCCGAAGGCAGGGGCTGTATCTGTTTTCCTGTGCTGCTTCCTTCCCTCCACATTTATTTTTTGCTAATCAAGTACAGCTATTGCATCACGTGGGAGGTGACTAAAGGAACTTTCAGCCTTAAGAAAGTAGTGAATTCATGATGCTGCTTTCACCGTTCCATGAATTGTTAGTGTTTGTTTTGTCTGGCTATGTATTACTAAATCAATTTGGGCACAGTTTAATATAGGCAGGTTTCTGCTTTCACGTGTGTTAAGCAGTGCTGTATTTTTGGCATGACCTGTAATCCCAGCGTGCTGGAATTCCAGAACACCCTGTATGCCACTTATTCTGTCCTTACCACACAACAATCACACCACCATTCAATTTTCTCTCAGCTTCCTGCAAGTTCCTCTTCTCTCACATTAGGCAGAGGAAGTCCCTGGACCCCGCCTGTCCATCCCTGCCCACTGTGGTGACGGCAGCAGTGCTGCTTTCCCCGAGCACATGGCACTGGCTCTGTGCTTCACTAATAATTTCTGCTGCTTTGCACTACTCCCACCCACACAGTCTGATTCTCCAAGCCACCACTTGTGTCTCAATGCATTTCTCTTCTCTAACTTTATTCATTGCATTTTACTTCCTCTTCTTGATGTCTTTAGGTCTTGCCTTTGCACAAACACGGGAGCACTACTCAAAGTGTTTTCCATTACATCTCTGAGCTACCTCATAAATTTTTTTTGCTTGCCTACTCCCTTCCCTCCCAGAAACTCTACGTAGGTCCTGCAGGCTGTGGGAGATGGGCAGGAGAACCCATGTGCTATACTCTGGGCAGAAGAAAGTTTACTGTACCCATGTCCCATCAAACAACTGCAGCAGTGCAATGCTGGGGCACAACTAACACATCCCACTCCTCACTGAGACTTCTCATCCTGGCCTTGATTCCATCAGAAGGGCAGCACTTGCAGTGATCACTGGGCTCACATCTCCCCAGTTTATGCTTGTACAAGCACCATGAGCAAGGATCACAGACATTAGTGAGCTAATAGCAAGTTCAAGTACTCTCCAGCATTTTTGCTCAAGTTTTTATTCTCTTTAATCACTGCTGAATTCATCTTGAAGATTTGTGAACATCTTACATAGTTTGTCCATTTAACTGCTATTTCTCCTGATTCTTGTTAATACTTGTCAATTTTCCTATCAAAACTCATTAAAGGATTTTTTTTCCCTTCATTTTTCAAAAATAGGATTTTCCCTTAGCTTGGCAAGTCTATTCCTGTTCCCATCCTAATCCTGCTAGAGAATGTGCATTGCTCATTACCCTTAACAACACATCTACTCTTTTTCTTGCTTTTCCTTTTTCTGCACGTCTGGCAGTTCTGCAGCTTTCCTCTTGTAAGCTGAACAAAGCTCATTTTCAGCCCCCATTTCTTTTCCTACAAGTCCAGCTGAGGCAGAAAGCCTAGGAGCCCTCCACTCACAGTGCACTTCTGAATTCCTGGTTGTATGCAGATATATACAACAGATGCCACAGCCAGCTCATGTCTGCCCCTGGGTGCAGCACAAAAAGGTACCTGCTCGAGAACAATAATTCACTTTTATTCCTGTGAGTGTAGGCCATATATCCTCATGGAAGACAAGGTGGCAGCAGCCACCTGGATTCACTAAAGGCAAATCAAGCTTGACCACCTGACTGCCTTCTACAAAGGAACACCTGCCTGGATAGCAGAGAGGAGAGAAGTGGATTTTGTCTACCTTGACTTCAGCAGGGCTTTCAATACCATGTCTCACAATATCCTGGTAGGCAAACCCAGGAATTGTGGGCTGGGTGAGTGGCAGTGAGGTGGATTGAGAACTGGCTGAGTGGGAGATCCCAGAGGGTCTAGCTAGAGATCTGTCACCAGTGGTGTCCCCCAGGGTACTATACTGGGCCCTGTGTTGTTTAGCTTGTTTATCAAGGACTTGGATGAAGGAACAGATGCCTCCTCTGCAAATTCACTGCCAACAACAAAGTGGGAGGAGTGGCTGATACCCCAGAGAATTCTGCAGCCCTTCAGAGGCACCTTGACGGGCTGGAGNTGGGGTCCAGCAGAGTGGGACAGAGATGATGAAGGCTCTGGAGAGCGTGTTACAAGGAAAGGCTGAGGGAGCTGAGCCTGCTCAGCCTCGAGCTGAGAGGGGACCTCCTCTATGTCTGTCAGTGTCTGCAGGAGGGTGCCAAGAGGATGGACCAGACTGCTCAGTGGTGGCAAGCAACAGGACAAGAGACAGTGGGCAGAAATTGATGCACAGGAAGTTCCACCTGAACATGACAAAGAACTTCGTTACTGTTCTGAGCACTGGAACAGACTGCACAGAGTGTGCAGTTTCCTTCACTGGAGATATTCATCTGGACACAATCCTGTGCCCTGTGCTCTGGCTTGACCCTGCTTCTGCAGGGTTGGACCAGATGCCTCAATGTGGTCCCCTTCAACTCCACTCACACTGTAATTCAGTGAGTCTCCTCAACCATGTCCTGAAAAGAGAGTTCTCCCTCTCCTGTTGCAGAGTATATATATAAATACTCTGTCAGAATATTGTCATAAAAAACATCTACCTTTTGCTTGTAAGTTACCACATACTGCAAAAATTCTCATTGAAGTGTGTACAGGAGTATCCTCCAGAATGAAAGGCTCTGTATGCATTTAATAATGAAATGCCCATTTCATGTTTAGAACCAGATGAAAGAACAGATAAGAGCAACTGGAAACAGCTTGAATATTGCAGCTTCAGCCTGATAAGACTATGCTTTTACCCTACTATTCTAAATATGTCTTTTTTCAAAACAAAAATATTTCATAAGGAATTTTATAATAATGGGAGAGCTTTCATGTTCCATCTGAAAGGGCTCCTTGAAACAGATTTAAAAAGAAAACATCAAGGATGACATTAGGACTGTACCTCACTCTTTCATCAGTATATATAGTTCATAATGCACATCAGGTGCCACAGGAACTGCTGTTCAAGGTTAAAGCAAGGTCCTTATGAAAGGGGCAATTACTCTCTAGTGACAGATAAGGAGAAGAAAGTCAAAGCTAAACCGTGCGAGCGGGAAAGGCAGGAGTGCTCAAAGTTAACTGGAAAAGCTACAAAAGCCTTTACCTCGGGAAGAGGCCACTTCAGCACCTGGCTGTGAATTCAGGTTTTCATGTGTCACCAATAGCCCCCGACAGGCTCTCCCTCGGCACGGCTCAAAGGCAGCTGGCAGGAGCAGAGCTGCCCGGGATGGGGAGCACGGGGACAGGGAGCCCTGGGGCTGCGCCTGCACTGCTGCGGCGCCGTGAGAAAAGCCTGCATCCAGCACTCTTCTGAACTGCTCAAAGCATAATAAAAGCGTGTTTTTGAAAGGAAAATGAAAGCCAAAGGCCATGTCCAGTAGAGCAAATTTTGGTGGAGGGTTCCAGGAATCCACCCGTGGGAAGGTCTGGAGCCACGAAGGCTCACCCTCAATGGAAGAGAATGAAATTGGGGAACATTTCCACAAGACAGACACACACCAGTCCACAGCAGGATGAGGAATCAGGCTGATGTCAGACAGGCTGTGGCCATAAGGGGAGGTTCCTGAGGACTGGAAACAAGCATCACTTCTGTCCTCCACAGGAGGAGGATCTGGGAAACCACTGTCTGATAAGCATTAATGTTGCGACGAACCTTGGTACATCAAAAATGTGTAACTTAAAAGTAACATCTTTTCAAAGAAGAAGCTTTCTGGAATGTGATCAAGAAACCAAATAAGGTAAGAATATTACCTGTGAAAATTCAAAACATCAGACTCTCACTAGAGAAAAATGCAGCAATATGAGGAGATGCAACTGTAACTAGAAAAAGGAGAAAAACTTTCAGTATTTTTGATTTTCAGGACAGGAAAAAACAGCACATTTGCTTTCTTCAAGTGGATGAAAGGCATCTGTATAAAAAGAAGAAAGACGGTTCTGCTGACTCTGGAATAGTAATTTACAGGGAAAATTGTAGTTCAAAGAAAAAATAAAGTATTTATTCTTTTCATAATCAAATATAATGGAACACTCAAGGTCTAAGTCTAGGGATAAAGAACACTACTAAAAAGCAGTTTCAAGTTCTGCAACCTTCATTCAACTTACTATCACAGCTTACTGAAAATTAGTTTCTTTTCCTTGCTGCTCTTGCACCCACAGTGCAAGAGAAAACTAAACAAAAAATCTGGGAGCAAGCAAAAGAAAAAAAAATTGTTCTCACACCTTTCATTAGGAACCTTCAACATTTTCAGGCATAATATGGTGAAGTGGACAAAGCCATTGAAGATGAGAAACGAGAAGATGCTGTTTCCTACTATTCCTTGGTCCCTGGGCTGTATTTTGCAATCACATCACATGAAGCCTCCCTTTCCCAGAATGAATCATCCAGGCTCTGTCCTGCAATGTCCTTAAAAGTGTGATAAATGCTTCTCTGTCCTTGGGTGCACCACAGCTCTTCGGTCTCCAAGGAGACTTCTTCAAGGTCCACAAACTGCCTTTACCCTGCTGTGTTATATATGACATATCCAGCTGATGATATATATCATATATTTGCACAGAGAAAAAGTAATGACCTGCAACAGGCAGCAATGACAGGCAGCATCCAACTGCTCATGGTTGGATTTCATTTTATTTTATTTTTAAAAAACAAACATGGATACTTTTGTTTGTCTAAAATTGGCCCTCAGCAGACAAAAGGTCCTTTACTCACATATGGATGAACACACCAGGCTGCTGCACAAATCCTATCCTTCCTTCCTGCATCACATCCTGGAGCTTTAGAGCAGAAAAGCACAAGGGAAAAAACATGTCAGACAACCCTGATCACTACCCCTTTTTGGGCCCTGCTAAAATGTCAACTTTTAATTATTTTCTTTTGAATGAATGCCCATCTCATGACAGGCTTTGGAAATCTCTTCAAATTATGTAATTTAGGGCTAAATGCTTGTTTATGCTACTCGGCTTCTAATGTTATCCTGTCTACATGAGATTTTATAGCAAATAAAACATGACTGAGTACATATGAAATAATAAATTTGATCTCCTGTCTGGATTTTTTTTCATGTAATTAAGCTACTCAGAATAATACAGTTTAATCATTGTTAGTTTGGGACTGGCATTTATATTTAATCTAGAGTTAATGCAGTCAAACTGAGAACAAAAGCAGAACAGACAAAGGAGAGCCAGGCCTCACTCAGTTAATAATTAATAACCACTCTGACGATATTTAATCCATCAGCAAAAACACAAAAGAACTTTGGGCACTCTAAGTCTCACTGCAACAAACTGAGCACCTCATACTTTCACCAGTACACACGGTGCAGCAATCTTTTCAAGTGTAACACGATAACTCAACATGACTTCTTACAGCACTCCACCATCACCCCTGGATTCAGCTCATCATTACTTTCAAAGGTATAATATGCAGGTTGGATTTTTATGGATCTAAGAAACATAGATTTGCTTAATCCTGTCATCTGAGACAGCTCAGCTCGGATCAGACCAGGTTTGCTGTATCTTTCCCACGCAGGGATAGTCTCAAACCATACAGTAGGCCAGTGGGAGAGTTGGAAAATTAACCTGTCAGCATAATACAAGCCTCTGTTTAACATTAATAATGTGACTTGCTCCCAGACAATGTTTTCTGAAGCAGCAGGTCCTTTCACTATTACTATTAGTGTTGCCTGAAAGTTTCCCAGCTGCCAGATCACATTTCTCACTTTTTTTTTTTTTTTTTTTTTTAATATTATCAGATCACACTGCAATGGGAACAGGTATTACCCACAAGCTCACATTTAAGGAACTGCAGTATATAAATATGCTGCTTCACTGAGCACAGATAGAACCATATCCCAGACAACCACAAAAGCAGTAAAGCAGCAAAAGTACAGACTGAAACATTATTTGTGAAATCTTTCGATTTCGGTACTGATGCAGATAAATATCTGAAAAATATTCTTAGATTGCTACACTGAGTAGCAAAAGAGTTGCAGGTTTGTTTGTTTCCCTTCTAAGATTCACTTCTTCAGGACTCCAAATTAATTCATAACTCCAGGTCCTTTGCATCACTCAGTCTTGTCCTCTGTTACTTAGTCACATACCAGTCTATTGATGACATACAACTTTTATTTTAAAGCATTCAACAGGTGAAATATTTACTCTAGCAACCAAGGCAGAGGAAAGAAGAGAAGAGGAAAAGGAATGAACTTAAGCCACATTACCAAGAGATGGAAGAATCAGAAGCCTCGAAAGCACTTAAAAATACCTCCCAGATCTGCAGCATCCAGTGTTCCTTTAAAACAGTGGTAGTTTGAAGTAGTTAAGAAGGCAAAGAAAAATTACTATGAACAAAGTCTAATTAAAAGAGTATCTGCCTAAGCTTGCCTGAAATAATAGTTAAACAATGAACTGTGTTATTTTCATAGATGTTAAATCAAATGCCAAAGATGATATTTGAAATGTCAACATTAACAAGACACACTAAGAAAAGTTAAGTTAGCAAGCTTTACACTTGCCTTTCCATTGGGCAAGACAGATGCTTCAATCCTAGAGCCATTTAACAGCAAGACAGGGATGAAAACACACTTAGTGCCTCTTCCTCAGGGGAAAAAAAAGGAGTAGAAAAGACTAAGATTCGAATTTGGAGATTTTATTTCAACCTTGACTTGAAGTTTTACAGCGCATGCAATTCAAGATGAGCTAGATTAGCAAAAACCTTGTATTTAAATGGTCTGACTTAATCTGGCTCACAGCTCTGTGGGCATCTGGAGCATGGTCAAACCCAGCCCTCAGGGATGCATTTTGCTTGGAGCCCAAACATTGCAGCCTGGCTGAAAAAACTCCAAAATGTAAATAATGAGGTAAAACAATCAGGTTGCACTCGATCAAAATCTACCCATGACATTTGCAGCTTGAAGGATACAAAAACAGCACCTGGGGTAAGGGACTGCTCTGCCATGCTTGGATGTATACACCATGGGAAAGATCAGAAACAACAATAAGGCAGAATTACGGCTGCAATAGAAGAGCAGAAGGTTTGACTCACTCCAAAGATAACATTCTATATAAACTATATGAACTTTTTCATGTTCCTACTTCCAACATTTTAACAAACCTGCAAGTTACAAATCTTTTCATCTCTTCAAACAGTTATGCAAAACTTATGGTATAATTATGTTTAATTCTACAGGCAATCAAAGCTTTTTGTCTTGTAACTGGGATGGAGCCCTGCCAATTCCCAAATGGTGGCTGCAATACCCTTTTACAGCTGCACTGCCTAAAAAGTATGAAAAAAAAGCACAATACCTATACAGGAAAGGCAGTGGGGAAAGAAAAGAGCTCTAGTAAATTAAAAAGTCCTAGTCTACTAAGTGCAATGCTTCATCTCCCTGTGCCTGGCAAGTCATCTTTAGGGGTAATATTTTCGGAAATTAAATGGTCTTTCTTCTCCGAGTGACAAAAAGATGAAGACTTTATTAAAACAAGTCTCTAGCTCTGCAGACAAAGGCACTTACCACAGCACAGTTCTGTCCCTCAGCTCCACGGCTACACTAAAAGGTGACACAGCGCCGGGTCAGTCGCCACCAACGCCAACAAGGAAAAACAAGATGCAAAAGAAGTTACTTTGACTAAGGACAAAACCAGCACGTGCTTTCTACATTAAGCTACTACTTCAAACTTTATGCCAGAGTTTCCAGGGAACAGCCAAGTGCTGCAAAGTTAATCAAAACAAGATGTCTCTGAGCTGTTGAGTACTGCAAGAGATCCTCCAGTGTTCAGCAGCAGGACCACCCAGAAATTTCTTTCAAGATTCAAGCCCAACAGCTGGGAAACCAAGCTTCGGCAAGTTAAACCATTTCTTCTCCTGTGTAACATTATCCCTCCCCAGGACTGCTGCGGATAAATACACTCCCATTCACAAATACAGCTGTACACTTAAATTTTGCCTTTTCTGATCTCATCTAGAATCCCAGAGAGGTTTTGGCAAGCATGACTATTAGATACAATTAAAATCTCCACCGTGATAGCTCTCGGTTAATTGCAAACAGCACAGTGATTGTGCAGCATAGCTAACATTTGCAGAGAGTTCAAGTATTCTTTGCATATCTTAATAATACTCAATATTTGATAGTTGCTGAAAAGAAGAAATGCTGGGAGAAAACGCTAGTAAGAATGCAGCAAGCCCTTCTTTTTTAAATAACCAGAGAAAAATCACT
The DNA here is from genome assembly GCA_013396955.1 of Regulus satrapa. NCBI lineage: Eukaryota > Metazoa > Chordata > Aves > Passeriformes > Regulidae > Regulus > Regulus satrapa. The sequence goes on from VWZN01002261.1 coordinate 243,117, forward strand.
TACAGTAATAGTTGCATTTTATTTTCTCTTTTAGTTTCAATGTGCAGTATTTTCAGCATTTTTTTTTTTTTAGACTTAAACATACATCTAAAATTATACGCTTTCCTTTTCCCTTGAGTACAATTGCTTTTCAGGTTGGGGCTCCAAGTTTCTGCTCATCATTGCCCTTAAACTACACCCCACCACAGGATGTGTTACCTTATCCTTGTCAAGTTTATCCAACTTGATGGCGTTGTACACACCGACTGATGGGAATGATAAGCTCACACAAAATGCACATGACAAAAGCAGCACATGCTTCACAAATGCTCTTGCAGCGTTTATACCCAGTTACCTGTATGCAGCTAAAAACCTGATATACAGCAGAAGCTCTCCTGGGTATGACTGTGGGATTCTCAAGATTTTTAAATGGATACATAGGTAGCATGCACAAATAGTTCTCCCAAAAATCTCTGTGTTAGGTTAAATTATCATAATTAGTTTTCCCAAAATTTTGCTACATTGCTTACTCTAGTTTTTACAGCAGCTTGTTTTCACTTTTAAATACTTAAACTACTTAAAAACTAGCAAAGTATTTTGCCCTCTTGTAACTTTTACCAATTGTGTCCTTATAACCAAAACTGTTTTAAAAGAGCCAAGCACCTATCATTGTCACTCAGTTGATTTCTACCTTCAGTAGAAAGTTTAGTTGGGATTGTACACAGAAAAAGTCTGATTTACACAATGAATGTACTCAATTAGTTCCCCCTCTTCTCCCATCCCTTTCAACCACTGGGTAAGATCCTGAACGACTGAATTTAATTAAACTGCTTATTGCTATTATTTATTGCTCATTATACCCTAAAATTTCTTTTATTATGGAAGCATAAATGCTCAGCCCTGTCAGCTCCACAAAATCTTAAGACAAACCAGGTCTGCTGCTCTTGGAGATGTCTTCACAGTGTTTTTGACACAACCTCCTTATCTGCTATATAATTAACAGCCACTGAAAAAGAATGGCAAGACAGAATGCTCTTAAGGTCAATCTACTAAATTACTTTTAACCCAAAAGGTTCCACTTGTTCCCCCCCTCATTTGACTTAAATCTGTTCACTCATTACTCAGTGCTTTCGGGATGCTGCTGGTGGTTAAAAAACAAGCAATGTCTTGGTGCTAAGAAGGCATTCCTACTAAAGCAAAAGTTACACACAATCATTTACTAGATGCTTTAGGCAAGAAACGACATCTGAGTATACACTTTAGAGAAGATTTCAATAAACTCACATTCAGTTGCAACTGGAAAACAACATAAATAGTAAAGAAAATACTTTGAATCCCGCAAATAAGAACTGGTTTACAGTAAGTTGTCATTTGCAACTCCTCGCTCTTGCACTCAGTGCAAGGGAGAGGGCATGCTGAACTGAAACACAAAGCAAACTTTATTTAAGGGGCCAGTGGGTAGCTGGTCCAAACACTATTTGTAACAAGTCGGCTGGCATATAATGTTCTTAGGGGAGGGCCACGTTATAGATTTAGTAATGTAGTTTCTTCAACAACTGAATTGTAACTGAAGTTTTAAACAATCATCTGTCTCAAGTATGCTCCCAGTCATGCCATACCTCTCATCCTCTGCAAGGCTGCAAAGAAGCCACTTTCACTGCAAAGCACATTAAAGATGCTGTCTGCTTTGTTTAGCCAGGACACCAAATGTACGTCTTAAGACCAAACACATTTTTACCCTGATCACAATGAAAAAATGAATAGCCTGATATTCAGAATCAGCTTTCTGTTTACAGCAAGTTAAAAACACTCTGTGAAATAAAATCTTGCATAGAATCAATCTCAAAGGACAAGCAGTATTTTTATTTCCTTTAAATCCAGCATCAGAATCCCTTAATGACCACTGTTCTGCTGTTACTGCCCCTATGGCACACCTCGTGGCTCATGTCTAAAAGCAGACAGGAGTGATGTTGAGTATGGTTTCATTCCAAAAGAAATGAGGGTGTGGAAAGAATGCCTAGGAAGAAGACAGGAAAGTGTGCTGCAGTCAAATGTCTGAACTGAAGCACTACTGCAGTGTGCTCCCACACTAGGAAGACCCTTAAGCTACAACTCCTTCAGGTCACAGAGAATTTCCTACGAGGAGGTGCCCTTCTTTAGACACTTAGGACACATTACAGGAGGTATATATACTACAACAAATCTCCAAGAGAGGTTAAAACAGATGAAGTTATTACTACCAGTGAATCTGTGTGAGGTTAGAACTGAGTGCATGAGCTCTAGAGCTTGTCTTGAAACAGGTAATGCAAATATTTGCTCTAAGGCTGGCAAGAGGCATTTGAGGAATGGGACTCTAATGTTTTTCACTCAGCTGTGCTGACTGCTTAATTCAATATATTTCTTCGCTGGTTTCTAGGATTCTATAGTAAGTCCCAAGCTGGTTTGGAAAGATTCATAAAGGGTCTAGCTCCCGTGATCCCAAGGTAAGGTAACCAGCTGGTCTGTGTTTATCATGAGGAGCTTAAAATTAGGAAGAATTTAACAGTTTCATAACACAACATATACTGTTATATGGTGAGAATTTGACTAACTTGATGCTTAAAAAATATATTAAAATCTATTTTAAATTCTGGAAAATAGCTTACAAAAATATCTTCACTTAAACTATATATCATACAAAAACTGACTGGTGTGTGGGTTTACAGTACAAAACGATTATTGGTGATTACAAAAGGGAAGAGTGATCTATACTACCCCTTAAAGCAAACACTGGGCATTATATCTCACTGCCTGGAATTAGACTTTTATCAGAATTAAGATAATTTTCAATATAACTCAAAAACTTTCAAACAGTATCTATTTTATTAAACCTTTTTCTGAAATCCTGTTCAGTTTCTTTTAAAAATCACCACAGTGTTGTGGCCCAAGGAAGAAGAGTAACCCAACTAAGGACAGAAATAATTGCTCTAGATAATGAGACCTGTAGAGAGCTAAATACAGCAACATCTACAGCTGCTTCTACTGCCCATGCTATGAATTTCCTCTACCAGTTTCTAACAGGAAGCAACACCGGTGGACAATTCCTTTGCAATCAATTTATGGGCAGAAGCAACAATTTTTGGTCTAGATTGGAATTAGTTTAAATACATGGGTTTAATAAATACAAATATACACATCTGTATACATTAAATGTTGTCACATGTGTATAATTTCAACATATACATTATATACAGAAATACATACAGTACATGCTCCTCCTGACAACACTATCTCCTTTTTCCAAGTGTCACCAAAAGGTGTGATAAGAAAACTGAGAGGTTAAACGTAGGATCTGACTGAGAACCAAGGAATCATTTCTCTAAAATGAAAGCCTTAAATACAACTAAAGGCAAATGCTGTGCTAGATTTCCTCATGTAAAGCTTAGGGATCAATGGCATTCCCTGGGTGGTGAGTAAATGCTAAATCTGGCCCTGCGTAGTGTCCTGAAATTCATGGATATTTTTGTTTGTGTCTAAAGTATAATGGATACCACAGGTAATAAAAGAGGTTGTGTAATCTAACACTTTAGCCAGTCCCAAAGTAGACCACAGCAGCCTTCTGATTCTTTACTGCTACCATATATTTCTTTACATGAGAGTGGTCCAGATGACTCCATGGTCTCAGTTAGGAAAGGTCAAATGGTTGTTAACTACTGGGGAGCTTGCACCATTTTGTCTCTCAAAATGCTGTGCAGCAAATGAGAGCAGTTTCTTAAGTATCTAAAGTTTGATCCAGAGTGACTAGTCCTCTTTTTTACCATTATGTCTCAAAATAAAGGAATTCAAAAGAAGCTACAGTAAAGTGGATCACAAGAATGCCTCCTTAGTACAGTTTTTCAAGACAAATTAATCAACATATTCCAGTTTTAAAGCACTTTAAGAAAAAGTGAGATGCAAAACAAGATGTAATCTGTACATTAAGATGGATTTCCAAAAGGAACATGAATTCAAGCATGAGGAAAAAAAATGAGGACAATACAGATGTCAAGACATTCAGTAGCATGGCTTTTGTTCATCTCCAATTATAGCACAGCTCATGCACCACACATCTTACAATTTTACATACTGTACATAATATAGAAATATTTAAGTTAAAATTTCTTTCACCGATATAATGTACTCAAATTTGAAATCCTGAGAAGAAAAAAGAAAAACGAGTGGTTACGTATGTGCACTATATCTCTGGGATCACCAACACATACACCACTGCATATCAGAAAGTCCAGAGAGAGAAATCACATGCTGGAAGTGTAAATCATAAAAGCCATTTTCTCTTTTCCTTGTTCGGGAGAGACATTAGGAAACAAACTCTATCCTGTGCTACACAACAGTATATACAGGTACATAAAACGATGAAGTTGGCTAATGACTGCAGGTTGCAAGAACAGTCTGTCAGTGTCTTACTGGCTGCACCACTGCAGCTGCAGCGGCGCACTGGGAAGAAGAGGAATACCAGCTACCTTGCGTGTGGCACTAGCTCATATTTTACAGCTAGGATGTGTGGCTCAGGTTAGTCCCCAACACCACTTGAAAAACACCGACATACTTCATTCCACTTCGAGGTGCTTGGTGTCAACAACAACTACACTTGACTTCTCAGGTGATTTCCAGTGCTGCAGAGCACTCGTCTATGCGTGCTGGAAGGAAAACTGACAGGTCTATATTTATCACAAACGCAACCTCAGGTATTTTCTTGATCTTGCATTCCTCATAATTCGTATTCCAACACTAGTCATGCAGTTCCACGACATATCAGGATGTTCAACATGCTGTGACCTTGTGGACATTTTGCAAACAAGTCAGTAGGCGATGGTATGGGGTTCCTGGGGATGCTACCACCTCAAACACCGACTGGAAGGCTCTCCGGTCCAGTTCTTCATCGATCTGGTGCCGGTAGAAGTCTATGGCCACCAAACAGAAGATGTTAACATCCACTTGTTCTGATTTTCCCATTCTGCTGATGATATGTGGAAGACTGAAACAGAAGTTAAGGTCATAAAACGACAGACATTGCTCCTCTTTTGGTTAAACACTGTTCTCTATTAAAACAGTTAATTCTTGAGTTCACCAATAACATTCAAGTGCAAAATCCTGTCATTCGGCAATTAACTGCTACTACATAAATCCTGTTTCTTCATTAACATCACACAATTTCTTATCCTCAGAAATTAATTTCAAGCTAGCAGTAGTTTTCTTTATTCATTGGAGCAAACAATGCAATCAGCAACTGCTGAGAGCCAAAGAGCACTGCTGTGATTAAGAGTCATTAGGACGCTTCAAGACAAATGGCCACATTTTTGTCTGGTCACAAGATATACCAGTTATTTTTCTGTTTATTTGTTTTTAAATAAACTCAGCACTAATACTATATATATATATAAAAAAATCTTTTGTCTGTTCCAATTTATTTGGCCATTGCCAAAGCTCACTATTACTGCAGTGCACAGCTGGGGGGATAACTTGCAAAACACAGTCTCTATGTAAAGGATAATTTTCTTGATTTTGAGTTTGTTGGCTTCTTTAATTCTTTTCAATATATTTTATCTTGCAGAAGGAATGCAGAGCAAAGCTTTTGAATGTCACAGTAATACCATCTTGGTGAAGCTTTTAAAAAGTCCTTCAAAGTAAGGACTTTCCCAATCATCTCGCACAGTCAAAAGGAACTGATCATAAAGCAGTATTTTTAGATAACTTCGTTCTCATAATCTGTTTAGATGTTCTCTTTTTCCCCCACACAACAGTGGTACCAACAGCACAAAGCAATGTACAGCATTATTATCTGCAGTAAAACTGCCTTTCTTCTGTCTTACACTTGTACATTTCTCCTTCAAGGCTTTACACTGTAATTACCCAGAAATAGCACACATTCAATCTTTTTAGGATACATTGCTGAAATCCATTGACTGGTGGAAGCGCTGACAAAAAAACAGGAAAGACTCCACATTGCCATTGCCACAGGTGTTCTTTGTGTGAAATTAGAGAGAGAGAGCATCACCCAGTCACGGACCATTGAGGACTGTCCAGTGCTATGCAGTGTCTGGAACACCTGCAAAATATTGTACACAGGAATAAAGACAGGGTAGATAGATATGGGAAAAAAGTTCAGTTTCTTGTGTAAAGGTTCTCTCTGGCTACAAGGCTCTGAGGGTCACAAATTGGATTCCTGGAGACAACTCTGAGTCCAATGAATCAGCGAACTGGACTCATGACAAATGTGCCAAACTGAAGTAATATAAAAACATACAACTTGTGTGGTGTCTTTGGTCTTTATAGGTCACATGTGCTGTGCTATAGGTCACATCTCCAGTGATGCACAAGTCCAGTAGGTGCTGAAGAGCCAAAAGCCCAGAAGCCCCAGCTGAGGCCACAGGGGCTTGCCTGCTGTGTTCACAAGGTGCTCGCTCGCTCAGATCTAGAATCTGAGCAGCAGGATCACAACCACTAATTTTCTCTTTATTTTCTCATTAGCAGTGACTGACCTGTCCCACTGTGAGCTTTGGCCTCTAGGTGACATTGCATTCCTCAATGCTGCCTGGAAGCCACAGCTCAATCACTGTGACTGGTTTGTTAGATCTGATTTACAAAGTAGTATATGGCCTTTCAGCTGAGCTGTCAATTATTTAGAAACCTTCAGAAACATTTAAGAAAAATAATGTAGCAATACTACCTTATAAACTACTGTTGCCATGAATTGTGGGTATGGCTGCTGATTGGACAGAAATTCCCCAATGACTTTGTTCATTACATCTTGTGGGGGGAAGAAATCATCAAGGAACTGTGGAAGAATCCGAGCCACTACTCGAGCTTCAAAAGGAAATCCCTTCCTGATCCTGAAAATAATAAAAAATTAAATATTTTATGACTGAATTCCAATAAGTATCTTGCTCTTTTCCAATTTAATTGGCAATGGAAAGAACATTTTACTTTCATCTCTGAGTAGACAAGTTCTCAGCACTGATGAATCCAAATCTTCATGTAATCTTAATAACAGACTACCCAAAGAGGTCTATCAAAGCTGTCAGAAGCTGTTACAGGTTAAGCCCTTACCCCACACTCTCCCCTTTTTTTTATTAAATAGTCACATTTTTTGAAGGTCTGGAATTGTATCAGAGATGAGACTTACCAACAGGAATGCTGAAAAAAGCTAAACAAGAACAAAAAAGGACAGGGAGATCACTCCTCCTAGTTATCAGAGAAAAGATCATTTATAAGCAGAGCGCTAGTTTTCATTCATAACATCTTGGCATTTTTTATTCAAGATGAGAATGATCAACACCATCTAACAAGAAAAGCAAGCTCCATTGCTGTGTAAAGTGGAGAAGAGATACTCCAACCTACAGACAATTTTGTTTAAATAACACTAATTGAAAAGTCTTTCTAATAAAGGCTGCATCTGTTGGTGTGTCAAAATCAAGTTACCATCATGTGATCCTGCAAAAATTATGTTTTGCTTGTAGTAGTCACATTTGTTTTGCTAGCTCTTCAGAGTGATATATTCAAAAACACTCAAACACTGCTCTAGTTCTGTTCTCACCAAGTGCAGAAGTGAAATCCTCCTCCAGTTTTATGGAAAAACCACTGAACACTTTAAAAAATGTAAACCATTACCCACAAACTACTACACAAAATCTAACATGCTATACTCACTTAAGACAGCTTGAGATTGTCAGATCAAAACAGGGGTTTTGAAATGTTCCCATTAATGAGTTCCATGTGAATACAGAAGTTTTACTGTATCCTTCCACTGCAATTACTCAACAGCCTCAGAGAGAGCAACTCTTGTGAAGGGGGAAGGGGAAAGAAGTTTTAAACGCTTAGAGTGGTTTGAAAGATTATTTCCTGTAAACTGGATTTATATCTTTGATTATGTAGAAGACATTCTGAAAAGAACTTAAGAGTTTGACCTGAAGGGAGCTGGAAATACATTTATGAAGTATTATGGTTTGTGCAACACAAAGTATCAGTTAGGACATGTCTGGTTTTCATTTACATTCCTGAACATTTGTGCTGCCTTCAGCAATTCTATCAGTGTTACTGTGCATACCAGGAGTGTAACTTCTAAGCAATAGTAAGTGGAGAAACATCATTAATTAACTGTAAGAACTGCCAAACAGAGAAGTGACCACACAGTGACAAACACAGTCATTTCCCTCCCAGAGCCCCATTTACACGTTTTGTCCTCTTACCTATCAAAAAGGACAGATACTCGTTCCATAGCAACAATCACAGATTCACTGTCAGGAGCACCAGGATTTGCATCTGGGATACGGCTGGGGCTGATTTTTTCCTTTCCTAAAGCAACATTAATTTGTTACAAATTCACTGTGGATGTTAAAATACGCTTCTTTTATTCTTGGTAAAAAAAATAAAGAAAATTAGCACTGTTAGTAAGCCAGTCTACCAGCACATCACAAGTATAAAAAAGTGAATACCTGTGTACATGCAAGTCAGCATTAATCCCAGGGCTGCCATTGCTCTGTGGGGGCTCTGCACATTCACCCTGTCAACACTCAGTTTAACCAGCGACTCACTGTCCAGCCTGGAAAGCTGCTCTGAAAGGAGGAGTCGTTCCAATCCTCTCAGGACACAGTGATAAATAATGGATGGTGTTGATTCATCACTTCCAGACACCATGACTCCACACATCTGAAATAAAGCAAAGAAGCCAACTACTTGGTTTTGAGGTGTACTTAGGTCATCTTCTAGCACCACACCACAATAGTATGGAATGGTATCAGGAATTAACAAAAACTGATGAAACTAAACCCAAAGGCATACCTACACCTCAGTATCCAAGTGCTAAAGACAGTGGTGAGCTCAGGTTACACAACCACCCCTGACTGGAGGCACAACAACATACCTGTATAATTCCTGCAGAGAATTCAGGCCCTACATCAAGTGGGTAATTCTCAATCAAATAGAAAGCAGCTGCACACATTACCAAAATGTGTTCTTGGTTATGGATATTCACACAACTGCAAATGAGCAAAAACACTAGTGGTCACACCAAAGCTGTTTAGGTCACAAACAGAGACACTATAAATTGTTTCTAGAAATACAAAGTACTTTTGAACAGGAAACTTAAGTCCTTTTTAAAATCACTGGAAGCACTGTTGAGATGCCATAGGAGAGCATTGACTATCATGAAAATGACAGAAAAATGAGTTTTAAGTAACAGAGTTTACCAAAGACTGAAAAGACTGTACTATTGAACAGTTTTCTCAACCTCAAATACCATTTCACTCTGTAAATTAAAACTAAAATTGAATGATGTTTTCAATGAAAATGCCAAAACCTGCCTGATACAAGAGCCTGCTCTAAAATGTACTGGCAACCACCAACAACAGAGAGCCCTTTTCCTCACACATAAACACGCAACAGTTTGGAGCCAGGGGGAAAAGGAGAAGAGTCTTACTGCGCTACTCCTCTCAAATTGGAGAGCAGATACTCGCTGATAATTGGAATGAGTTGCTTTGCTGTCTCATCAAGCAAGTCACACTCAAGGATGTAAAGAATTCCATGCAGAGCTCCAATCCGACTGGGCATGTGGGTGCTCCTTAGGGTTGATTCCAGCAGTCGACTTACTGGTTCAGCCACAGCTTTATCCTAATGCATCCAACGAGAGTATTCATTAGAAGTCAACACTGGTTTAACTACTGGCAAGCCCCATCATTTGGAAATATTTGGAACAAATTAAAGAGCAGAAAACAGGGAACAAATCAGATCCTGGCTTAAACTACTTTAAATAAATGTCACAAGACTAATACAATCAGACAAGAGATGAGTTGCAGATTAACAAGTAAATTGATGCTACTTTGTTTTATTTGTACAAAGTTATGTCACAATTTAAAACTTTAAAATCCAAAACAAGATAAGGATTAGTTCAGTAAATAGTATGTGCTGTTAAGAGTATAGGACTTGCATGACCGAAATTTTCTGGCCTTCCAGCTAAGCACAAAGGATGCTTCTGTGTGAAACAGACTGGCACCAGACAAGTATACTCTGCCATCTACTATTTGTCTACTCAGCTCACAGCACATCACTCCATTTATTTGTTCTCTGAGACCACTGTCTGAGACCAGGTACTCAGACCTACACATCTTTCCCTCCACCAATCCTGTGATCTGGACAAGGGAATCAAGTGTACTCTTAGCTGGGCAGGAATGTTAATCTGATGGAAGCAAGGAAGACTCTGCAGAGGGCTCTGGACAGGCTGGATCAGAGGGCCCAAGGGTCTGGGGTTCAGCAAGGCCAAGTGCCAGGTCCTGGCCCTGGGTCACAAGGAGCCCTGCAGTGCTGCAGGCTGGGGCAGGGCCCGGTGGAAAAGGACCTGGGGGTGCTGACAGAGTGGCTGAACGTGAGCCAGGTGGCCAGGAAGGTCAGGGGGGCCTGGATCAGCAGCAGTGTGCCAGCAGGAGCAGTACAGTGTCACCCTGTACTTCACAGAATCATTAAGGCTGGACAAGATCTCCAAGATGCTGGAAACCAGCCTTTGACCGAGCATCACCATCAACTAAACCCCAGCACTGAGTGCCATGTGCAGTTGTTTCCTGAACATCTCCAGGATGGTGACTCTACCACTTCCCTGGGCAGCCAGTTCCAATGCTTAACCACCCTTTCAGTGAAGAAATTCTTCCTAATAGCCAACCCAAACCTCCTCTGGCACAACCTGAAGTGATTTCCCCTTATCCTGTCACTTGAAAGAAGAGACTGATCCTTACTTTGCTATAATCTTTCAAGAAGTTGTAGAGAGTCAGAAGGTCTCCCCTGAGCCTCCTTAGGAAAATGATTTGGTTAGGTCAACAGTTGGACTCAGTGATCTTAAAGGTCCTTTCCAACCTAAATGATTCCACAATTTAATGTTCAGTATCAAGCTGGTATCAGATCCTTCACTCCTTACCAAATACCACAACTTACTGGAATATGCAAAATCTATTCTGAATTTTAGTTTTGGAAAGTCTTTTCCTTACGTCTAAGTAATTAGTAGAAATTACTTGCTTTACCTTGTCCTTTTACTCATGAAGTATCTAAAAGATACAGGCCAGTTTGAAATAGTGTCTGCTCTCTGGTTGCTCTTTTTAAGCAGATTTTCTATATAACTGAGCACAGAACAAGAAACTCTTGATGGAATCAACTTCTTGTTTTTTAAGTTCCACCAAGCTGTTATACTCAGCTGTTTGCTTGTGAGAAGGTGTTATTAGCTCACTGAGTGGGAAATGACAGCCTAGCCAGAATAAGCCGATCTCTAAAACAGTTTCTGTGTGTTTGCCATCACCTTCCCAGCCTTCCCTTCACAGCTGCTGCTGCAATAGCTACTCAAAGCCCCACCCTAAAAGCCTTTCAGAATTTTTTACCACTATTACCCAGAGTTTCTGTTAGTGCTAACTCCTTCCAAATGACTTTTTTTCCCTAAATAATTCCACTCTGAAATGCTCACTGGAATGTACTTCTGGTCTACACATTTCAAGAGAGAATGATACAGTGGAAGGAAGAGTGAGGGAAAGAAAAGGGATACCTGACTATCTGGGGCTATATATTCATCACATGCACTGCCCCAGCCTCCCATGAGATTACAGCCATTCACCAGTAATACACATCTAGCAGAACTGTTCCACTAGTCCTCATTTCTGGCCTGAAATGTAACTAATATGGAGTCCAGGGCAAAGGCAACTGAACTGAATAAAACAAACTAAAAAGCACATTAAATTATGCTCAAATCTTTAAAAAAAAATCAAACTAAACAACCTTTCTGTTTAAATACAGGGCAATTGGAGATAATGTGTGCAAACTGTGAAAGCCCAGAGTACCTATCCTATTACTTCTTATAGCCATGCAGATCAGCTAAAGCATACTCTTAGAGAGAAACCAATCTTATCAAGTACACCAGGTTTTGCAGCAGAAGCTGAGTTAACCTAAAGACTCATGAATTTAGAATAAACTTTCCAAGAATTTCTTACCATTCCAAGAACAGCAGCAGCTTTACAAGTAGCTGGTATCAAATACTGTACAAGAATCTCATCTTCTGATGGATGCACCTTCCGCAGCTCTGTCAGTGTTGTGTACATCATCTCAAACTGATTCCTTTCTGTAAATAAATCTGACACTGCCAGAAGCTGTATGGAAATTAAAATTGAATATACAAAAATCCCATTAGCACACAGCCAAAAATTGACTGTCCTTTCTATTACAACTGTGAGCAAAAGATTCCTCAATTGATCCATTAAGCATGTAAACATTTACTCAAAGGTCTGAAAAAACTTGGATAATAATGCCCTCCAAGAGGTCCCTTTTTACCAAAAGGTTTATCAAATCAAAGCCACTATAGTAAGTAACTCTGGGACATGACCCAACATTGCTATTCACAATGTACTAAACCATTCCAAAGCACACAACAATACTTCTCTTGCAAGAATACTTTCATTTTAAGTAATAAGAATGACAGTGAATAATAGCAGTCAAGACACATTCCACACCTGTGTTATTTAGTTTACCTTCCACACTTAATAATCAACTTAATTCTCAAATACACTGTTGTTCCATCTTCATTTTCTTACAAAGAGATAGGATAAGCAAATCTTCGTTTAACAAGCAGACAAGTAAAATATCAACTGACATTAAGTAACAATAAAGTATTTGTAATGTAGGAGCAGAACACACAATCCAGATGCTTATATCAGTATAATATCAGCTTAAATCAGTTTAATGCTATAGTTGCTCCAGTTATGTTTCTACACTTCCCACAGAATAGCACTGCAAAGAAAATTCTTTTTTTTGTGTGTTCCATATATTAAAAGATGCTTCATAAATGCTGCTTAGCTCTGAGCACCTGACAACATATACTCAGTTATAACCCTGAATAATAATTCCAACTTACTGATCGCACCACCTCACTGATCAAAATGACTGGTGTTCTCTTGCTGGGGTTGGATGGCAATATCCACTGACTGTACAGCTCAAGCAAGAACTGAGAACAAGAATGGATATCTACACCAGCCCGGTGTTTCCTGCAAGGAACAATAAACAAGAGTGTAAATAGCCATTCTTGAGGCCTGCTAAAATGCATGATTTGAAATAATACAGTTATTTACCAGCATCCACTTTATAAACCCAGCTTATTGAACTCAACATCTATGACTCAAAAGAGAGAAAGAGACAAAAAACATAAGATACCTGGTGTTGATAGGAGAGGTTGGTGGTGAGGAAGGAGCGGGTACATCATTCTCATCTTCTTCATCCTCACCCCACTCTTCTTCTCTCAAGGGAGTGATATTATTTCCTAACCATATGGAGTGGATAGAGACCTTGCAACACACACAAAAGAGAAAAACAAAGAGCAAAGAAGTGCATTTAACCCCCCAGTAGTGAACCTAGAAAAATCTTAGAAGCCAAATATATTTTCCATTTAAATGACAGGCAACACGCAGTCTTCTGGCTGAGGAGACACCCAGTTATGACCTACCCTGCATCACTCAAAGGTTTTAGTTTCTATCTGTTGTTAAGCAATGCTTCTTAACTAATTTTTCAGAACTGAAAGAAATGTTATAAATAATTTAAAGTTGAGTTTTTAACAAACCTGTCCCAGTTTATAATCCATATCTCCTATTTCTCGTTCAGTATTGATCTGCAGTAAGAGTTTTTCATGGCTAATAAGAGCACCTGTAAAGAAACACAAGAGGAATTCTTATGAAGTGCATAACAAAGCACACATGAAAATGGCTTCATTTCCCACAAACTGGATTTCAATTTTTTCTGAGTGCACCTTTTCCACCTTTTAAATGTGAAAGAAATTCACTCTCCCCTTCTCCCTCACAAAAAAAGCGCTTACCTGTAGTAGCAGGAGAAAGTGATGGAACAGGATCCCAAGCTTGATATAAGTGATGAGTAGCAATATTATCTCTCTTAGACACCATTGACTGGATTTCCTGTTCAACAATTCCCCTGATAACACTGAGCTTCCTCCCAAACCTAAAAGCCCAAGAGAATGCAATTTTAGCAGATTTTTCCTTTAACAGTTTTGTGCAAGTCTGGCTTACTCTGTAATGTTATATGTGTATGCTTATTTTCAGTGTCAGGGAAATTAAAATGTTGAAAAATATGTTCTGCACACTGTTAACTAGATTTTATTAAGATGTTATCTATACAGACAATATTTTAAGTCAGCTGGTTCACAGCTCCAAGTCCAGGCAACTTCTATGTGAAGAGATCCATCCATATATACTCTTACTTAGAAAATAAAATCTAAATATATTTTTGTTATAACTAAACTAAGAAACTGTCATTATGTATTAACCACAAGCTTTATGCATTTGGATACAGGAGAAATCAAATACCTTGTGTCCAGAGCTTTTAAAGCTTTGTTGCGGGGCTGCTGCTCCAAGCAGCTGACTGCTGGATTGCCTGCAACAGGTATGGTCATTGCACTCAGCACCAGGGAGGTTATGGCTTGTACTGCAAGAACATTGATTTGGGTCCTCTCTGTATCTTCCTGTAAAATGAACTTACTGTTATTTGAATTGTTTAAAAAAAAAATTTTAAAAAATCCAAAAAGCTCTGAATATTAGTTTGTCGGGTTTCACTAAATTATCATTAACAGGCCTGACACCTACTCTTCTTCCCATCCAGAAAACTATGTGATATAAACAATGCACACAAATAACTGACTGCAGCAGCAACACATCCTTCCTTCTCATCAGTCACTCTGCATGCATCCCCTCTTATCCCAACAGCATTTAAACCTCAAAATGTCTATTTTGGAGCTTTTAAAAAAGTGTTTAGGTTCTTTCTTTACAGCCACCCATTAGTTACTTGTTGAAACAAAACATTGGACTGCAAAAGCATCTGATCCTTTTTAGAAGATGTAACACATAAGATGGTACTCAATGTTCAACTTCCAAAACATTTTATTTTTATTTCAGAAAATATTAACGTACTGAAATTTACAACAGCGCTTAAAATCTTTGCAATTTTGAACATACTGCTCTGCCTCTGGAAAGCAAGACAGTGATATTATTCTTGTTCAATAAATAATCTCTACATGACAAAGAAAGAACAATCAACAGCTACAATGCCCTAAGTCTGACCCAATATGGGCATTACGCAGAAAATATTAAGTCAAAGGGTCCAAGCCTGTATAACAGAAAATGCTAACCCAGGGAAGAGGAATGATGATTCCCTATTCTTTTTTGCAGTCTGACACCTAGGAAGCAAGAGAAGCAACCCCTTTGTCTGCTGCTCAGGATCCACAGTTTGTCCTCTGAATTCTTCAAACTGTTTTAGGCTTTGCACCTACCATGAACAAGCCTAGGAAAATAACCTTTCAGGTCAAAGAACTAGAACCTAGTAAAATCAGTTTGCTAGCAGGTTAAGACAGCTGGAGAGGGAAAAATCTCTTTCATGATAGCCAAGTTCACTCTTATCTTTTCACAGAAACATCAAGGTTGGAAGAGACCTTCGGGACCATCCAGTACAACCATTAATCCAGCACCACCATAACTGCCCAGAGACCACATCCCAAGTGCCACATCCAGACCCTTACTGAACAAAGACTCCACCACCTCCCAGGGAAACTTACTCCAATGCCTAACCCCTCTTTCAGTGAAAATTCTTTTCCTAATATGCAATGTGAACCTCCCCTGATGCAGCTTAAGGAGTTCACTTGAGTGATGTCAGATGAGACCGACCCCCACCAGGCTACACCTCCTTTCAGGAACTTGTGGAGAGTGATGAGGATCCCCCTGAGCCTCCTCTTCCTCACACTAAACACTCCCAGCTCCCTCAGCCCCAGCCTCAGTTTTGCTGCTGTTCTTTGCACAGAAATATTTGGTACGGGAATTGGTATATAAATACATATATTTTGGTATATAAACTGGACACAGAATGTACTATGAATTTCTTCAGCTCAGATCCCCAAATGTTCTCCACTGAATTTTGAGCATTTACCTAAACTGGTAGTCCAGGTATCCAATATACGGTCTACAAGTGGGAGCAAGACACATGAACATGCATCTTTAGATCAATTAATTTCTAGTCAAGAGTCTTACAAAAATAAAAAATGTGTGTTGATTGATGCTCTGATAAAGAGTTGAAACAGCTTCATTTTTTTTCCTTACTATTAGCATGCTTGCAGAAGATGGATGTGTCTGAACTCACCAAGGTATGAGAAAAAAAGAAATACAAAATAGAAAAATAGAAGAATATTCCTTACTGTTAGTCACTTCTTTTCTACTTTACTTTTCTACTTTACTTCTTTTCTACTAGTTTTATTAACAGAAACACTTTTCTTGGTTTAAGCAAAATTTCATTTAAAAAATACAATGAATGGCATTACCTCTTGCTGGTTCTCCTCTTGGTCCATTACAATGGGCTGAGTTACGAGCACACCAAGCAAAGTAGCCCAAGTCTCTTCAAACTGAGTACGGCTGATCCATCCTGTGGAAACACTCAGAGATAGCCATTCATCTTGCAATGAAAATTTAAAAAGGAACACCACTTTTTTAAAAGATACATTATTTCCACAGATTTAGTTTCATACCACTTCCTATTGGTTTTGGTGGTTTTTTTCTAATGGGACAGGCTCCCCAGGGAAGTGTCACCAAGCCTGACAGATTTTAGTAAATGTCTGGACAATACTCTGAGGCCCATAGTGCGACTCTTGGGGATGGTGCTGTGCAGGGCCAGGAGCTGGGACTCAATTATCCTTGAGGGTCCCTTACAATGCATCTTATTCTGTGATCTGCTAGGTGTGGATGGGAATGGCAGAGAACAACACTGCAGCTTCTCTCCTTCAGCTCCAAGAAGGTGGAGAGAACTGGAAACACTGTGCTGAGACACTCAGAATGGTTTGGCTTGGAAGGATTCTCTCAAGGTCTTCTAGTCCAACCCAAACATCTTCAGTCTGAGCTGAAGGTGGGTTACAGACATATCTTATCACAGGACTTTATACAATGCATTAACAGAAAAAAAAAGGGGGGGGGAACAAAATATTCTCAATCATGCTATCAAGCATATGCTCCAGAAAACAAGTGGTCATCCTGCAAGGGCACACTGAAATCTCTCTGAGTTGGAGCAACTTTGGACTTCATTTCTGTCATTTTTTCTCTTCATTGAACAAAATGTAAGAATTACTGCAGCACAATTACTAATCTGCTCTGAAATATTATCTGTCTTCCACATAAGCAACAAAAGTAAGCAAACAGTTTCAGACACAGTTATATCAGTAACTTCAAAACACAGATAAATGCCAAAAAGAGCCAGGTGCATTACATACCAAGTGTATTAATGCGATAGATGAACTCCTTAAAGATTTCCTTTTCTTGAAGAAATTCTACTGGGATTTCAGGAAAAACAGTGCTGAAGTCACCTAAAGGCTTTGGTGACCAGCCTAATTTCCAGACCTAAAGAAGTATAATGGAAGTTGAATTATCCAAACCAGGTATAGTTTCTATATTACAGCTCTAAATACACAGGCACCATTCAAAGGCAACAAGACAGCAGTACATAAAAGTAGGCCTTCGAATAGAAAAATGCTCAAAGGAAGATGGAACATCTAAAAAAACTTATACACAATGTACATTATAATTCTTATTTTAGGGCTCTTTCCATCATACTTCCCACTGTAATTTAATTATCAATTTTATGGTCCAAGTTTAGATATAGAAGCAAGTTGGTTAGTGTCACATATTTCAGTTTAGAGATTGTGCAGAAATGATGCTGAAGTGGAATTCAAGGAAGACAGCTCACGTACTATTGCTGCCTGAAAAAGCCCGCTGACAAATCAGAGAGGGGACAAAAGAGCTTCAACCAAAACAATTACCATGTTTTGACATCCTCTCATTAACAGAGCACTGAAGAACAGAGAAATGGCCCTGCACATGCTGTTACTCAAGTGTTCAAAAACAAAAACTGATTGATCAAACCCAGCTTAAGGTTGAAACCCTACTGCTGCAGAACTGAAAATGCATGTTTGGTTTTCAGTAACTTTTCAAGAACTAAAAGGTTTTCAATAACTTTTAAAGTCCTGAAGGTAAAGCATAATAAACATACATACCAAGGGAGGTACTCTGGTGTAGCTGTTCACTAGAGGCAGCCTTGCTAAACTGATGATGATGTTCTTGAGGACAGGAGTGAGAAATGCAGGGATGCTGCTGTTTCTCTGGTGCCCCAGTGACAAGACAGTCTGTAAGCATTCCACCATCTCAGCTATCATTTCACAGGCTGCAACAATGTGCTTTGTTTCTTTGTTGGGAGAGAAAGAAATTCAGCTTTATGAATTGACTCAAAAGACAAATAATTTAGAAAGACAGAAACACAAAAAAATCTTAACAAAAGAGTATGTTAATTACAAAGGACAAAATAACAATAAGTACACATACTAAGAAATTTCTAAAATTTAAAATCTCACACTTTAAAAAGCTTAATCTGTAGCATGCAGCCCAGCTAACAGAATCCAACAAAAGAAAAATCTGCATTAATATATAACTTTCAAGAAAAAACAACTAGACCTGTCAAAAATATAGCGACCTATATTTAATAGACATTTACCAAATACAAATAAGATCTTAGACAAACTTTCACTGTTAAAAGTAATAGTAACAAAATATTTTTAGGTATCCTTTACTTCAGTGAAAGTTTAGGGCAGAAGCAAAATTCACTGTTTTCTTACTCTGTGCATTTGAATCAATCTCCACCTCACTTAAAGGTTTTGAAGTATTCTTTCTTTCAGGACTCAGAAGTTGATTACCAGGTTCCACAGCAACTAAATTGGGGAAAAATATTTGAATGATACAGCTGTTACCTATTTCATATTCCATTTTTTAATCAATACCACATAGTAGTAAAAAGTTTGACATATTCAAGGCATTTGCCAAGTTCAAAAGTAAGCACTGAATTTTAAATGGAAAATTAAAGTAGTAAAAACTAAATTGGTCAAACTAATTATTAATAAGGACTCAAAGGAAATATTCCAGACATGCAGCATTTGATCAGTGACGATTAGAAATCTATTAACAAAAATTTTCTCCTAGCTGATCAAACTGCACTCACCTGCTTCTATGATAAATCTAATGCAGTTAATTAAGGAGCAAGCATATGTCACATGAGCTGCAGAAGACAGCAAATTCCAGAGACTAGGCTGCTGTAGTGTCAGACAGCAACAATCCAGACCAGCTTGAAGATCCACACTTAATGGAATCTGGTCATGCACTAAATGCCATGACAGTGCCTGTACAAAAAGAGATGTTTCCCATTAACAGCAAATTCTCACAACAGAACAACTTCTAACCACGGCTGACCTTTATTAACTTAGCAAAATGTAAACTTTTAGTAGCAAACAGTATTGTTTCTTTCCTGAGAGAACACTATTTATGCTAAGTAAAAGAAAATAATTGTATTTATATACTGTTTATTAAGGGTCCCAAAAATCAGTGCAGGGCCTGTTATCCCAAATGCCAGCATCATTCCATCCATCAATCAAGCTCTCCTTGTATAAAGCTGTCCTTGTCCCACTACCCAAATCTGACTTACTAGCACAGGTCAAATACAAAAAACCACTGAAGAAATTTCTATTCCAGATGAAAGAATTGCCCCAGTCGAAAAACACTCATTGATGATAAGTTTAAGACAGAGTTGTTCCCTCTCCCAACATTTCATAACATCTTTAATTATGGTGTAGTTCCTCACCTCTACTGACATCACTACGAATTTCAGGATGTCATCCTCTTTGTCAGGAGGAACACGGAGACCAGCTGGTAGTTTTGAGAGTAACAACAAATACTGAGCCAGTGCACGACAAAGTGTCATCATAGACTGATACATCACCTCATCTCCTATAAAATAAGACTGGATGAAATCTAGCAGTTTGAATTTTTTTTTTCCATTCTATAAATGTTTTTCAGAATTATTTCATTAGCACTTTTATGCCAGGTATCTTGATTTTTTTTTTTTTTAAATAGTAAGTTCATGTATTCACAAGATATCTGTAAAGTATCTTTGCAGAGGAGAGAATAAACTTTAAAAGACCATTATTTCTATTACCAA
Organism: Regulus satrapa; assembly: GCA_013396955.1. Lineage (NCBI taxonomy): Eukaryota > Metazoa > Chordata > Aves > Passeriformes > Regulidae > Regulus > Regulus satrapa. Next base: position 263,169 of record VWZN01002261.1, read on the forward strand.
AGGTATCGTTTAGTTTTTTCCAGTAGGCTGATGGCTCAGTTGGCAATAGTGGTTGAAAAACCTGGTGGCTGGCTGGGAGGTTTTGTACAGCAGAAGACACACGATCCAGAGTTACCCTCCGGGCTGTTTCAAAGAGGCTGCTCTTCTGGTCCCTCGAGATCTCATTCATGCCAAGGCTTAAACAAGGTGCTAACAAGCTTAGGTTGAATTCCTGAAATCAAATAGGAAATATAAAGAAATTGATTTTAAAGTGAAACTAAGTATCTGGTGGTATTAGTCTAACATACTAATGTGATGGTAAGTTTACAGTTTATTGATTTACTAACTTATTAGCACCTCTGTTCTACTGTGGTGTGATAATATGGTTTAGCCCACATTGGTTCCAAATTTAAATTCCAGCCAGTACCATAATGGAAAGAAAAATCAATATGCTTATTCCAAATTTTCAGGACAATGTGTGAATAAAGCTTAAGGATGACATATATACGGAGAATCTTCAAGTAATAAGTTTTCAAACAAACAAGTCAAGTATCTTTTTAGAAACAGCTTCCTCATGATTATTTCTGCATACCAGCACCAAATATCATGGTGAGAATTTGAGCAAGAGACATTCTTAGATACAGCTGTCCTTTATTTACTGTCTGTGGCTTGTTACTGGCTTACTGCAAGTCATCCAGCACAGACATTGAAGAAGTTACAGAAACAGCTGGCCTTGGAAGAGACTGTATGGCAAAACAAGATTATGTAAAATGGTAAAATGGGATTATTCTGATTGCAATACATAAATAAACCTTTGCTTCCACTCTATCTACTCAACCTGTACTACTAGTAAGTTACTATTAGCAACATTGCTAGACGCAGATATCCACTGTTTTACACAAATATCTACTCTTCTAGCTTCTAAAATTAAGTGAATTACTATTATCAGTATCATACAAACTTGGAGTGTTTACATTTAAGAATATCACCTATTAATACCACCAATAGGAACACATGAACTAATTCCATCCTCTTCCTCTGACCGAGTTACCTTGCTGCTCATGAAGGAGTTCAGGTCAGGCTGAGGAATCCTCTTTACCAGCTCTGCTCCTTCTAGCAGTGCTGAGTCAGACTTGATGTAACACTGAGACCGCACTAGTGACACATACCAGTCCTTTAATGAGCAAAAAAGGAAATCCATTACATTCCTGTTTTCAGAAAACAACATATGGGGGGCAGAGGGAGGACTGTTCATTAGCAATGAATGTCTAAGACATCTGTAGGCTACATTAATAACTTAAAAAAAACCCCAAAAAACCCAAAATTAAATCAAATTTAAAAGCAAAGCAAAACAAACAACTGGTGATTGGAAAGGGAACATCTTAAACCCAACCAGTGGATGTTCAGTGACAAGTTGTCTACTTCCATAAAGTCTAGACAGGAAATGAGGAAAAATGAATCTTAATATATAGTGCAGGTACTTGTATTAGGTTCCTAAAGCTGAGCAGACTATCTAGATAAAAAAGCATGGAATACTCAGCAGTCACACAAATATAACAGTAATAGCAGAAAACCCAAGGAAGAAAACTCTTCAAATAGTCAAATAAATATGAGATATATTTATATAAAATGTAAGTAGCTATCATAAATATTAAATATATAAAATAAATTATAATCAATAAATATAATTATAATTATTTTTATATTATATTGTTAATATAAATATTTAAATATTAAAATAAATTTGCTGACATTAATTAAGTATAACACAATTAAACCTGTCAGAGGTCAAGAAGCATCTGGATAATGTTATTAATCACAGGATTTCTTTTTAGGCAGTCCTGTAAGAAGCAAGGAATGGACTCATTGATCCTTATGAGTCCCTTCCAACCTAAGATATTTTATGATTCTGTGAACTATGCAGAAGCTGTGGGGGAAACATAAAAACTCTTTTGTTTAGAATTTACAGTGACAGACAAAGGAGATTTTGATAACAAAGCTATGGGTAAATGGTTTCTGGGCACTGCATTTTCTCCTGCTATCCAAGTAGGTCTCAACATCTCCCCTAAGACAATGATTGCTCAGACTCATCCAAACTATCAACTAATCAATTCATTTTTGCCATCTCAGTTATATAAGTTTCCTATTACTGGGTATCACTGTAGAACATGGAGAAATGAAAAGGAGAAATTATTTGTACCATGGGACAAACTAGAAAAAAGGAAGACACAGAAGGCCTCAAGACTCGCTTTTCCACTTCATTTGGAAATAAACACATCTAAGCTCACTAAAGACAGAAACAGCTCAGTATTCCTGACTGTTCTCTGAAAGTAATTTAAAGCTGAGAAGGAAAAACTGAAGAAGCAAGGTTTAATTTTCCAAGAGACAGCCAACAACTTCCAGCAAATGAATAGAACTAATAACTGTAGTAAATCACATCAAGAAATCAAGACAATTTATCTGTCTCTATTGAACTGTATATAAATCTTTGCATTAAAGCTGAGCAAAGAAACTAAACTTGGTAAATTTTTCACAGCACTGTCAATATAACAAACATCTATGTTTGTGCTAATCATCCATCCTAAGTTCAACAGTCAGCCAACACACATGAAATTAATCACTGATCTATATTTGAGATACAATATGACAATCCTGAGAACATTAACTGCATAGTAAAAATAAGCTGCATTTAAATACTTTGTAATGAACAAAGCTTACTTATAGCCAAGGCACTTTTAGTGACTCTTTCTAAACATAATCTTACTTTGTCTAGAACTACATTCTCTAAAGCTGGTTGGTCTTCTCCATCTAGTGGGTGTGAGGTAACCAGAGGTGCAGGACTGGTTGTGTCTGGTGCCACCATAAGACGAAACCTATCCAAGAGCGAGTAGAGTCTTTGGTGTCTGAAAAGAGAAGAAAACATCAGCACAGGGCTATCTTAGTTTTGTAAATAATTTAAAAATAGAAAGACATCCAGTGACACAACTCCAATCCCAGGACAGAAAAGCAGTAGGGTCTCCAGTTTTTTGTTAGTGATATGCCATATGGTGCAAATTTTCTTTGGGCATCAGAGGCCAAAATTAATTAACCCAGCACCATCAACAAATAAAGATTAAAATTGAATTCAGTGTTAAAATTTATGATATGCTTAAGCTTAAAATACTTTAAGTTTTCTTAAAGCTTTCTTTATCCAGCAGATCTTTCAATGAGTAAGAAGAATCAAAGTTAGTGTACAGATTATTTAACTGAAAAAAGAAAAAATAACAGATGCTAATCAAAAATCCACTAAAACTATACCTCCATTTAAAAGAAAAGTCCCTCACTATACTAAAAACTCCAGTTTCTGGACTTATGTCAGTGTCAGTCAAAAAATGACTAATGTCTTCCTTTTTATACCAGAAGTTTAAACAGCCAGGAGACTCAACAGTTAAAACTTTTAACAAAGATGCCTGGGAGGGAAAAAAAAAACCAAAACAAAAAAAACCCCACAAAAAATCAAACTTAAAAAACCCCAAGCCCACTGAGCTTGAACTGACAATATTTTCCTCAAAGTTTGACAAAAATAAAGTTGGCTTTAGTAAAACAGATTTTGTCAAGAAATTAGTGTGCAGCTGCTGTTTTCTCAAAAGTTAAATACTGAGTGGGATGCAGGAAAGAGAATTTGACACAACCCTCTAGAGCTTGCTTTAGGTCTTAAGTAGTTCTTACTTCAAATTCAACACAGCCAACCCAAGTGTCTCTTGAGCCAGAACATGCCAGCATCTTATGAGAGGCCTTAGTCCCAGTTTACCCCCTAAAACTACCCACTATCTGAACTCAAGGAAAAAAGCCAGGAAAAAATATGAGAAAACAAGAGTTAACATGATTTGTATCAGAACATCACTTAGTCTGGTATTTTGATGGTATTATTGGTATTATTTACCTTGCTGCTAATCCACTGTTTTGAAGGTACTCCTGAATTCTATCCAGTTCTTCAACTGGTAACTGAGCAATGCTGTTCTATATGAAAAAAAAACCAAAACAAAACCACAAGAATTTTACAGGACAGCCACATGTCAAATCCCCAAAAACATTTTCACCGGACCGACAAAGCTACAGGCAGACAAACGGAAAGAAACGTTCCCACGTGTACACGCTAAAACCGCTTCATCCCATCGTGACGCGCTTTAAAATCATCGCTCTCCGTACCCCTGGCACTGCTGAGGGCTCTGTGTGTGTGTGTGTGCGTGTGTGTACCTGCAGGGTGGCTGCCAGCAGCATCTCCACACGGCGGCAGGCCAGCGTGTCCACCATGCGCGCCAGCACGCGGAAGGGCGTGCGCAGCAGCTTGTCCACGTACAGCGTCAGCACCGCCCCCGACTGGCTCAGGTGGATCCCCTCCAGGCACTGCAGGGTCTTCTTCAGGGTTGTGGGCTACGGGTTAGAACAGGGCAAATCACAGTCAGTTTGGTATGTGGAGGTCTTCGAGCTGAAGGGAAAGGCGCTCGGAAAAAAAAAAATAAATTATGGAGGACAACTACCTGATCAATGTAACCCTCTCTGTGTGTGAATGAGTTATTGGGTTAATGGATTAATAGGAATGCTGTGCTGTTTGATGTGCAACTGTAAAAGCTTACTCTTACAAGAGTAAGCAAAACATTGGGAGCGAAACTTTCAGGAGGAAAAAAGCAACAGATTTAAGTGAAATTACAAAAAGCTTTGAACACAGTGAGAAGCTTCAGCTCTTTCTAGAAGAAGGTAGGGACATGTGAATAGTCAAGACACGTGACAGTACAGAAACCCAGACAATCCTTGGGGATTTTCTGAGCATATGTTAAGAAGCTGCAGTAGCAACTCAGGATCAAAAGGGTGTGCAAATAATTTTTCAAATTTCTTTTGGTTTTTTTGTAATATGAGCATCAATTCAGCACTAATATTCTAAAGGGAGAAATACCAAGACAAACTAATTCGACTCATGAAACCAATCTTGGTTTAGAGCAGACTGCTAATACCAGCTATTTTAATTTTACTGTCTTTCCTGATAACCACCAAGCATTTCACACAGTGACTGCATCTTCCATCAAAACATACTCAGTTTAGTTCATTCTGCTCATTCTCAGCTACTTAAGCCCAGACTAATATCACCTAACTTGAAAGGTGCCCTAGATTTGCACAGAGACAATGGAAAGAGATAGGAAACAGCACTGAAGCTACTCAAGGTGCAGATGGCACAACTATCTCTAGATTATTATCACATTAATCATAATTATCTATCACAATTATCTCTCACAATTATCTCTAGAGAAAGTCCAGCAAATTAAATTTCCCATGATTAAGAGAGATGCATACAACCTTACATCCCTATAAAGCATCATCCACTCCTTTTAACTTGAAAACTAAAATAATCAACAGAAATAATATCCTGAATTTCTTGGTGATTTTTCCTCACCAAGTGGCTACAACTTTTGGAACAGACCAATGGGGAAGGCACAAGCTCAAAAATCCATTTTTATATTGCCAGGGCCTATGAAGATGGACTGGTTTCTGCTCCTGCCTCTGCAGTTAGTTTGCTATTTATACTACTAATGCACTGAAACCAAAGTTGAAAGTTATAGCTTTAATTTACCCATCAGATATTGATTATGTGGGATAATATCTATGAAGAAAGAAAAGCAGCTTAACCATCTCCACTTGAATTCACAGATTTGATGGAGTGGAACACATCTAATACTGAAGTTGCTAATATAAGGTTTGCTGCTTGCATTTTTAAGTGACTTTAAAAATAAAATTAGAAGTTGATAAATGACCCAGAAATGTCAAACTTTGCATATTTATTAGTTAAACTTATGCTGACATGAAATTACTTTATTTTTTACAAGAAGTCAAAAAGTTAAACTTACAGCTGCAAGATTCTCACACCGTGACTGAATGGCCTGGATGAAGAGACCACTGGCTGCTGAATTCCTGTGAACAGCGCTGATAAAATCTTGTACTGGAGGCTCATGGGACAGATTAATCAAGTCTTGAACATGATTCACAATAAGCCAGGTCAGGTGCTCTGAATCATGTAGGTTTTGACACTAAAGGGGAAAAAATTAAAATCTGATTGCAGAAACACCAATGTTAACATTTTAATTACTAAACATGACACAATATGAAGCTTCTCATATATAATTCTGGCAGCTATTTTGAAACAACAGCATAGAGTGTCTATATCTTAATATCACCATCATTATTTTTACATGATAAATTTTCCAAATGTTTGGCTCTTGTTGCAAATTAAGGTACTTGGTATCTTGTTGCAAAATAAGGTACCAGGAACATGCAGCTTATTTTTCTAAAAACACTAGAAAACAGATTAGAAACAAATAAATTGAGAAGGTTGATTTAAAGATGCTGCTTTTATGTGAAACGGTGTTTGAAATAAATACCCACACAGACTTGGCTTCTAAAATGTGATTTTCATTTAGGCTTCTTAAAGATTTCTACTAGCTAGTCTACTACTCAAGGCTGGACTACTAGCCTTTAACACAAAATGAAGAACTTCTGGAAAGCAAATCCAAAGAAATCTGTCAATAATTAATGTCAAAACTCTAAAGGCTTGTGTATATTGACAAGCAGTGGAATGCGACATGAAAATATCTGCAGAGTTAACCAGGCAGTGCTGAGAGCTTGTACAGTACCTCAGTAAAGAGGTTTTGGAGGATTTTATCTTGGATGACCTCTAATGTGACTCTAGTGACTGTCCATTAGAACTTGGAAGTGCTTCCTAAACACAGCTTTCTGTTCAGCTGAAAGGAATGCAGTTTCCTTACCTCAAAACTGATCTGAGGACAAAGCCAAGTGCAACACCTCCTATTACTGAAGATTCCCTTCAAAAGTTCCCATTGAACTAAAATTCTAATAGTGTGGCAGCAAAAGGCCAAAGCCACAGAAACTTCTCACCAGAGAACCAAAATGGAAGCTTAAATGTTAATGTAAAACCTCTTTTCTTACAGTGTAGGGATGGGAATTTGTTGTCTCCTGAACACTGTGCACTGCTACTGACGTTGGGAATTCTGGAAGTACTTGGTGTGCTCCAAGCACCTCCTAAATAAGGGATGTGATCCCAGAAGGTCATTCTACTGCCCACCAGGTAAACGTCACAAGGCAAGAGAACTCTCAGATCAGAACAGAAAACAATACCAAATGAAGCCATATCTAAGCTTACAGAAGCACCATCTGAAAATAAAAAATTACTGGTTTCACAGATCTTCATTTTTCGCTTCACACACTCCACTTTTCAGTTAACACATATCCAGTAATAAATGTCAGCATCATAAAATAACTCAAAACTGTAGCTATAAAAGTCATAATTTAAAACTTACAACATAGTCACAAAAGAGAATGAGTGCTCCTCTTCTCACTATCTCACGATTGCACATGCCACGCTTAGATTCCAAATCGGATTCATCACTGTCTCCAGATATATGAGGGCTAAGCAATTTAGTAGTAGAAAGGCTGTGTCGCCTGCAAAAAGTACATTGCATGTTGTTATTATTTGCTTGTATGGCTACTGAAACATGAACAACCTAAGTGCTTGAAGTATCCTACCAATGTCCTTACGTGGCATGTCTTTCCCCATAAACTTCACTCAAACATTACAATTCCTTGAAGTAAATACACTGCTTTACATCAGATCTTTATTTTTTTTTTAACAACTGCAGTATTGATTATTACTTTTTCAGACAGTCTAAAGAACTAAATGAGTTATTTAAAAGGAAAATACAGGCTGTTGCATCTCTGGAAGGAGAATAGAACCTATTACTCTATTTTCTTCTCAAACCAAATTAGTGTTCTTGAGCATTTAGTCTAGTATCAGATTAAAAGCAATGCCCAACCAAGAAAAAAGATAATACTGGTAAATAAAAAAAGAATTTACTATTTTAGCTCACAGAATCATCAAATTCAACCTTTAACCTAGCATCACATCATGGCTCTTTACCACTAAGCCATATTCTGAAGTGCCACATCCACACACCTTTACAACACTTCCAAGGTTGGTGATTCCACCCTTCCCTACACAGCCTTTTCCAGTGCCTGAGTAGTTGCCCCACTCTGCTTATAATTTTAGTAATTCCACATTTCCACAAATCAGAATAATATATTTTCAATATGTAAGGTTGAAGTGAAGCAAGAATCTCATATCTGTGAAAGTACTGATGCACTTCAGTTGTACAGCAAGACAAGACTGCCCAACACTCACTGCACCAGAAACTTCTCTCAGGTCATTTGTTCACCTCCCTCTACAGTTAGCACAGAGGAATACCCACCCTCACAGGAGGTCCCTTCCTTATCCACTGAGGATCAATCATTCCAATGCCTGACAGGTGGGATAAGCTAACTTCAGACCAAGAGAATACTCGTTTTAGAGCCAATCTCCAAATTTCAGACAGCTAGTGTTAAGTGAAGCTATTACAGTGCTCAGTGTTAATGAACCAGCACGGCACTAATACCACGTTTTGACAACATTTATCAACAGACCCACTGAGAACAGAAAATCCTGTAGCTACTCTTACAGTTACATGATCAGATTGTATTGTCACAAACACAGCAGTGTCCATCATCTTCACTGGCTGGTTATTCCCCAGAAAGTGAAATCATATAAATATGAAACACTGGGTATTTTACTGTAGTTATTTCTATAGCTTTAATAAAAAGTACTACACAGATGAAGTTCCCTTGCCTTAGAAGTGGAGAGATTACCTGACAGTTCTTCTGAGGAGTGAGGGCAGGACACATTTCCTTAGTTGGGAAGTCACACCAATTTCAGAACGGACAACAGGTACACACATGAAGTAAATGCAGAACTACATTTCATAATCCAAGCAGCACCATTCAATGGGCTGAAAGGCTTGGCAGAAAGCAGCTGGATTCTTTTAATATGATTTTAGAAAATATAATTATATGGAACACACCAGTAGGGAACAAAACCAAAACTTACTTCGGGGTTTGATGCACTTCTGACCACCAGTTGTAGTTGGTATAATTGACCAGAAGCAAGATGTGACACCAGAGGAGAACTAAAGAAGGATGAGTGGGAATCATGGATTGAACGAGGTCACTCAGACTTTCAAGTGTATAGAAACTACCATCAGATCCATCTCCAGTAAAAAGTCTGGTGGCTGCAGCTGTGATTCTTCTAAACATCCCTGAAAACAATAAAACCATCTTATAGTAACAAAGCTCTAGTCTGAATTCTGAATTTTTTAAATTATTCAGGGTAGAATTCCTGCAAGAAAGGTAAATTCTAAGCAGTTTTACACATTTAAGGCAAGTGATTAAGTTTGCCCAAGGGTGGTGTGTAAACCAGAAATTACCAACTTTCAGATTAAAAAAAATATATTTAGATATGTTTCATGACAATTCTCATTAATTTGATACATGAAAACCTTCATTAAACTTAAAACTGACCACCTGTGGACCAGGGCTAGTTTGTTTGTTTATAAATTAAAACACAGATGTTCTACTTAAGAACTGTGAGGTAACTACTACTCTGCATGTTAAGGAAGAACACCTACAAACCTCCTACTTCTGAGGATGGCTTTCCAAATACATTTAGTTGAAACTAAATTTATTTTCTTTCATCCAATTTCTAAAGTGCAAAAATTAGGTATTTTTGCCATTACCCTGAAAACAGAACACTCAGCAAAAAACCAAGAGTTTTGCTTTCTGATTTGCTGATTCTGTATTTGTTTGCTAAAACAAAAGGAGGAAAGAAATTAGAAAATGGTAGGGAAGCAAGGAAGGTATATAGGACTTTTTGAGTTTCTATAAGATAAGATCGGGGAAAAAAAGTTTCTTCAGAGTCAGAAACCAAGAGCTAATCAAAATAATGAAGGAAATCTGCAGTGTTACTTGCTTTCCTTGCCAGACATACAGAAGAACGAAGCTGTAAATTCCCCAGCCACGTGGACCAATTTAAGCTGCCTCCAGGACTGACAAATACACAATGTAAATAGCAAAGAATGGGAAAAATAACTGAGTCTCAAATCTCTGGCTCCACTTATCAGCAAAGCAGTGCTAGCCCCATTCCAACTCCCTGCACTTGCAGAGACAACACCATCTAGTGACTTGCTACAGTCATAAAAGCCACTGCA
>VWZN01002261.1:276697-323394 GCA_013396955.1 Regulus satrapa
TCGCCATTACCATTAAACCATTTCTTACATCACTGCTGTTGGACATAAAGTCTCAGTATGGGGGTCCCAGAAGATCCTCTTCCCTCCACCCACCACCCTCAGAGGGAGCTGAACAACATGAAACATCATTCTGTTCCTAATAAAGTTCCCTACTTCAATAAAATGTTATTATTTTCTTAAACAAACAGATATTTCAAATGCTTCCCACCACATTAAAACATAATGCCCTAATGACAAGCATTATGTCAACATATACTGCTGCCATCTCTCCACGCTCCTTTTGCCTGAAATCTGTCACTGTCCAAGGACATCAACATGGGAAGCCAACTAGACAAAGCTGGGTCTTAAAAAAGGAGAAAAAAAAAAAAGAGCAGGAGGAACTCAATAGATTTGAATCCCACTGCTGCCAAGTTTCTAATACAGAACCTGGGCTTCCACTTAAAGGGATGTTTCATCATTCAGTCCCCACACAGAAAAGAAGGAAAGCAGTGAAGTTTCTGGACCTGATTTTATCAAGTCCAGGATTAACCCATTTTAACAGCTCTATTAGGCCCTTCACTTGGCTTGAGAAGAGGTACCGGAACAATTCAAAGTCCTACCAAAATCTGCTCAACTTCCCTATCTCAATAATCCTTCTTTTAAACACACTTGTCCCACATCAACTTATTAACAGATTTGATTCCATTCAGACAAAGGTTCTATATGTGTTAAATACTGCCCAGTGTATTTGTGATTTCTCAGAGCTCTTTACCTTTCCCAAAGTTATTCAAAAGAAAGCGTACCTGGAAAATGTCTCTTCAGGTGGGTATTTCACCTGTTTGACCTCAGTACGATCCTCTGGCGTGGACACATTATTTTCTCCACATCTCAGTCTGTTGATTGCTTGACATGAAATCAAATATGGTGTAAAGGAAAGCTCTTGTATACGGGACAGAACGATGTCTTCTGTTGACTGTGAAATCAGAACTCGAAGGATAGCTAAAATTCCAGAAATCCACAGCTGGACAGTGCTCACTGATGCCTAACACAAACACAGAAATACAGAAGATTGAATACTTTTGAAGTTAAATGACACAACAGAGAAAGGCATTAAAAATTAGCATTTTCATTAACTTGTAAACATCAGACCCTTTTAAGAATGGAGCAAACCAGAAATAAATGTTAAGTTCAGATCTTATAAAATGCTACTCCTGTGGTAACTGCCAAGCTCATATCCACTGGTAAACAATCTCTCAGCTATGAAACAGTACTAATACTTGTATCAGAAAAATGTAATTCACCTATAAAATTGCACTCTGTTTTATTGTAACAGTACCTTCTTTTACATTCCTGATCCTCTACATACAAAATGAAGGAAAGTAATTCATAAGCAGAACACTCCTGTATCAAGTGTTCCCAGCTGGTAAATCACATTAGTTCTAGCCAATTTGCTCCAAATTCTGCTCTGGTACTTTAATATCACTTAGTAAATTATTAAAGAGAAACACATTCCCTTTTGTTTTGCATGAAAGAGACCAGATTCTCTCTTCTTTGAAAACAGCAGCTTACCATTGTTTTAGGAGTAACAAACATACTCCTTAAAAGCATGTCCACAGGTCGAAGAGATGAAGGGGCCAAAATTTCAAATAAAGTGTTCAGCACTCCCAAAGCATCATGAGAGTCTATATGCATCTGTTTAAAAAAAATAATCACAAAACTAATTTCTAACTGTCCACTAGAGGTAATTTCAACACAAAATTAACACTCCATGTTTTAAACATTTCTGTAACAACCTGTGTGTAATAAAGCTGTTCTTTACAGAACAAAATTCAGAGCAATCAAAAGCTATGAAAGATAAATTTAGGTATCATTGCAGACTTCCTAGACATGAGTTTTGAGAACATGGACAAAAATCTGTCATATGAAACCCAATGTGCATGCCATATATATTTCATTTGAAGAAATTTGCCTTATTCAGAGAATGAGACCAGAAGACTGACTTGTCATAAAATTTGAAGACTTTTCTCCTCCCTGCACATCCTACCAGGTTTATTTATAGACTGCAATGCTGGTCATGACTGAACTTAAGCATGTAACTAGGAGAAAAGAAACCTAATGATCAGAAAAGTGAACAGCTACAGTGGTATTAATACAACAGAGGTAGGACAGCTTACTTGAACAGTTTTTTAGATTAAGCTATCAACTGCAAAAAGCAAAGGACTGGACTACAAATCTAGATTAATCCTATCCTGCTTAAATAATTTGGAAGATGATCATGTGCAGTCATACAAAACAGCAGCAATTTCACTTTGTCAGCATTTCAAGCTTTGCTCTGATCCTGCCCACTCTCTCCAACCATGAGATCTCCTCACAGGATTGGGGAACTGCCATCATGGAGCAAAGAATATCTGGGGCTGGAGCACCTCTGCTATGGAGACAAGCTGGGAGAGCTGGGGCTGTTCAGCCTGGAGAAGGCTCTTAACAGAACCTTCCAGGACCTGAAGGGGCTACAAGAGAACTGGAGAGGGACTTTTTGCACAGGCAGGTGATTATAGGACAAGGGGGAATGGTGTTACACTGAAAGAGGGTGGATTTATAACAGGAAGAAATTCTTTACTGTGAGGGTGGTGGGGCACTGGAACAGGCTGCCCAGAGAGGGTATGGCTGCCCCATCCCTGCAAGTGTTCAGGGCCAGGCTGGATGGGGTTTGAGTAATCTGGTCTGCAATTAGATAGACCCACTGTAGCCACAAATAAAACCCCAATCTGACATTCGATGAACATGGGACAATCTTCGCACCATTCAGTAAAAGGTCTGACAAAATCATGTATCTGAGAGAAACAGAATGACCTTCCTCCAGAGACAGTCTTGATCATACTGCATATACTTCATGCATTTAAATATGAACTTCATCACTTCATCACTTCTAAGACTTAAGTTTACCTTGCAGCAATTGTTTTTTTCCAGATATGGCAACCACAATCTCAAGAAAACTTGTCTTCGTATAAAGAAAAAGGAAAAATCAAATACTCAAAGCCACTACTGATACATATAATACTGCAATTATTTTAGGTGTTTATAGAATCAAAATAATCATATAACCACCTGCTGTTTTGCAAGCATTGGGAGAATGATGTCAGCTATTTGCCGGGACAATCTCTTCCATTTGTCTTCATTTTCTTTATGACACTGTTGCAATACCAAGATGAACATTTCTAGCACCTGAGGAAAAGTAAAAACAAAAAAGTAAGTAAACACCTATACTAGCAGAAAACATTTGAGTAATATCACAGTAGGAAAGAACATTCATTTCAACCATCTACCAAAAAGACAAATGGGCAAAAAAAAACCCATATGAGAAATTGCACATTTTTTAAACCCCATTTTCAGGTTGAAATTATGCTCTTAGTTACGAGTTTTTTGGTGGTGGTTTTTAAAGAATTTTCCGGTTACTTTCACAAACAAGAAAAAATAATGTTTGCTTTGTATTTTTTAATTCATATTATTTGTCAAAAGACCACTCAAACAACTGCAAAAAGAATCATAAATCTAAACACCACACCACTTATTCAATGAAAAGGAGAGGAAGAAAGGGAGCAATTTTCTGTATGTATACTCTGTCTTGACTCTAACACTAATAAATATTAAATTTGGTCAAGGAAACAAAACAGACATTTTTATGAGGTTCATTCACCTGACATATGTCACCTTCATATAAAAGTTTTTAAGAGACAACATATAATGGAGCACAGCAAGCAAGGAGCACTTCTGGTAGCTGGATGTGTTATAGGTTTGAGGGTTATAGAGACCCCACTTTGAAGGACAGGCAGACAAGAGACACAGCAAGCAAGAATGTCAATATATAGACTGGGAAGGGGGACAGAAGAATCTGTTTCAGGAAGTAAGTTAGAGCACTCATAAAGGAAATTCAGGTAGTTGAGATTAGGAAGAGGGAGATTCCCAGGTGACTTTCTTCCCAAAAGATTGTCTCGGGAGAGCAGATAGAACTGATTCCAGGCTGAAAGACAAAACTCTGGAGCTCCATGGGTGGCAGTTCCAGTTGTAACAGAAAAAAGTTGAAGGCTGCAGCTCTTGGAACCTCTCAAATGTCCAGGGAAACCATCCCAGCCACAGCCAGGGAACAACAGAACAGCCCAGGGTTGGTTTATACATATTGCACCAGCAGAACAAGGGCAGAATAAGAACTACAAATGGGATGGTGTGGGAAGAGCAGTGCATGGGTGGTCTTTAATAGGTTAAGTGTGTCAGAAGGGGATCTGCCAGCAATTGCAGTACCTTATGTAACACAAAGTTATTCACTATTTCACATCATGTGTCTACAGAGTGTCATTTCATATAGTTATATTAGTCATTTTATGATTATAAAACTACAAATTCAAAAGAAAATGTGGATACACAAAATTACCTCAATCTGAACACGTAGTTCTAACAAATTATTTTGACAAGATGTACTGACTTTTTTCAGAAAATACAGTGCTTACATTAGCATACACTAGAACTGCATTTTTACATTATGAAAGGCATTAGGTTTGTTAAGCACCTGAATAAGCAGTAAGATCCCAAGTTGATCATGACACTTCTCTTAAAATTACTTTTATGTTTTTCTTTAAAACAAAGTGTATTGATGAAAGTCATTGTTACACTCCTACAAAGTAGAACCATGTTTTCCAAACCCATAAAGTCTGGGTCAAAGTAGTAAGTCATAACAAATACCTAATTACCAGTGTCATTACCTCGTTCAAGGAAGTGTTATTCAAGATATTGTTATTGTACAGCAATACCTAAATCATCTCCATGCAGCATCTTTCCTAATTTTAAACTTGTCTCCTTTTCCATTTTACTCCCATTCTTTTAAGTTTCTTCTCTTCCACCAACCTTCTGTTTATTCTCTCTGAACACAGCCTAGATCATGATCCTGACTGGAGCTTTTCAGTGTTTCGCTTTCTAGGCTTGACTACAAAATTCTACAGATTGTTACTTGACTTGAAATACTGATTTGTAGTGCAGAACCTTTCCCATATCCTTTAAAATCTTTGCATACTCTCTCTATAAGGAAAGATACCACAGAGTCCAGCTATTCCAGTTCTGTTTAGAAAATCATGAATACTGCCTGAAGCACTTGTAGCAGTCACAGCAATGTTACCTTCCACAGACCACAAAGAGGGACCCTTCATCCTCCTCTCCTACCTGATGGTACTGGATAAGTCTCAGCAGCATTGACACTACAACCTCCTTCTGAGTTTCCAGCTCTTTTCCAGCATCAGCTTTATTTGTTCCTCTTAACACAAAGAGATCATGAACAATGGGTTGCAGAGCTGGTATTGCTGAAATGAGAAGTATTTGTTTTAGCAGGAGACAAATCACTCCTGAACAGTGATTTCTTGAACTTACAGTTCAGTTCCTAAAAGTAAACTGAGTTCTACTTAATTAAAGGTTTTATCCATACCTAAAAACCCAAAAAGCCAATATTTATCATGCATAATGATGGCTATTTTTTACTTCTTGTAGAAAATTTAACTATGGACACATTTGCTCATTCTCACAGAGTTAAAAAAAAATATATTTTTATAAAGTATTTCTCAGCAGAATCACCAGCAAGTATGAGAGAGATGTTTCTACTTAAAGGCTGAAAGTAGAAGGAAAAGGAAATGGACCAAAAATTCAAATCAAAGCCTTGCACATACTGCTAAGTTATGACCTTATTACTGAATAATGTTTCAAATAAAGGCTTTGTTGCATTATGAACAATGCAAAATGTGGGGTAGCAGTGTTAGTATGTCATAAAAAATTTCCTAAAGGAATTAAGTGAGAAGTATTTCACTTCTTAAGAGTTAGTGTCTTCTGCTACACTCAGTATGATAACAATTGACTATAGCTTAGTAGTCAACACTGGATTTATTGCTGAGATATTACCAATAAGTGTTTTTCTAGAATTACCATGCGTAACAGCTTTCCTCCCACTGGCCATGATACCATCACACAGCTGAATGATCTTGGGAATTCCAATTATTTGTTTGGAATGATATCGCTCATAAGACAGCAACACCAGGAAAAAGAAGATATTAGGAATAATTGCTTCAGAATCCCTGAAAACAAAACAAAAAATTAAAGTGTCAAGTTTGAATTGCACAGCTTTGTTCAGTAAAATTCACCATTTTACAGTCAAGGGTTTTTTAAAGAATATGCTGTTCTGGTTTCATACAATACTCCTGTAATTTTTATGCCCTGTTCTGTACAATGGGTTTTTTCCCCAGGGATTTCTTCCCAGCTTTGACCATTACAGTTACTAATATTATAATATACTGTCTAAAGCACGTTACATCATTTCTGTAAAATATCCACAGAGTGAAAGAGCAACTTCTCTCTTCACTACAACTCAAGTGTGAGAAATAACTGACAGCAAAAATTTCACTGCCTTGCTTATGATCTATTAGGTCCTACACAATGTGTACCAGGTGACCAGAGTACACATGGGTTCACTCTGAAGCCACAGTAGGAAGAAGTTGCTCCTCCTTAAGCACTTGCATCTAGCAATGAAATGCTGATTTCCAGAAGCACAGCTTTGGCAGGGGGGTCCAAAGGAATCGGTTTACAATATCAAAATGGAGAAACAAAACAACACAGTTGCAGCCATGCTGCTTCCTGACTTCTTCAGCCACATGGAACCTAAAATATCTGAGAAAATTACCACTGGAGCCAGAGAATAAATGAGCACATTGCCCAGAAGAGAACTCTCATAAGGCAGAAATAACCAGCAAATCTAATCACTACTTGTGACACATCACTTATCTTCAGAACAAGACAGCAGCAAACCCTCATTGTTCGAAGGGTCTTTGCCAATTTCATACCTGAACTGTCCTACTTCAATGTATTCAAACTGCTTTAGCACAAATCCAATAAACACCTAAAGAGAGAATGAAAGTGTGCATCAGAACAAAGACATTCATTCCCATTTGAAACCATTCTGACAGTTATAGACAGGCACTGAAAATCATTTGCACTATGTTATGAAATGTTCCCTCTGCAGTAACAGAAGATGGAGAAACCTGCTGAAGCTTCTTACAGCTTGCATGAACTTATTCCACGTTTAACCTGTAGTCTGCATATTTTTAAGTATAACTTCATCTTTCACTCATGGAATACAATATTTGAGGTATTACAGCCAAGAAGAACCAGCCCAAAATTTAAACCAAAATAAAATCCAAAGTACTTATGCATTTAAAAGAATTATCTCTTTATGAACTTAGAGAAAACTTAAGTATCGCAAGTCACACTCCTTTATAAATGTGAAAATAACTAGTAAATAGAACACTTCTAAGCAAACCACTTAAATGTTATGTTACAAATTCACTGTTTCTCTGGATAACTACACAGATTACCGTATTTGCCACTAGCACCCCTCACTAACATCACACAAGAGTTGTCAACACTGATGCTCATTATCAGTCATAAGAAAATCCATACTCTCAGTATGAAAGAAGGTAATTGCATTCGTAAATGCAGTTTTATTTAATAAAACTGACTGTACTGACCACATCATTTTATTTCTAAAGTCAATCTCATGAGCAGCTCTTAAATAGATGTTGCGGCACTCAGAAAGTCTTTTACATGCAAAAAAAAAATCCCCATAGGTCTGAAGCTTTTTGTGGCTGGAGGGGCAGGAAACTGAGTCTCACCCTCCTTTAAATCTTTGGTTCACTTATAGTACAATGACTGGACTGCTGGAAATACTTCTGTTGCAGATGTTAATTGAGCCTGCTGGTGAGATCAATAAGATAATTTGCCAGTGAGGTGAGGTACCAACCTGATCTGAATCCAGAAGACAGTAGTTGACTCGCAGCTGAACCAGTTGAGCAAGCAAGTCTAGGACTTGTCTCTGCAGCTGTACCGATGTTGTTGTTGTGTATTGCTTCAATGCTTTTATGACAAGGGGTTCAAATAAACGAATGTGATTGTGAATAGCATTCTGTAATAGAGAGATTTTAAAGTAATCTAACATCTGAACGCGTCTCTGATTCAAAGCCAAGTTAGTTTTAAAAGGAGGAAGAATGTTTTTAATCTAAGAGACAGCTCTTTCAGGAGAACACAGATACAAGTACCTTATCAGCACGATGTTTCGCTGCACTGGAAATGCTGGTTTTCAGCTGTGTAGAAACTTTCTGCAGCACATCAAACCACCTGTTACCCAAAAAAAAAAAAAATTTTTAAAAAAATCAAAAAAATCCACACACATTAAAAAAATACAACAAATATACTGTCCTTAGAAGCCTTTTCTTGTGCTAATGCCAACTTCTCTTAATCTTCTCGACTGCTTCAAGAATCTTAGCAAAACCAAAGAGCAGAAACAACCTACAACACACTTTGATCAGAGAAAGGTCTTCTAGTCTTTGCTTAGTTATCCTTCTGCCTTTCCTTTAATGTACTGACTATTTGCTGTATTTATAAATTAATAATATACTTTTGAATACGAGCTTTTTAAACTATCAAGCCTTTAAAATACTTCAGTGGTATCCATTTTAATGACTTTGCTTTGCCTTGGCAAACACGTTAGCGATAACTGCCTTCAGAATGTCCTCACCAAGACAAGTTACTCCGCTTAAGTCTGTATTTTCAAGCTACACAGCAGCCCAGTGATACTCACATTCATAAAAAGCACTAACAACAGACTCTAGCTCAAGTTAAATTTCTGATGTAAGGGAAAGAAAGTTACCCTGAAGCATCGTGCTCCTGCTCAGCCTGAACCATGTTCCTCAGACTGGCATCAGCAAGGGCCTGTGTGAAGTGTGTGTAGGGTGCCATGAAGCAATAGTGGTAGAGACCAGGCCTCAGATTGGAGGAACCCAAGCGCTGAGCTTTGCCCTGAGCTTTGCCGGGGTTTGAAGACAAGCCATCGTACTGAGAAGCCAGATTTGTCCCAAACAATGTTTTCAGTAACTAGAGAAGAAAATTGGAAGGAAAAGAAGAAAAGTTAACATTTCAGGAAAAAAACCCTTGACTTGTCTCTCACTGTAAGTAATCTTTGAGGACTTACACCTAAATATTTAACTGGAAGCCTGCATGAAATCTATCACTAAGGAAGTCAGTTCTAGAGCTTTTTGATGCAATTAACTGGCTAAAGAACACTTTTGGTAAAGTAGGAAACAAGCTTGTTTTCTGAACACTAGCTAAAATAGTTCTGTGAATTGGAAGCAGTTCCAGAGGAAACAACGTTATTCAGATAGCATCAAGTTACAAAACAAGCAGTGAAAATGAAAGAAAATATGCTCTGTTTTCTCCACCTGGTCCAATGTTTCTACATACAACTTCCCTTAAAAACACGGCCATTCTTAGTATCCAATTGGCAGCCAAAGGCCATCAGGACCATCATTCACATAAGACATAAAAAAATAACTCCTTACCTGCTGCACACACACTGTTGCCATTGTTGGCTCTCTGTTGAAACATGATTTTAGATATCCCAAAATTTCTTCTACACACTAGAAAATCAGAAAAACAAATGCATTAAATTGTGTTTTTCTTCATTATATAACACATTACAGTGAAAACTGGTCAGCACGGGTTTTCATACTAAGTAAAATGACACCAATTTAAGGGAAATTATGGAACTACATAAAGAAATTAAAAATTGAACATTTTCTTCCTAATCCTAAAATACTACAATTGTGGTCTAACACCACAGTTAAGAAGAAAAAACATCAAGACACAGAAGAGGGAGGAGGGCAATAAGTCTTCTGACATTTTGCTTATTTAAACATATGAATATAGGGAACGACTGAGCTGGGAAGAAAAATCCCCATGTGAAATTTAAAAAATAAAAAATTATTCCAGCTCTCAACAGCAGCAATTTAAACTGGAGAATCTGCTTTAGCACTTTATTCAACTCTGTGAAAGCACAACACTTCTAGGACTACTCTCCCTTGGAAGAGTAGCAGTTTTGAAATCAGTCATATGGGCTTTCTCCCAGAAAGGACCATGGATACTGAGCAAGTTAACTACAAAAGAAAAAAACAAACAAGTCTTATACCTTTCCAATATCCTGAAGAGTAGCAAGTTCCAAGATTTGAGAGAGAACATCTAAGGCAGACCGTAAGAAACATCCAAACTTCTCATTAGTGTTCTGGAGATCCAAAGTAACCTGTTCCCAGAAAATATAACCATATTTTTCTTTAATGATTACTTGACAAGGAGATACAAATTACTGGGAGAAGTTGGTATTGACAGGAAATTATCTTTTGTATAAAATTTCAGTGTATTTAAATCAACAGCACTGACAGCTTAGACTGCCTTATGCATTACTGGAAAGGCAGGACTTCAGTTTGACTAAGAAAAAAAAAGGATCTTCATGTTTGAGAAAGGCCTAGGACACTGACAAGCAATGGAATCAGATGATGCATTTCTGATAAACACAGCAGGTGTAATAAGAACACAGTCCTTGAAGTGTACATATCAGATTACCAACTCTCAAGGGAATGCATCTTCTGTTGCCTGAACTAATGAGGAAAAAGCTTCCCCATCCAGGAATAAAGCGCAGAGGGACAGACATGGGGATTTATTTGGCACTGCGAAGCCAGCAAAACGTCATTTGGTACCAGTAAAAACGACAGGGTGACAATGCCTATCACAGGTTCCTGTTTGGTCAGGTTTTGTTTTTATTGGTGGTAGCTGTGATCTTCCTTTAAATTCTTTTTTTGTGTGTATAAACTGTTTACCCACGTAAACAAGTGAGCTGACAGAGGCAGAGCTTGTTTGAAAGAAACAAAGCAATTGTCCAATCAAACAGTATCATGCAGTACCTTATAATTAGCATGGGTTGCTTTCAAGACATCATATAACTTCAGGTATGACGGAAGATGATAAAAGCTTCCTACTGAAGAAGATTTACTTGTTGGAACAGGTCCTGTAGCATCAGTTTGCCTAGAAGCTTAAAACAATATCATACATCAGCATAACATGCCTTTTCTAGGTTGCTCATGACATGTACACAATATAATTTACCACATCTGCATTACTAAACAGCATGGTTTTTTTCAATAGATGTGTATATTCCAAACTGCAGAAACACAATGTGCACAAGTGGAAAATGAACAGCGTTCCAATGACCCAACCTGCTGTGGTGACAGACATTAACCCAGAGGGCTCAGTAGTGAAGCACCTGCACAATTTACAAAACAGAATTAACACCTGTTTCCTTCCTTCACTACAAAGGAAATAAAAGGTCTCAAGCTTCAAAATCTCATTTCCAAAAGCAATGAAAGTGATTCCTGCCAAAAGCTGAAAAGCAATTTTGAAATTTCTTTTAAATAACGGACGTGCAAAAATTCCTTTAGCCAGTAGCTGAGTAGATTCAGAAAAAGCAAGAAAAAGGATTCAGCAGTGTTTTGGTTCTGAAAAGTAGAGTTAATTTTCGGCTTATAGTCAATAAAAACCAAAACAGAAAAGAAGCCCCCACCCACAGCTGCCTTTGCACCACTGCAATACCCTGCCAGCCTCTTGAACTGGAACTCCAGAAAGGTTACTCGGTTTTATTTCTTCTCTCTGCCTTACGGCCCTCACAGTGCAGGGCAGGGAGATGGAAGGAGCGATGTGCCTACCTGGACTTGCTTCACCACTCTTTTTAGGGCTCATTGGCACAGATGCCTGTTCCACAGACTCCCTCTCTTTCCCCTTTCTCCGAATTGGACTAAGAGAAGGTGGGTTTGTGAGAGAAGGTAATGCTGCCTAGAATTAAAAGAAGTTTTATTAGTTTTGTAAGCTTTTTCTTCTTCTACAAAAATACAAGCACATTCTTCTTTTGTTTAAACTCCCCTTCATTTGACTATCAGTTAAACTGAGATGTTTCAGGTTCTGGACATGAATTTCCTGTGTTAAAAGAAAATAGTTTCATATATTCCCTACTTTATTTTCAACCTCAGCACAGGCCAATGAGATTAAATTAGAGCTCAATGACTACAGTTCCTTTTGATTCCAGATAAAGGATTGTCAAAATTATATTCAAACATTTTTAAAGTATGAAGAAATTACTGATCTTAACAATACTGTCTTATAGTTTCTAAATCAGTCTCTAAATGCATATGCCTCAAAAAGCCCCAAACCTGAAAGTACCTCATACAAGCTGTTTCAGAAGTCAAAATATTTTACAGGATATTCAGAAGATAAGAGTTATTTCTAGCCCCAAAAGGAACTCACTGCATTACAACCAGCCAACCAACCCAAAAGTCAACACATTTCCCAGAGTATGCAATCCAATACTCCACGTACTCTATATACTCCTCACTGAATTAATGTTTCAAGTGAACTCAGCAGGAATAAAAGACTCAAAAATTAGGGTAATATTTAAAACACTGCAGAAGTAAAGAGGAACCTGTTAAGTGAAGAAAAATAAGCTTTTTTTTCCCATGGTACTTGCTTTACTACACAGAGTAGAGTCATTTTCAAGGAATTAGATACTTACCTGTATCAAGTCTAAAATGTGAAGACGTCTACAGCACAACAGTATCTAAATCACATCATTTTATTTTTTTATTTTTAATATATACCTTTACTGCTGGACCAGGAGCAACATCATCCATCACATGTGCACAAATATTAATGACCTTCAGCAGATGAGAAAAGAGCTGTTCCACTAAAGTGACAAGAGCTCGATCAGCCAGAGCCGGCCAGGGTTCCTCCTGCTTTGCAGCACCTTGGTTTGCATCTTCTTCAGCACTCCAGGGATTCTTTAAGCACTTGGGAGCACTTGCTGCAATTTCAGGAAACAGAACACAAAACTTGGAATTCACCACCAGAAAATTTTGAAGGCAGATATGGTTACAGTCTTTATATGAACAGCAATTCAATCCCAATTTCTAAGCCAGGAGTAGCTACACAGTTCAAAACAAAACCAACAAAACTGGAGTTCTTTGTACCCAGCTTGTACTAAGCATGGCCTTTGGCAGCTGGAGGAAATTTGCAACTCAGCTACAAAGAGACAGCTTCTTTTCAAGCCTCCTGGGTGCAAGTTCCTTCTCTATTTCTTCTGCTTAATCTTGCAAGTTTTCCGTGACATACAATCAGAACAGAGTGAGATATGGCCCTCCTAATCCTAATGGTAAAAATATTAGGACAATCCTACTTCTCTTGTCCTGCCTTACCTGCAAGCAAGTTTCCAGTCAAAATCAAAGCATCCTGATGTGCTGAGAGGTCCAGTGGGAACCATGCTGATGAAAGGAGAGACAGGACCAAGCCAGCCATACCAATAGTGCAGCCCTTCTGAGCTTCATCTGAAGAACTTGGCTGGGAAACACTGGAAGTTTAATTTTGGAATGTCAGTGCTTTTTTCCCCCTTTTGGCAAATTTAAAGCCTTGAGAAAACCAACAGTCAAGTAGATGGCTAACCTAATGAAATGAAATCTGTGCTACAGAAATACACATTTAACACTCAAATACAACTTCAAAAAGCAATTTTCAGCAGAGACCTGGCAATACTCTGGTTTCTCTAAGAGCCATTACCTTCTTTTTAGTAGCAAATATCAAGGCTATAGTGACATCTACTGATAAACTGAAGAATTCTGTATTTACTCACTAACCACTACAGTCCTGAACTATCTTCAGTTAAGTCTTGTGCATATGCAAGGTAGGGATGGGAGACATTAGCTGTAGTATTGCAATGTAACAAGACAGTGCTCTGAAGTGACAAGAAATTAATTAAACAATTGCATTTCATCAAATCCTCTATATTTTTGAGTGAACACTATCAAAGACGGTGCTTTTCTGCTGCATTCTGTATTTTCCTTTACAGTAATTCTAAGACCAGATTTTCCCATGGAAGTCAAGTTTAAGAAAGAGCAGGCTGAGATCACCAGAGGATGTTTGGCAGAACACTCTGTGAATTACATACATCACTTCAAGGCTGTAAGACCCAAGTACTTCAGTTTCTTTCATGAAAAGACCTTACATAACACCTACATAAAGGGAGTCTGGAAATCTTTAAAAATATTTTTTAATTTGAAATAATTAAAATTTTCTAATATAGTCAATCTGGTTTAAAACAGCTAAAGAAATTTCAGAAAGGTAAATTTATACTAAGTATAGGTATTATTTTGATAAAACTCCAGTAGTAATTACAGACAGTGCCTTCCTTTGGTTTTTATAAAGTGTTTTCAGGCAACTGTTATTTACTTCACATACAGTCAGAAATCCAAAATTACAAATATTAGATACATCTTTAAAATAGCATTTTTAAGCTAGGTAGAAGATATATTGGTTTTATTTTCCAGCTAAGTACTGGTCACATCCTGAATTACTTCATTTGTCACCACTGGACCACACCTTTTTTACTAAATCTACAGAGCACACCTCACTTAGGTCCAGCAAGGGAAGCAAGGGCCTGCTGACAAGAAAAGCATCTGAGGGATGCTTAGGTTTTTTAGGGTTTGGGTTTTGGTTTTAAAATAAGACAAAATTTCCAAACTGAATACAGTAAGAGACACAATGATAGCAACAAAGAAAAGTAACACAAATTATGTTAAATCTATTTAAGAACTGAAAATCTCCACAGGTGCACATCTCCAGTAGCTACTTTTACTGTTCACATGGCACAGCACTAATAATCAGAGGCAAAATCAAGGCTTTTAGGCTGCTACCTGCACATTTTCATCCTGAAGAAACTATTCAGGATGTAATTTGGGACTACCATGTATTACCTATATTAACACTTAAGTGTTAGAGATACCCAATTTGCTGTTCCCACTCTGTGCCAAATGAGAACAATTTAAATGCATCAGACACTATTATAGAAGCCAAGATGAACCAATTCCTTTACCCACCCTTTTTCAACACAGACGTGAAAACGAGATGAAAATTTTCACGTTCAAATTTTGAAGAGATATTACAAAACTCACAAAGATAAACATCCTTTCAAAAGCATGGACTGTTTTATCCTTTATCATATTTCATAGATGCTGACTATATCTAACTTTCTATAAGAGCAGTTGCAGCCAATCCCTGTGACAGACACCATGGTTCCAGGGATGACAAATGCTGGCACTGACAACCAAAAGTTATAATCTTCTGTATTCTGTGTGAAGTTCTTGAAGAACTGCTAAAATAAGCTTAACAGGCATATACTTAAACCAGGATTTTGGAAGTCCACTTCTGTTTGACAAACAAGACTTTCAGAAGCTCGATCAACAAAAGAGGGAACGTACCCACAGTGCCATCCCACACTCCAGGTGCAGACTGGAAATGTTGTGGAGAGAAGACACAAAGCTTCACAGCAGCCAAACTGGAAAGAAAACACCAAGAACTGAATTAGTTCCACTACAGAAGAGTTAGCAACATGGTATCTCTAGAGTGAGAATTAAATCTATTACTACTGCCATCGTCACAGCACAAAAGCTGCAGATACAAATATAGTCAGGAAACCATAAAAAATAAAGCAAGCATGGAAAACAGCAAAAAGCAGCCAACACAGCAAGAAAACTCAAAGAAACTCCTAGGTACAAAAACTCACATATAAGGAAACTCACCGTAAGTGCTCTCGTAGTGGATATTGTCAATGCATGGGAAATTGCTGCAATAACCCTTGAAAGGTTGTTTTCCATAGTGACATCTGTTGGACTTTGCAGCATATTGTAACCTCTGTATGTTCTGAAATAAAAACATTTATACCCACTAAAGTATATTTTAAAACCCCCATCCCAATAAAAAATTATTAATTTTATTACTTAAATATTTAAGTTTAAGTTACTATTATGTATTTCACAGACTGCTTGTAACATAAGAAAACAGAATAGTCTAAATATCATCTGATATTGTAATATTTTGGGGGTGGTATTAGTAAATGCTATTTAATTTAAAAATAAAACCTCTTTGTTAGCAAACAGAAATAGTAGATCAACTGTCAATATATAACTAGATACTTCAGAAACGACCACCAATTTAACATTAGTCTTTGCTGTTGCTGAAACGCATTTAACATTTTTGCATGTTCACAAACTTGGGATTATGCTGTAGAAAAGTCTATTTTCTATCCAGAATAACACTGGATCAACAAAGTTCTGTTGCTTCCATACTACAGTACATACCTTAAATGACATGACCAAGATCATATACCAAAAACTATATAATTAAAAACTTATCTGACAAACTGATAGAAGCCAACAACCCCTATAAATATTTACCCCTTATACTGTCTAGAAGACAGAAAAAGTACAGTTAGCAGCAAAACTACAACAAGATCAGACAATCAAAACAAGAATTCATTTTAAAATTAGAGTACAGTCTTCTGCAACAATAATCGTTAAATAACATGTGGAGAATTAGAAATCTGGCTCAACATACCTGAAAAACATTAACATATATACAACTGGCTTGAAAAGCTGCACCTGGTTTTATAATTTAATGGATAAGTAGGGTGACTTCGGGATGGAGAGAAGAAACTGCCTCAAAAGAAGGACTCTCAGTGTGTGAGCACATCATCAGTAACTCACAGCGTATTCTTTGAACATGAGTCAGTTTCTGTGGAGTTCAAACCTACTACAGGTGCTCCTACAGACTAGAAAACTAATTCATCAGCATGTGGATTTGCAGGATTTTCCTACAGTCCTAGACACTGCAAAGGGAAATTTGGGTCCTTTTGCAGCAAGGCCAGACAGGTAACACACCTGGTGATAGTGCTCACTGCAAAGTGAGATGGGGGCTGCGTTTCATGCATGAGGAGTTTCAGGTAGACACTGCTTTGGTCTCGTGCTACTGCCACAACTGGGTCAGCCTGTCCTTGATCACAGTTATAAAACAGCTTTGGAACAAGCCTGAAAGAAAATTAGGTGTCAAAAAGAAAAACTATTATTCACCTAGTTAAACACCTCGTTTAAAGTACATTTAATATATAGTTCAGCAAGCTGCATATGCATTACTTACACATATCGAATTGTAAATAAATGCTGTTAATGAAATTCATTAAGTTGAATTTATCTTTATGTAAATGGCTCTTCATTACAGTCAAGGAGCTCAAATCAGGACAAAGCAACTGCACCAGACATACAGTAATTAAAAAAAAAAAAAGCATTTTCTGGAGATACTTCCTCATACATCCTACAACAGTAACTTAAACAGATTACTTCTCACTTGCTATTCCCTCATCTCCCCAGGTATTTTCCCCATGAGAATCTGTATCAACCAAGAAATAATTTTTACCTGAAAAAAATAATCTTTCTACCATCCTATTTTTATGCAGCAAAATCTAAAACAATCATCAAATCCAGTCTTCCTAAACAATGATATTTTCAACTTATGTAAAAGTAAAAAGCTACTCTATACACATGTTTTTGTACTCAGTGAGAGTACTTCCAATGAAAGCCCGTACTGGATGTTTCAAGGGGTTTCTGCAAGCTTGTAGTAGCTTTCTTGAACAGGTTAAGCCTTCTCCAATCAAACTTCAGCTTGTTACTACTGAGTTAATAAAACAGCTCAATTTCAGAATCAAGTCCCTTAATAAAAGCAACAACTTCTATGATGCAACAGCTCCTGATTCCTCTCCTGAGCTGCTTTGGCAATATAAACACTTATAAATGTCAGAACGTTAAAAGTTTTGTCGTCCTTTGTTTGTTATTAGGAATGGACAGCAATTAATAGTACGAAAAAAATAGGAAAGAAACTCCTCTGATAATAAAATATACCAGGAATTCAGTATTACATGCTTCCAACTTCTTTAAACATAAAATTGAAATCTCTGAATTCCAGTAAATAAACTACCAACTAATCCTTACCCTTTGGTGCATTTATCTGTACAGCTACTGCAATTGTAGTAGGTTACAGTACACATCTGCTTTGCAAACAAAATTAGCTGCTGCACTATCAGTGAGCAGAGAAGTTTAAGATCCACTGTGTATGGCCACATGAAAATTACAATGGTTGGGAGTTGGGACACATCTGTAGAACTGAACTTTTTAAGTCCATCAGCCACTGCCAGGATACTGAACAAACCACTTCAGCATGAAGAAAAATATTCTGAAGAAGGTGGAACTGAAAGTGACCCTCAGAATGTAATTCAATGTAACTGGATTGCTAATAGAAAGCAAATGACAATTTTGCCTGATGATTCAGAATTATGCTTGTTCCAGGTACCATAAAGATGCATTTGTTTCCCATCTCCCTTTTGAACAAATATATATATATATATATATATAGTATATATATATATTAAAAACACCCAAGTGATATAGGTACACATCACTATGCAAATATCTTTCTAAACTGCTTTTCCTTTAAATAAAAATGTCACATATACCTCATTAATGAAGCTGCAGCCACGTGTCTTACTCTTGGATCTTCATCTCCAAGGAGATTTATTACAACATTTTCAAGTACTCTCTCCTGAAGCTTTAATAGCTAGAAAATAAATTAGCACAGTAAATAAAGTTCACTGACCATTTTCATCATTTGAACATATTGTTCAAAGAGTTCACAAGTGAAATTTCATCCATCATACAAGCCTGCAAGACCATCTTTACCTTAACATTGCCAACCACATTCTCCAACTACACAAATGTCAAATTTTTAAGTTAAAAAAGAACAAGCCACAAAACATACAAACACAGCAGAGAAAACGAAGAAATCTGAATCTTCAAAGTAAGTACATTCCCAACTGTAGTAAGTTTTAGAACATTAGTCTATTTACATAAAAAATGCAACAGCCATAAGCACTGAGAGAAATTTAAAAACAAAGTGATGACACTGCACTGGTACCTTAATCCAGAAACACAATATACTGATTAAATAATTTACTTACACCTGTATAATGATGAATACCTCTGTGCAAGCTCTCAGTTTTTCCTTCCAAGAAGTTGACTAGCCTATAATAAAATAGAATTCAGAGTACATTAGTTAACATTGTGTGCTGTTTCTCCCTTCAGCGCTGTGAGGGTTCTTTTTGTTTGTTTTTTAAAAACACTACTGCAGGGAAAATATAAGTAGTAAACGCTTTTTGCAACCTTCAGAAAAAGCAAACTATTTGCTAACCTACTATCTAGCTAGTGTAACTGAAGAAAAATAGCCCTTTCATTAAAAAAACCCATTATTTAAACACCACGATTGTAATTGCATTTTTTCCCAAGCACAGACTATTTTGAAAAGACAGTAACACATTTCAAACATCACTATTCACAGAGTCCACATTTGTACAGCTAAGGATAACCTGAAGCATTTTCATATAAATATCTTTTGTCTTTCAGCTAAGAAGAACCAATAGAGAATGAGAGAATGAAAGAAAACGAACAAGTCACATTTATTTCAGAATTAACAGAAACTGAGTGACTACAGAGAGCAGATAACAGAGGACAAGTCAGGGACTTTCTCTTTAAAAACACACAAAAGTGGATGGAAAAAGTAAGTTAGATTCTGTTGCATATAGGTAAAACCTTACAAAAGAAAGGCCTTGTAAAATCATGGTTCAGGCCTGCTGCTTTGGCTGGGTACAGCTAACAGCTGGCCTGACAGGGATCTGTGGGAATCAGCCTGTCAGCCTTTGCCCCTGACAAGCATCTGACACCTGTGAAAATAAAGAAGTCTGTACCCATGAAAATTCATGAAGGAAAAAACATAAACATCTGTAAAGAAAGTTTTAGCTCGCACACGAGCAATGAACTGAGTAGTAAAACATTGCAAACCAATAAACACTAAACACGATGCTTTTAGAAAACCATATAAATAACCATATAAATAAACCATATAAATATGAGGTGTGAACAATAAAGATTCAACTATTGCACATGAAGAACTATGTATCTTGTCCATCCCTATGGCAACAGGATTCCAAATTATGTCCCTTTCTGATCACACATTTACAGAAGACTTGATACTACAGATCAATGAACAAAACTTCAATACAAGTGTTCCTAGGATTGGGCTTGGTTGTGCAATCAGTGGTAACTAGACAAAGGAAGTGACAGAGGATTGACTGATCTGAATTAGTTTTATGAAGCTCATTAATGCTTCAGAAGAAATTGTGCCATTACAGTTAGAGTTTCCTATACTTCTCTGCACTTCAGCTACTACACCCATGGAGAAATACAAACACTCACCGAAAATCTATCTCTGCAAGTGTTTCCAGAAGTTCTGTCCTTACGAGCCAATATGAGCTGTTCTTCAGAGCAAGGAGGTCAACAATCAATTGCAAACCTAGTTCACTGTAACTGCTACTACATAAGCTCATGATGCAATGCTGAGAAGAAAAAAACACCCTCAGTTATATTACAGAAGAGAGTCTCTGAAAAGCAAAATGAAAGTCATCCAAAAAACACCAGTTTTCTTTAGAATACTAAAAAATGTTATTGCATAAGAGCTAGGTACCCTGCAAGGCCACAACACCATCTCCAGGTGAACTGCTAAAGCCTGCTGCTGAAATTCCTCCCTACCTCTGGGGGGAATGCAGGCCTTGCAGACCAGAGGCCAATCCTCCAAAGGAGGGCTCACAGGGCTTAAAACACCACAAGCACAGTCTCCAAATTTCCACAGGGGACTTAGAGACACCTGGTTCTGATCCCCAAAGCTTTTGAAAAACTCATACCTCCACATTTAAATGTTCAACTATAGGCACAATATGTGACCTTTGGAAAAAGTTCTACAACTCCACACTTCCATGTCTTATTTAACTACACAAAATGCTCTTTTTTGTTTGAGGATTAACAAGCCAAAAGGCTTAGAACATTTCTGCCAAAATGTAAGAAGTCAGGCCACATAATATACTGAGAAAAAGCAAAAATGAAAGTTGACTAGTATTAAGTTGCCTGAAATGAACCACTCTGGCTGAGTCTTCTAAAAAGCCATTATCACAAGTGTAATCACACAAGAAATCACTACACACAAACATGAAGTTCGCTGAACAGAAGGTTAAAAAGACACTTTCAATTACCTAACTGGATTTCCTCCCCTCACCCTTGAATATAAACTGTGATTTCCTTACACAAACTATCCACATTTCACTAAAATCTATGCTTTGCCTCACTGGTCTTTAAGCTGCAATAGTTACCCACCCTGTGCCTCTCCTTGATAAAATTTCCCTTAGCCTCCAATTCATCTGTGTTCTACTCTATTGGAAAAACCCTCAAAGAAAGCTCATAGCTTCACCCCTCTACTTTTTCACCAAACACCTTCCACATATTTTATGACAGAAATAAAATTCACTTACTTTAAGTTCCACTCACCAATTCAGCTGTCATCTCTATTTTAACAATTGCCTGAGGGATCTTTCAACCAATTTGAATTGTTTGCCTTCCTGACACTTCCCCACTTTTCAAAATTATTATTTCAGAAAATAATCACCATTTTAATTGTAATTTCTAAAGTCTAATTTTTATTCTCCAAATACAGGCTACAACCAGGTATTATATGCTCACACTCCCCTGTTTAGCCTAGATGTCCTTACTATCTAATGCACTCATCCTATTGCTGTTTAATGCAACATTAAAGCTCATACAGAACATTTCTCATGAGAAACATAATGATTAGATTATAGTGCCACACAATCTAATCATATAATTATTTCTCTGCCAATAAAGCTCTTCAGCTCCATGTTTAGACAGCTACACATAGCAGCATCCCAGTAATGAATGAAATTAAACCCTGTGATCTGTGGAGGTGCAAATAAATTCCTACTGCTTACCCTCACAGCTGTACAAGCCAGTTTGCATGTAACAGAGGATTCATCTTTCAATGTTTTCTGTAACAGAGGTATGCAGTCTATCAAGGAAAAGAGATTTCCTTAAAAAAAAAAAAAAAAATTTTGAGCCATGAAACATTGCAATGTTACATTAAAAGAGGAAAAGACACCCATAAAATAAATTGTTACCTGTTGAGCTTCTGACATTTACTAGCCACTTTTCCACATCAAAGCGGGATTTAATTAGTATGGAGTTGACAATAGTTCCACAGAGAATGGCAGTAGCTCCTCTAATCTGGGGATCTCCATGGTCAATATAGTTCAGAATGTCCGATACATATTGCTCCTCTAAGAAAATAAGTTACAACTACTTTATTTTAAAAATACTAGTATTAGACTTTACTGATCCATAGAAATGTTAAAGTGCAGGTCTCGACTACTGGACAATCAACATCAGCACATCCAAAATATGCCCACCATAGTTCTCCCCTTCTGAGATGCCTTTCTGTGCATCCAATCTGCAGATCACTCACCATTCAGACCAATAAAAATACTAGTGATTTTATTTCAACTGTACACAAAATGCTCCAGGGAAACAGAAGAAGCATTTTTGTCTATGTATCAAACCAGCTGCACACCCTATGATTCATGTGTAAAAATGAACTTAATGGCTTAGAAAGCACCTATAAGATGGACTATATTAAATCAGAAGAGAACATTTGTAAAATAAACAAACCCCTTCTACATCCTTGCTGTTTTAAAACAACTTCAACTTATCAGAACCTCTACAAACTCATCCACTGAAACTTGAATATTACTACAAAAATATACCTCACCACACACACAATGCATTCCAATTTGTGCAATATTTGTCCATAAATACTAAGCTGGGTTTGGAGTTTTCAGTGTAGATGCTGACTAACTTATTTGAAAACCCAAACACACTATCAAAATGGAAGAATGTGAACTGCAACATACCATACTCTTCTCCCATTGCCTCCAGAGGTGTTTTATAGAGTTTGCTGAAGAAAGACTCAGGGTGAAGTGCAACAGCTGCTCCAACACAACTCACTGCCAAGGCTTTTACACTGACTCTCACATCTCTATCAGGAACTAAGGCTGCAGGGAAGAAACAAAAATTATAAAAAGGAAGGTTTTTAAAAGCTTCCAGAATTGTTTTAAATTTAATTGATAACATTACATAAAATAAAACAGCTTAGCCTGAACAAAAATATGAAGGCAGAGCAAGCAGTTTCAGTTTATTAGAGGCAGCAGTGATATATGGGCTGCTTTTCTGCTTTCCTCTAATGTATTTGACATACACTTTAAATACTCAAATAGAGCCATGACATAATTCCAGTTCACCTTCTTCCAAAACCAATACATTATATGGGCACATGAGCAAGTAAGAGTTTAGAAAAGTGAAAAAGAACAAACATCTTAAATCAGTCAGATACCGTGACAGGAATGTGGTTAGATCCCCAGCCTTGGATGTATTTTTTTTTAAAAAGTAGATGTGGTGCTTAGGGACTGCCACAGAAAAAATGCAGCATTTCCAATAAATCGAGATTAAAATCAAGACCAAGTGATCACATTTGCAGCCTTGCAGAGTGAGAGACACAGAGAAGCAATGAAGCTCACAGACAAACGTACCTCCTTTGTCCCCAGTGAGCAGGAAGGAGGCGGAGAGCAGCCTGACGCAGTGCACCAGAGGAGCACAGTCCCTGTCAGTGTAGTGCCCGATGTCCCCCTTCACCCTGGAGGGCTGGTGAAGGCAGAGCACAATGTTCACACAGAGAAAAATTAATCTTTAATTGAAATAAAATACTAGCACAAGATTTGGAAATACTGCACATCCTCAAATGTATAAAGGCTTAATACAAAATGGATAGATAATATTCATATATGTAGTTTAATATATATTCCAAAAACAAGGCCCCAAAATGTAATGCTTTGAAGAAGCTTATATCCAGTATCAGGACTGGTTCAATTCTATGACAGAAACATTATACAGTCGATCTTTCTAAACTACCTAGGCTTGATGTTTGCATCTGAAGAGCATGCTAAACCACTTGTTGCCATCAAACTTTGGAAACTTCATATGAAAAGTGTATTATTTCTAAGTTGTTTCCAAAGAAGACTGACAGTTTCCTGTAGTTTCACATTTAGAATTCCCCAGTAGTCCAAGCTGATCTAATTCTGTCTGCCACAAATGAAACTTTTGCCCCAGCTCAGAACAAGGTCCAAAGATCAAGTTTAAAAAAAAAAAAAAAAAAAAAACAAAGGGGAAATCAGTAACTTTAGTTAGAATGGCACGAGGCTCAAAGACTAACCTCTGCGGAGATCATGAAGTTACCTACACAGGTAGCAACCAGCAAAAAGACATTTCAAGTAAGAAAGTTTCAGTGTAACCTACTAATGCACAGACAAAAAGGGTTGGTGTTCTCGGCAGGGTGTTCTGGTATGGCTTTGCTGGTGATTGCATTTAGGATATCATTTATGTATTCACCTTATGCTAAATTAAATCCAGGCTGCAACTCAGACTCCCTATGCCACCTGACTTCCTTTGACCTATAACGAGGCATATCACATATACAGGCTTTCCATGTTTACCGCTAATTTATTTCATCAAAACTGTAATTTTAAATTTCTTTTTAAACTTGTTTTGGACTTGAAAACTAACCACTGTGACTATTTCTTACCTTGCTCTCGTGCTCAGCAGCATCTGCTGAATCTTCTTTTGATGTAAATCGATCCACGCTGCTATCAGAGGGCTGCCTACTGTGGCTCATGGTTTTCAGCAGGTGAGACTGCTGGAGAGCTTTAGAAAAAGGCAATTCATGAAACACCATTTCAGATGCAAACTAAAAGCACTTTAATTAAACTTAATTATACAAACATGAAAAATAAATTAGCAGGGATCAAAACAAGTGATTGATCACGAGTGTTGAAATATATTCCTTATTTTACACATCCCATCTAGTTATTTGTTTTCCATGTCCCTTACATTAAGTCTTCACTCCCTTAGAAGTGCAGATGCACCTGAACACCTGTCTAATGGTGTCACTGGTCTGGCCCACCCCTGTATTTATTGACATACCAAGAGAAGAATTTCTGAAGGATTCTGTTGAATCATCTTGGAGAATATTTGCAGCCTCATCTTCCTCATCTTGTAGCTGCCCGATTTGCATTCCAGAATATTGTCCTTCAGCACCCTCCAAAACCTACACAGTGCAAGGACAGGACACGAATTAATTTATCTTTACACAGAATATTAAATTTGAAACATGCAGTGTTAGTAATCTAGAAATAGTCTGAAAGCAAACATGAGCTTGATAAATATTAGTGTCGTTACATGTAAGCCCCAAAGCACTTCCCCTCCTCCTGCAGCTCTGGGAGTATTGGAGGCCACAGTTCCATCTGAGGCTCTCCCAGGTGAGCCATGAACTTGGCTACCAAGAGGAACAAAGTAAAACAGTCCATTGCTCCCTCATCACAAATGTCTCTCTCGCAGCAGTTACAAATCTCAACCAACACCTTTACTGCCAGAAACTGAAACTGGACCTTGCAGGTAAATTCCCCCATAACTTCACTTGTACTGGATATGTGAACTCAAACTGAGAACTCACTGTGTAGGACAAAAAAGGACAAATAAGTTGAAAGTATTTTAATTTCTTCATTCAAAACCTAAGACTACTAAAATGGACTAATCTGCTACAAAGTTTAACCCTTGGAAGCAAGGCAATATATAGGCAGTAGGTATATGGAAAAAGATCCATAAAAATAATCATAATGACCAATGACAGTAAAGTAAAAAAACAATTTCACTAATTTTATCAGAAAACAGGACACTTCTTCAATTATTTCCTGTCTTTACAAGCACCTGGAAATTGTTCATTAAAAAGCTTGGGTGTCAGTAACCTAGAAAATCACTTAGTCTGTCAATTACAAAAGGATAATTTTACATGTAATTACCTCTTGTAAACAGTATGCCAAATGACATATGGAACAGTCTGAAAAGAATCTGCATAAACACATTGTGCCAATAAATATACCTTGTCAATAAATGCCTGCTCACTTTGGCCTCTGCACTGCCTTCATTTAAATCAGAGAGCAATTATCATCACTCCTTTGGTTCTTGAATTCTCACAACTGCAGAAGTATCTGCTTAGCATGATTAAAAATCTACTATTTTTTTGTAGTGCTAAGAGACTACACTCTTCCAGATTCCTATCAGAAAACTAGAGTCAAAAGCTTGATAATGTTTGAAAAAGTCTTAAGTTTTAAATGTTCTCCCTTTTTAATTTTCTGCTCTGGCTCCCAGTAATTGTATTTTTTGCTCTTTTTATTACAACCTCACAACACACTAGCCTAAGAGAGACAAATGTCTTAAAATAGATATACTGTATGCACATTTCAGGTGTTGATTAGATATGTAAGTGCTACATTTGTAAATCATGCAGCATTTGGCCATATAGGGGAAATCCTTGAGATGGAATAAAAAAGAAAAAAAAAAGATGAGTTGTACTGCCACGTGTAAAAAGCACAGGGAGAAGGCAGTGTGAAGCATTGTGTTCCAAAAATATTCCTTTATCATTCCAAATAAACTGCTCACCCTTTAACACTTCCATTAACCCTCCTGCACCAGAACAATTATTAACATATCTATAGAAAATGAAGGATATTCATACTACTAAGAGGATATATTTATGTCAAGACTTTAATACTGCCATTCTTCCAGTGAGCGAAATTTGTAATGTCTTCACATGACCTACCCAGAGAACACACCAATTACAGCTTGGTAGTTTTTCATTAGTGCTGAAGTGAAAGTGTTAAAAGGAGGTCAAGCTCTCCAGCAGAGGTGTGAGCTGCTGACCTTTCCACTGTTACTAGCTGAGGATTGAAAAGTAGAAGACGAGTAAGGAGACGAATCCAAGTCTGGGCCCTCCGTGGAAGAGCTCTGAGATACGTCGGGCCCCTCAGTAGAAGGAGATCCCCCCTCTGCCCGCTGCACACTTACAATTTCGGAACTGTCCGAAGGGGTTACAGCAGAGTCTGGACCTTCCGTGGTAGTCTGAGAGCTATCACTAATGGGCGAGGAGGCCTGCGTGCCGTCATTCAGATCCATAGTGGCATCTGACTGCACGGCACTGATCTGGCTGGAGCTTCGACTGAGCCCTTCCTCATCGTCCCCTTCGGCCGCCGCGCTCGCCAGGTCGCAGCCGGCCAGGTCCACCGAGTCCGACTGCAGCGTGTGCTGCGAGCGCGGCTGCTCCGTGATGATGTCGTGGCCCGCGGCGTCGGCGGCCGAGCTCCCCGCAGAGCCAGCTGTCGACACACCCGATGAAGAAGCCAGTTCGTTGCTTATCTCGCCCTTCACAGAAGCTGCAAAACACAGGCGCTCGTGTATGAGGCAAGCCAGCGCTCGGGTTTGTGTTTCGCTCTCGACGGGAGCGCACGGGCTAAGCCACGTATTAAACTAGGCTAAGGAAAGTGTAATGAAACAGTTCAACTACAGGTAGGACAATGGGTATCTTATAAAGTTGCCACCCCATCTCTACTCCCATTAAAAAAATTATCATTTACTCTCAGCAGTATTTATGGTTTCAGTTTTGTTTACCATGTCTTTTGAATGCCCACACACTTGCTCACCACCACAACACATCATTTACACGTTTTGCATAGAGCAATAACAGAACGTATTTGCTGACTGCACAGCTGAAGAGAAAGGCAGGCACCTGCAAATGATGCAGCACTGACATCAGACCGGGTTTCAGAATCATCATCCAAGCCTTCTTCCTCACCAAGAAGTACTTTACCTGAGAAGTGATATAAGAAAAACCTTTAGTTTACAAAAATTATAGTCAGCTTGAAATGTTCAGCAGTTGAAGTCAGATGTGAAATCTATTTTTTAAAAAGTTTATCCAAATATTTTTTTCATAACTATGACAGATGAAAGGAAGGGAATGAATAAAGCGCACATCCAGTCCCTCACTAATTAATCAGCAAAGAAACAGGCAGCAGTGACAGGGAAACAGAGTTCAGTAATTTTATTTACCAGTGCAACCATTCAGGAAACTACCTATAACCTTTTTACTTCTGCTTATTTTTGTGGACTACATTTAGGATATGTGCTATTCCTAAGGACTGGATTGCTAGCATCTGGACATCTGCCCTCAGCTCTGAAGGGCATTAATGCACCACAAGTAATCGAATAAATAACCTCTTCCTCCTTAAGGGTACCAAAACTATCAAAGGTTGTTTGGAGCTCTGAAGATAACAGAATGGAAAAAGCCCAGAGGGAAGAGCAGTGCAGACTAGAAGCACAAGACAGCACAGGTGGGACAGGGGGATGAACCATGGACAGCCAATGAGAGCTAAGGATTACTAAGGCAAAAAACCTTCAGAGATGCTTTTGGCATTAGAAACTTGAGAACCACTTCTAACATAACCCAACCACCACAGAGTTCTCTTACTCACAGAGCATTACCTGCTTAAGTTACAGGCAGTGGAAAGAGAAAGACACCTGCAGATGCACACTGCCTGGAAGGCAACCAAGGACACAACTGCACTGCAAAGTCTGTCCATGGGACAGCACACGGAGGGCAGAGGGAGCTGCTAAGCTCATCCTCTCAGACCTTGCAAGTGCCTTGCTGAGACAGAGGGATTCACAGTAACTCCTGTGAGAAGGACCATTTTGTTTAGACTACCAAGCTGCACTGGTAGTCTAAGATTCATAATGTGAGAAACTAATGTTTGGATGACTGTCAGTGAATACCTTTGTACCTTATTCAAGTTAACTGGGGGTAAAAAAAATTAATACACTTTTGTATTAATTTCCTTTTCTCCACTGTTTTCATATATAGCAGTACCACTGTAGAATTATCTTCCTCTGAAAAGCATGATTTATGAAAAGTATGATTACTCAAACCTGTAATGAAGGCAGAAAAGTAAACATGGCATTTCCATACACCTTCTATGTAAAGTGACAGTAATTGAGAACTACACACTCCTATGAATGAAGGAGTAAAATCCTGCCAGGAGGTCTCAACAAAAAGCACAAAATGTAATCTATTCTTCTCTATTATTTTTCACATTTATCTCAATCTCACTGAAACAAACCAGGATGTTCTTCTGCTTTCCATGGCTGACCACCTCTAAAACCAAATGAAAGAATAAGAACACTGAAAAACAGTCATTAGGCACTTTAGGTTTTGTATGCTTAAATGTATTAAATGAGCATATGACACACATACAGCAGGATACTTTTCCTCTATTTAGTAAGAGAAAAATCCAGTTAAGTTGCTTTCAAAACACAGGCTTTGATTTCAAAAGGAATTTTCAGCCTTTTTTGCAGACAATCTTCTAAGTTGAAACATAAACAAACCAATGCAGGCCAGCTGCTCAGAACTGAAGCTGGTCTGAAGCAGCAAGATTGCAAAGATGTGAAACAGATTTCTGTAGCTCAGCCTCACTTTACCCCTACACACAAAGGAGCATTACAGCTTGAGAAGTCCCATCCATTGCCCACTACCCTATATGACTGCAAAAGGACCTCAAGGAGGAAGTGGGAACAGGCTTAGATTTTCAATCCTTTCTACATCAGAGAGCAGCAGGAAATGAACAATTCATAGTTTGAAAATAAACCCGTATAAAGCACAAAACTGTGAAGGGATTTCTTCAAATTGCTTATGCCACTGTTTAGACCACAAAATCTTCATACCATAACCTTGAAAAAGGATGAAAGCTGATGACTCATACTTGTTTTCTCACCAAGTGAAAGATTAGTGTTTTAACAAGTACAACAATTGAGTTTACACTATTATTAATACTTCAAAGTTACACTGAAGACTATCAACAAAACAAAGAGCCTAAATTATAATTTACCATTTTTTATTTACATGTGATATGCGTTGTTATTCTGATTTGTTGCATTCTGTCTCACCGTTGGATGCTGCAGCAGAATGTACTTTGAGACACCCATTCTTTCAATCTCTCTTTTCTAAACTAAAAATGATAACTGCATCCGTAAGCACTATTTCATTCAGCTTTAACCACTGCTTTACATTTCAGCATACTCTTATAAGGAAATTTAAGCATTATGAGATTCCTTGCACATAAAGATTGAAGGACACATTTGGGAAAAGTATAAGCTGTAAAGGTCCTTCAAGTTCATATAATCTCATTTCGTTTTAAAGGACTTTTCCTTGAAGTTTTCTCTTCAGTACTGCACATCTCTTGCTTACTAAAGTTTGCAGGTACTGCACTACACTGACACAGTTTCACTGCAGCAGCAACATTTTGCTTACCTAATACAGGTGATGAAAGTGTTACACAGCTGTACCTAGACAGATTCTGTCATAGTGACATGACTGGTTTTAATCAAATGTAAACATACAACTAAATATAAAGTACTTTCATGCACAAACTGGGAAAAGAATACTTCAGAGCAAACTGTATTCTTTAAAATCCTGCTGAATTAATTACCTACTGAAGAATGAAATTAAAATGTACACAGCAAGACAAACACATATAGAATTAATCATCGAGAACAGAAAAATAAAACAAAAGAGCATCATATTGAAGCATGCAAACATACACATGCATTAGTGAATTACAGAGAAAAAAAACAGGCCTAACAAAACCAAGTTAACTATTTTGCAGATTACATTAATGGTTAAGTATTACCATAAAAAGAAGAATGCCCTGTTCAGAGAGATTATTTTTCCATGTGCTCTTAAGAAGTTAAAACTGCATCAATAATCATCAACAGAAATTTGCCAGTGAACTACAGCAAAAATAAAATTGTATTGCTTTAAATGATTTTAGAATATCTTGATTGCAATATCAGAAATTGCATCAGAATTCTTTCCTTATTTCTAATGATTAAGCTCAGCTGATAACACAGGCAACCATGAATGAAGACCCAAGTTCAGCAAGACAATGAAGTGGGGAGGGAGAAAAAAAAAGCCCCAAAAAATCAGGAAGGAATGCAATTAAAGATTTGTTTTCAAAAATAATCACCTTTATGCTTTCTTGCAAGAACAGGGCTGCATGAAGACCCCCCTCCAGCTGCAAATCACAGAAAGTAACACATCAGGGCAAAGACACAGCTAATGAAATCATGAAGGAATTCTAATAGCCACGAATGGGAAACAAAAAAAACCAAAACAAAAATCAGAACCAAACAAAAAAATCCAAACAAAAACCAAAGCCAGGAAGAAATAGCAAACTTGCTGCTTTTGGAATCAAAGTTTTTTTGCTCATTTACCACCAAATTACTTTTAATATTCTGTGCCACTTGTGTGCAGTTTGCTTTCAAAAATGTAGTCTAAATTTCCCTGCTATGATTGCTTCCAGCTAATAATTTAGCTTCAAGGAGCAGCAGTATTGGCTGACCCATTAGCTCAATACAGACTCCTTACACAAGTACAATCAGAGACTGATTCTTTTGAAACAGGTATGTAGCAGTTAAGAGAATTTCAAGAACATGCTCTCCACAGACAAGAAAGCTGACAGCTGATTTTAACAGTTAAGGATAAGCTTAAGTCATGCTTTAATTTCATGCTGGTTTTGGTATTCAGCAAGGAGCTCTCAGTTAATACAAATTCTGATTAGATCTGCTTTTATGAATCACAGTTGACAGATGATTAGTTAGAACAACATTGATTTTGTGGGGTTAAAAAAAAACCAACACCATATTCAACTTGCTTTGTGTAACAACAACAACAAAAAAGAAAATATCATCAACACAAACTGTAAAAAAAGCCCTCTGAAGCTTGTCATTAATCAATGAACGTATACCCACTTAAAAGAAGGGGGAAAAAACCTCTACTGTACCTGGGAAAAAAGGAATGCCATGCACAGCTTGATACATTTGATTTAACCTTCATGGGAACTAGAGCTGATGATGTATCTCCATTTGCTTTTACTCCAACTCCCAGAAGCAGAGCTTACCTATAAGTTCCACGATGCTCCCGCTGCGGCTCCTGCTGGCAGGTTCATCTTTGGACACACTGACCTGAGCAATGCCCCCACAGGCGGTCAGGGCATGGAGCAGTTCAGGGGGGGGTGTTCTAAAGAGCTGCTGGAGCAATTCTAAAGCTCCAGTCACAACATTATGGTCCTGATGCTGGGTATAGTGCAGAGTCAGTTCATAAACCTGAAAGCCAGCAGAGGTCTGGAATAAGTCGCTATGAACAGAAGATTTAATGTGTCTTATCCTAGACAACACTAAATTTCAGCAATTAATTAAGAATAACTGATGCTTGGTACATCGGATCTTCATCACAATCTTCCAGTGGGGAAATGTCCATCAATTGTAGCCACTTAACTGCCTTTTTGGTGGAAGTCTGTTGTTTCTTTTTATTTTAATAAAAGGAATTATCACATCAAAGGCACCATAAGAAGTTTTTGGCTCCTTTGGGAACACCTAAAAAGTACCACTGATTCATTTTTTTGGGATTTCTGGTCATTACTTATCAATAATTCCAGTCACTGAGCCAACTATCATTTATCAAGATAAACTGGAATTTGAGAATTCAGAGTGTTCTGTATCAGACTAATGCTGGATAAAGGTTAATTTATTTTTTTCCCCATCAGTACTCTTCAGGCAAGTTATTATTCATATATTACCTGTATAAGTTGTTCTGGTGAAGGTGAAATCTCCGTTTCTTTCCTTGTTACACCAAAACTGCCTTTCAGGCTGGTATCTTTTACTTGTTGTTGCAATAAAGGTATGAGATACCTCAGTGTAAGTAAAACACCCAGAATTAAAAGAGTAGGACGATCATCTTCTACAGGAATCAACAAGCCTGAGGGGAGAAAAGAAGCGGCCAAATAACTTACCGACAGTAGTTAGTTTCAACACAAATGTCATTTCATGTAGTCTGTATAATAGCTTCTTTAAATAGAAAAAAAACCCCAACAAAACAGAACAACCAAAATGTAGCAGCAACTTAAGAGTGCTTCCCAAATGTAGAAACATTTGAAAATATGTATTTTATACTACTGACAATCAATTAAGCAACATGGGAGAACGATCAGAGCACCCTACCTCACCTTCCCTGTTTTCTACCTCTTTTTATTCCATAAAAACAAAAAAAAATTTTTTTAGCAATTGCTGATGCTTTTACCAAATTATCTAGACTCCCTTGCTGCTCTCACCTGCCTCCTCTCTCCGCTTGCCAGCTTACACCCAAGTGCAATTCCCTTGCTCACCCATGCACTACTATCCTAATGGAAGATATTTGCACTTTGCCCTGTTTTGGGAATTTTCTTCCATACATCTACCTGCTAATCACAACCAACCCCAAAGCATATTACTAACTAATACAAGTCATAGAAGAAAACATAATCTTCTACTCAGGGAGGAGAAAAAAAATCAGAATAAATTCTTGCAGCTCCCATTCGTGTTGCTGTTTGAATTCTGCATCATTGCCAAGGACATTATCACACATCACTTTAGAGGGAGGAAAGTCACAATGCAGCATTTTAATTTTTCACACTTCTTGAAAGCAGCAAGGCTAACAGGATAACACCTTAGGTATCTGCTGGCCTTCCTTATCCCTCCTTTTGCAATACAGTCTACATAGTAAAGAACCCTTGCCAATGACAAAACTGAGACAAGTTTCCACTGAAACCCAGAGATGCCTCTCGTCACCACTTGCAAAACAACCCGAAGATCATGCAAACTTCCCAGCTGAAGAAATATGGAAGCAATACCTCATACAAAGTTGTGTGCTTTAAATAAAAAAGCCCTCAATTTCTGCTCTAAGTTATAGCAGAATCTATGTGGTGGTCCTTCTAAGAAAGGTCACAGGGTATGTGATCATGGCCCAGAGCACATCAGGGTACCCTCCTCCTCAGACCTGCTGCACTAGCAACCAAGAATCTCGACCATACTGCACAAGTTCACCCAGAATCTTTAGAACTCCTTGCTTTCCAACAAACTACATGCTTCCCAAGCCTCAGCTACTTCTTTTCAGTATTACTAGCACTGCAGCACAAAGAGAGAAACAGCTTTAGAAGTATCTTCTTCTAACTTATCACCAGAAAGGGAAATATCAGCAGTATAACTGGTAATCTAAGTATCCTTCCTTTACCAGAAAACCTTTCACACATGCAAAGCTATACACATTTTTACACGGAAAAACATGCAATGCTACTTACACCTAAAGAGAATTAATTTTTTTGCCTGAATCTTACCTAAAAGCACATTCAATAACCAGGCATAAAAATACTGTGTTCTTCGTGAATGTTGACAGATGCTTACTGCTGATCCTGCTGCTGTTCGACGGATAGTGGGGGAACTGGATTTAAGATTAGCTATGAACGCCTTCAACAAAACCTAAAAACAAAGACACCTTACTTAACTTTTCATCAGAAGTGAACTAAGAAACCAGCAGATGGATTTTTTTCATTTATTCAAAGCATTACCCTCATGCACATCAAGCAAAGGCAACTACTGCAGCCGTAGCACTGCTTTGTGTGCCACCTGACTGGTAATGCTGACAACTCCCCACGCTTTGGGATATAACAGGGAGCACTAGGAGGGGACAGAAAGGTACCTTAATCTCATTGTCGTTTGCAAAGTTGCCAAAGGCCGCCATGATTTTGGGTATTGCCGCAGCCAGCGTCTCTTGTACCGATTCTTCGGGTCTCTTACTTATCCGTGTTAGACAGGGCAAGAGGTTCACCAAATACGGCCTAAGCATGGCACAGGAGAAAAACCAATCTCAGAGCACAACAACTGCACCCCTCTAAGTGTTTTGAATTCATACTCGAGTTCTGCAGCATCACTAAATCACATAAAAATGCACCTGTTAGCTACACAGAACACAGGAAAAAAAGAATCTCCTGAATGCAAGAGAAGAATGCACTTTCAAAATACAAATCACTGCCTTCACAAGTTTTTCCCCTTACAGTAATGTATAGCATAGAACTAAAACACCATTAGAAACCACACAGATTAAATAAATTCAGAGAGACTAAAATGATAGCAATTTCTCCAACTTCCCAATTACATACTTAAAACTTACCAATGGTAACATTTTGTTAATATCTGTATTTCTTTAAAAGTACTTTGGAAAGTTCATTATTAGAATGTGTTTACCTGCACTTTT
Organism: Regulus satrapa; assembly: GCA_013396955.1. Classification (NCBI taxonomy): domain Eukaryota; kingdom Metazoa; phylum Chordata; class Aves; order Passeriformes; family Regulidae; genus Regulus; species Regulus satrapa. The sequence goes on from VWZN01002261.1 coordinate 311,459, forward strand.
GAGGCCGAACTAGATGGGCAAGCTCAGCAAATCTCCAGAGTGCAGCACGCAGACTTCTTGAAGCACCATTCTAGACAGAGTATATAACTATCACATTTCATCATGCAAAATCATTTCCTACAAAAAACTGCCTATAATATACAATAGTGTATATTTTTCTCAAACAGATAAAAAAATAGAAGGCGTCTGGAAATCATAAATTTTCTTTAGCTAAACAGAAGTCAAGTCAGTTCCATGACTACGTTCATTTTTATAGCTGTTATTAGTTTTCTGAGTAATCCAAAATGAATAATAAGGAACACCACAAAAGATAAGGAAGTGTCTGAGATCTCTGCTCTGCTGAAATCTGCTGAAAATACCACAGAGAAAGGCATCAGCCACCAGAGAAACACTGATGATATGAGAGTCTGAAAATCACTGGAACACTTACAGAGATATAAATACAGCGTAAAATTGGCAGCAGTGAAGATATGCAAGTAAACAACACTCAGCTTCTGAGTGCACCAAAGGAAAAATCAACATATTGATCTGTAGCACTTTATAATGGATTGACTACTGAAGTTAAGTATCTCTTTGCCTGGACTGACATCTTCAGTTGAGCACTTGACTTGAACCAGAATGCTCTCACATTCGTGTCTAGGGATGTAGTACAATTCCTTAGTGCTGCTGGAAATACAGAAAACTATCAAAGTCAACAGATGCCTAGGAGGGTGTCCACCTGATGTAGCTCAAACTCAACCAAAATGCTTCTCAAATTGAGTCCTCTGAAGACAAAGCTGAGATGCTCACAAACTTTATTACTTTATTCTGCACGTCTATCAAAAGCTTGCAGTCTTCTTAGCATGACAAATTACAGAACATGCATTTCTCAGGTTCACAGCCAGACAACAGATTCTAGCATGGCTTCTGAAGTGATCCTGATGCACAAAGAAAAATCAGTCTGCTGGGTGCTCCTGTTGCATGTGCTGCCTCCCTCTCACCCGTCACGAATCCAAGAGCACCTTTGTGGAAGTACAAGCCATCTGAAGAACAAAGTATTTCCTTCTACTCCTGGTTATAAATGTGCAGAAACTTCAGGGCAATTTATAGATTGTCTGTTTTCTGTTAATTAGGTCATGTCCATTTCCACACCCTCAAAAATATTGCATGACATTAAGGTACAGCAATAGAGTAAGACATCCATACATTGCCCTACATCTAACAGAAGAAAAGCTATGCACATTGTTTTTGTGACTTGTCTTCTGGAGTTCTATTATTCCACCCAAAAACAAAAAAAAAAACCCCAATATCATTACTGTCTGACAAGTAACACCTATATTTTCTGTCTATACAAATCTGACTACACGTTTACAGATGCAAGAGACAAAATTACAGTGATTATGTCCTAAACATAGCATTTATCTTCTGCAGTCACAAACTTCAAAAAAGGTACTACTACATTTCTTCCTGTGGATGTAATTAAATTGTAGCTTTTGATACCTAGAGAGATGCTTCAGTATTTTCCCTACGCCTCTGCAAGAAGCTGTGAGCACCCATCAGGCATTTATAAAGTAGTTGTATCAGGTTACTTCAAGGTTTAATTCTCCATGAGGCTGTGTCAATTAAGAGTGTCACTGTCCTCCATCTACTTTTCATCACCCTTTTAGCTCGAGTTACTCTTTTCAGCTTGATCAGTGGAGCAAACATCAAGAATATGCCTTATTCCTTTGGGTGGGGGGGTCACTAAGGTTAACTCAAACTGCTGTTCAAACCAAATGCTCACACATTTTCTGCCAGATAAACTTTCAGGAGTGGTTAGATCTAAACAGTGGGGACAACAGTGAGGAATTCAGTAGAAAAATACATTAAAACAGTCACAAATCCTTCTAAAATGAAGCTTTGACCTTGATCTTAAGACAAACTACTGATTTTTACTAATGCTACATTCCAATATACTAGAACACAGCCTACATACCACGTTTCCTAAGAACGTAAAATAAAAATCACTCACCTTTACCACATTTCAGAAGAACATGAAAGAAAAATCACTCACCTTTTTAATCTCTTTATAGAGTTCCAACTGTAACCTGGGAAGATTGGAATCCATCAAAGCCTGCAATAAAATGCATTGAGAACATACTCTATCAGAGGGGAGGTGCTTTACAGGAAAAATGTTACATTTACAGTAAAACAGCTTCAAAGAAGGCACAGAACTATCTAATGGTCCCTAAATTTGATGTATAACTAAGAAAGCAATAAATATTGAGAAGAGATACCTTTATCCTTCACACAAATGTGGCCAAACTCCTTAAACTGTAACAGTGATTTGCAGTTAATACTGACTCTTTCCTCAGTTCTACCTGCAAAAGGCCATATGGGATCAGCCTACAAGCAGAGCCAACCTATTGTGCTTTCTGGCAATCACCAGGAACAGGTACTCATGAACAGAATATTGAAACACAAGAACAGCATTCACAAGCAGAAAAAGGCATTCCCTGCTATACTCCCCCACTGTCAAGTAGGCTCCTACTATTTCTCAACCTGAAGTTTTATTTGTGCCAAGGCTGAAAACCCTTTGTTTCAGCCAATTTTCTGCACCCAGTTAGAACACACACCACAAGGAGGTCTGCATACCAGAAGTGTCCCATCCCAGGATCCAATCAAGCACAGAGCAACAGAGCATGCACTGTAGTTCAAACCTGCAGTCTGGCTAGAACCCAGTGTACACAAAATGAAAGTAAGCACAGAGAAGGAGTAATTTTCTCTTCACGCCAACTTGATCATTCTCTACCTTCAAAGTATCACAGAATAAGAAGATATGAAAATACGATCTCTTCATACCGAACAATTGTATAGATATGGTTACAATTCCTCCTCCACTTTTTTCTCTGATGTGCACTAAAATTTACAAATATTTCCACCAGGTCTTCCTCTGATGAGACCTTCATACAATGCAAAAGTGCCTACATTGTGGATTCATACAATACTACAATGTTTAGGATTTAATTTTTTATTCCTTAATTTCTAAGTTTCTAACTGTATTTCCGACCACCATTAAATTCACATCTTCACAGGATTACTCATGATGACTACAAAATCTGATGGCACCCACTAAGCTAGAAGCCACAACTACTTCAGCACAGCCAGTGGAGAGCCTGTGGCTCCTCCAGAGCCTGATTTCCCCAGCCTAAAACTGTATGCTCCAAAACTCCACTCATCCCGACTGCACCAGCTGTTACAATACAACAGCACTGCCTTCCCCAGGAAAACCTTACCTGGGTTGTATCTTTATATTGTAAGCATACAAATACTATATAGATATTATATATCTTTAAAATGTAAGCACCCCAACTATAGACTGCAAGTGCCAAGATGACAGCAGGTAGGATTTACTCCAGAAAACTTAAATTTTTATGAGAAGTTCACTGCCCCTATATATATATGAGGCTATCAAGCAACACAAAAAGGCACCAGCAACTGTTTGGCTCCAAGGCTAAGCTGTCCTTACAACACACCCAACTGGAGGAACTCTTTTTGTTAGTCCATAACTATATTTTTACTAGGCTAGAATCTATAATGTCATCCCAGTTGGAAAAAAGCATAGTCAACTCTAAATTGCTACAATACTAAATTCCAATTACTGAGACCAACTGCACTGCAATCTGTGTGAACAATCCCACCAGTACCATGAGCACAGAGAATATACAACATCGTGCTTCAGCTTGACCTTACCCACAGAAACCTGCAAAGTCCCAGCTTGGTATGTTTGCTTTTAAAAGCATCACCAAGGTTATTGAAACTTTGAGCCATTTATGCTGTCTTTGAGGTTCTGACAGTAAGTGTAGTGATGCCTGAAGATGACTTAGAGAGTGTTTATGTAAAGTTATGTGCTCAGCCTTGTCTGCACAGAAGAGTTATCTTCCTGATTTCAGTAATGAGCACAAACTCCAGACAGACACTCAGTTACACAAGTAACACTTAACTCTTTTATTTCAAGAGAAGCTAGCTACAAAGCATCACACTACCAAAGGAATTAACCTCTAAAAATGCCTGAGTTACTAAAAAAAGGCTGAACTTTCACTAAAATTCAAGGTTAGGGGCCCAATACCATTGTTCTACTTACCACAAGCACCAGTGGTACTTGCACAACCAAAAATAAAACTGGACATGTTTTTGTTTCTGCACTTACATGCAAGCATCTGCTTAAGTTGCAAAATTGTTTCCACACAACATAACATAAAGCACAGAAACAGAATACAAAGTACACCCAGCTTCCCTAACAGTCTGATAGAGCCAAGTGTGGAATATCACAAACGTTACCACTTCACAGCTGGGACCAACTGGAAAGCTTAATGACTGATAGAAGATGCCATCATTTAAAACCACTTTAATCTTGAAAACAAAATGAACTACCATACAAATATTTGGGGGAAAAATGAGGTTTTCCAAGTTACCCTGAAATGTGCCAGACAGCAATAATATTAAACAGAGAATTTATGAGGTAAATTTTATTACAAGCCTACAGAAGTGTTTCATGGAAAGCAGGAAATAAGCTTACATTCTTTAGAATTGTCCCAGAGCAGCTTTGAAAGCAAATTGACTTAAATAACAATGTATGTATTTCACTGAGTGCTCTCCCTCCAAACGGAAAAACATTCCAATCGAAGTGAAAAGAGCAAAGTGCTACTGGGCAAAACAAAAAAAGCAAGGAACTTGCACTTCCTCATTCCCTATATTACAGAACACACTACACAATCTGTAACCTTTCCCCATACAACTTTCAGCCACAAGCTCAATCCTCAAAACTTAATTCATTCAGCTATCAATGTTTTGTTTTCGTGTTTCTACACACCCCTTCATGTGAAAGAAAATTATTATTTGCATATTTCTAAAGCACTTAAACTTTGCATCAACTAGATTATTTATGCAGGTACGTAACAGTATCTTGAAGTTCAAGTATCTAAGAACAAAAAACAAACAAAAAAAGGGAAGTGAAGACAAGCCTGTTCTGGAAGCAGCAGCTTCCACAAATTAATCAAAAGGTTCATTTTAAGATACTTTGAATCAAGATTTAGACCTGGCTTTACCTCCTATGAATGCCCATCTGCTATTCTCCAACAAGCTCTTCATTCTGGATCACAGCAGGGGAATAAACAATCTCCAGAAAACCACAGTCATTCTAATCACTGCCTGAAATCTCCACCTCTCAGCAAACCACACTACCTTTCAATCAGTTTTTAAATAATATTTTTACCTTTCCTCATGCTAAGTATCTTTATGTTTACAGAACAATAATAGGAGTATTCCTCCCACACAACGTGATTTCAGAAAAGCCTACATTCCTGTTTTGGTTAGCTTGAAGAGAACAAAGTTAATGAACAATTGAAGACAAGAATAGATCAGAACAACGAATTACATAAGACAAGGTAAAGTTAAATAAGTTGATCTGGGCATAAAAACCTTTCCTATGAGAGATAGAGCACATACAGAATTTAGTCAAGAAGTTTACTTAGCCTCCTACATTATATTATCAACAGTAAGAAAGGCAACTCAAAGAACAACAGCATGAATTCAGACAGGACACTGCATCAAGAAGAGACAAAACCTGATAGTAAAAGCTCTTACTTTAATAACTTTATTAAGGCATTCATCTGCAACCATCCGGACGTCAGATTCTGCATCCTCACTGCAGAGGAGAAAGAGTTCCATAGCAATGCCCAGCAGCTTCTGAAATTCTGGGGAATTTCTAAATAAACAAACATTAGAAAATTGTAATTTGCTTTATGAAAATGAACACCAACACAAACCTTTTTGAAAGGGCTGTATAATCCAAGTACATATATACTACACACACATACACAAGAGGAGAAGACATTCATTATACTAAAGCTCTTCTCTAGGAGTTGGGAGATCATTTTCCAACTCTTTCCTGTTTGACCTCTGTGCCTAAGTTCCTCTGTCTGCAGTAGAAGGAAAGTGCCCACTCCACCAATAGGTAAACAAAAGTCCTTCTTACATTCTGATTTTGTTAAAAAGTAAACAAAACAAACATGCCATTTCAGTTTTAAATAGAAGCTCAGCATTTAAAACAAGCAATTACGAGGAATTATTAAAGTTGTTATTCATCATAATGAATTAAAGACTTTAATAAACAATCAATCAATTGAAGACGTTGCCTTACCTTAACGACTGAGCAACGATGTTTTCACATATTGTTAGACAATGGTTCACTCGATCCTTCTTGGTAGCTGAAAGTTCTTTCTTTCTAAAGGAAGAACACAATGACAAGGAGTGTGAGACGAGTTCAGAAGTGACCATTCAGACACTCTTGCTAAAGTAGGGTCTAATCATTATACCAGAAAAAGATGCATTTGCACTTTCTGCTCACTCCGTAAACAGCTGAACACCAACTACCTGCAGAGCCAGGACCTCATCTGCAGCTGCTGCTGAGAGCACACAGGCACCAGAGCAAAGGAGAAATATAAACTTGGAAAAAGAATGAAAAATGAATCATTTAACAGGGAAGACCACATTCATTCCATAACTTTCACTGAGAAAGTGCTTGGGAATCAAAACTGAAGAATGAAGAGGAGTAAAGGGAAAGGATGGAAAAAAATAGGCAGTCCTAGAAGAAAGCAAAAATAAAAGGAACGGATAGAAAAAAGTTAGACACAATAAGCCATGAGAACAAAAAATAGCTCTTTTAAAAAGACCTTCCTCCCACATAGTATCACCTTAGACTTTTTTTGTCTGCCAATGTCTCGAAACTCGGAGTTCTATTAAACGGATCCCTTTGCATCTGAACTGCAAGGATGACAAAGCAATGCTGTCATCACTACCACCCTTCCAAAGGTAACTACAAAACCAGCAAAGCCCTACCCAGGGTCTGCCCGGTGAGAATAACATCCCTACAGTGACACTAGGTACAGCCCAGGAAAGGCCAAGCTGAGGGTACAATAAAGAGAACAAAATGCACAGAAACAAAGAACGTGTATCTACAAACAATAGAGAGCACAATATGAAAAGCTTCTCCTCTGCAAAACGTGTTTAACATTCACTTCAACATGACACAAGCTCTTGGAATAGCAGCTCTTCCCTGCTCCACCCCCAATAAAGGAACTGAAAAGAAGAGTGAGACAGACTCCCAGCTCTGACTGTAAAATTTTATTTAAGTGTGCTGTCTCTCCTACTCCTAACTTTACTGACATAGAATCACTTCTAGGAAGGCAGATGCTACTTTTAAATAATTAACCAGTAGCAATGCTAGAGCAAAACCACCACCCAAAGGTATCTCTCCTGCAGTCTGTTTCACAATACAGAATTAACAGCTTCTTCACTCACATTCACAGAGAATCTTTCCCTCTGTTTTCCAAGTGAAAATTGAACATTTTTAGTATTTAATTCTCTCAGAAAAAAATAGAAAAGAAATCATGAAACAGCAAAACAGTGTTTCTGAACTGGAAGTTGGAAAACAATGTGAACAGCCTTGAGTTACATTAACAGCAGTAACACAACATCAAGGGCCAACAGCAAGTAGCCAATAAGCACATTAAATACAGCTATCTCCAAATACAGTGTTAGGCCAGTATTTTTAAAGACCTACACTGCATTATTTAGGAACTCCAGCTCAAATAATAGTAGAGGTTTTGAAAAAAAAAAAAGTCATTCTTTGCCAGTCCCTTTTCTTCCATCGGGCTGGAAGTGAGGGGTTCAAAAGTCTACGTTCCCAAGACTCCAGTTTTTCTCACAAAGAAAATATCATCTCACCCTAGAAATACTTTCTACTTCTAGAATTTTAAGGAATAGCTCTGAACAAAGCCATTTTTTTTCCTGTTGTAGTTTGGCAGCATTTTATTCAGGCAAGCCAACCAGCAAAGAGCATCTCCTCTTGGACTTAAGACACTGGCAGAGCATGAGCAGACAACCTGAATTTGTTCAAGATACACAACGTTTTTCTTCCTCTCCATCTTGAATAAGTGCCAGAGTCTTGAAATGCCAGCAGCATTTCAGATCATCTCTAACAAAACACCAAATACTGCCCAAGATGTCCAACTGATTTTGCAATGTCAGCACCACCAGTGTGAGCAGGCACCTGAGAAAACCATTAAATCATTTCAACTTTCATGCTAATTTTACCCAGCAGTCCCAATCTCTTATAAATACTGTTTTCAGTACATATTCAACCCAAAAATAGAACAGGCACGTGTGAACTTACCCATAAGCTCACTATTTCAGATACAAGACATATTGAAAATACTGCTGACAAAGGCTACTTCCAGAATAAAATTCTCTATTATCTGCACATAACACAGCCCTGGGCAAGGCAGGAGTGGTGCTCAATACTGCTCAGCGAGCAGAGATCAATCTCTTAGGCAGATTTCTGTAAACAGAGCGCTCCACTAACACATAATCTACGCCTTGCTGACATTAGTAACTTCAAAATTTAAAAACGCCTGGCTAGAGAAAATATAACCTCCAAAAAAATAAAGAAAGGAAAGCTGGAAGGAAAATGTTTAATGTATATTATGCACAGGCACGTATTTTCTGTGCCTGCAGAGGGAGAAGGGTAACAGAACAGTATCCAGAGAGAAAGCACATGATTTTTTAGTTTTTTTAAAAAACAAGCAAAGCTCTATTCAGAAGTATCGTGAACTCCACAGGCAAACAAACTGCTGATGAGCAAACCCAGGGGGGCCACGGCAGCATCACCCATCTGATGAATCAATCACACACATCTGATGAGTAACAGAAGGCAGGAGACACTGGAAGCAGCAGTTAGGAACAAGAGAGCTCCATCTCACCTAGAGAGGAGTTTCATCTCCTCTGTACTTCCACCGACCAGGAAGATTTAACAAACATAAGAGAACCTGCAAGCCCAGATAATTTTGCCCTGAGTCTGGATGAGGTGACTACAGGGAGTTGCAGCTCACTGATGCTAATTTTTATCAGACCTTGATATTAAGAATATGTGAAGAGTACAGAAGTTCTAAAGCTCAGCTAGGGGTAAGAAAAAAGGGCCAAACCAAATGACTTGGCATCAATCTTGAGAAAAATAACAGAAACTGAAAACTATTCTATTAGTAACAAACAGAAATAGGAGTGGATCAAGAAATAAACTCAGTCCAAATACGGGGGACACAGGAAACAAGGTGCAGTAACCCAGGAGATGATGGATTATCAACCCAACAAGAACTGGTTTACTACAAACCCATTAGATGTGGCAATGCCAAAAAAAACCACCAAGGAACCACTTCTGACAAGCAGAGCAATAGGAAATATCCACACAGTTTGTGTGATCTTCAGTAAAGCAAAAAATTAATACTAGGCTTCCATACAGCACTGATCAAACCAATCTACGGCCATCACTTCAACATAAAAGATACAGAAAAATTGAAAAGTATAGAAAAAAGCATATTGCTTGGGCTTTTGCAGACCCTTTTGTTGTAAAGGTAATGGTTAGAATCAAATGTAAAAAGAAATTGAGAACAATTACAGTAAATTACTATTAGAATAAACTAACAAGAGAAAATGTAAGGAATCCACTTTTGGATCCGCAATCAAACTCTACACCAATAATAGTAAAATTTAAGTTAGTGGGAGCTTTGTGATCCGAAACAAAACATCCCATTTCTAACAAAATTTAAGAGGCGGAAAAATCTGAAAAAATATAAGGAAGAAAATGAGTTGCCTACGCAGAACTGTATAGAAGCAATATGACAGAGAGCTCAAGTTTACCCAGAAGGGAAAAAAACCCAACAAGAGATAAAAAAGAGGGGACCAGAGACTGACATCTGACTGTAAGGCATAATGTGAGCGTAACACGTGATTATTGCTGATTAAAATCTCTTGAAACGGAAAAAGCTCCTACCTTCTTAGTAAAAGCTTGGATTTGATTCGTATTTCAACAATAAATAAAAAAAAAAGACAGGGTATCAAAAGCTCTGTAATCATTATCTTACAATAAAGTGAAGAAATACATAAATACCTGCTGGATAAAAAAATTCATTCTTCTCTACCCTAACCTCTCTGATCTTAAAACATTTCATAGCAGGAGACAGTTCTCAGTAGGATGATAGGAACTTACTACACAGAGCTACAAGAGATTTAAGTGTTATTTACGCAGAACAACAAAGATGCACGCTTCTCCCCAAACACAACTTTCCTTTCCATTCTACTACAAACAAGAAAAAATAAACGCAGAGAGTACAGCGAATGACATTCAATATGTCACCTGCTATGTCACTAAAAGCCCGGGAAGCCGCAGCAAAAGCTTTTCACTGGCTTTTATGAGGCTCCGTGCTGCCACTGAATTTGTACATTCCTGCTGCCACTGAATTTGTACATTCCTGGGGGCATACCACCCCATCGGCTCTCTGAAAACAGCCTATTTTTAAACACAAAGCAAAGTCAACGAGGACAACTCCAACACTCGTTTTTTAATGTTTACAGTAGAATGTGCCTAAATTTAGACCGTCAAACCAAGCATAATATCCCTCAGCAAGCTGCACAAATAGTTGTAAGGATTTTCTCTTGAAATAACGTGACCTCTCTCACCAGCAACTTCCAAGATAAAAACGTGAACGGCACACAGCAAAGACTGCAAGTAGATATTCATCTGTGTCACACTGAATACCAGAAAAAAAACCAAAAACCAAAAACACAAAACAGAGGATTTAGTCCGGGCAGACCAGTAAAACACCTCAAAACAACCAGCTCATGAAAAAGATCCGTTTTTTCACCTATTAAGCATCAAAAGTGTGATTGTTTGAGACGGCACTCTCCGAAGAGAAGCAGCAGCAGCCGTGGTAATTTAGTTGGCAGCCGTGTCAGAATGTGCGGCGGGAGCAGGTGGCCAAGAGCCCAGAGCCACTGCTTCGCTTCCTCTGGCCCAGGAAAGCGCCCAAGTCACCTGCTCCCCACACCTTCTGCTTCTCCCTTCTCCCCGAGAGCAGGAGAAAAAGCATTAACGCCTTGATCCCATAAAAACCTCCCCGCCTTCGCACCTGCTCGAGCAGAGCTGGTTCGAGAGGATGCAAACGCAAGGGGCAGCACCGTGGTACTGAAAAGCTCCTTGCCCTGCTCCACCCAGAAATGCCCCCCAATGGCACTGGATGGCTCATGGATGTGACGCTTTCATCCCTTACACTGAAGAAAGGAAAAAGGTCTTAGCAATATTTAAACTAACCCTTCTTTAGGGTTAGTCTCTGTGCAGGGCATCGCAGCACAAGACTTTAAATGAATTTTGTCACAAACAGCTCCTTCAGAGTTCAGACTTCAACTCGATTTAAATTTTCAATTCACGAATACCAAAGCTTGCTTTTGCCTTCAACGTGAACTGTTCTGATAAGAAATCCGATTGAACCACAATCAACACTTAAAGACACGAAAAGCGAATGACAGAGCGGAAGGAATTCCTCTCGCTCGGCCTTGAATCCTCATTTCAAGAAAGCTGTACGAGCAACTGGAGAGAGTTCAGACAAAAGACACTCATGTGAAAAGCGTCCAGCACAGAAAAGCAAGATCTCAGGAAAAGCGCTTCAGCAGTTACCAGAAAACAAAACGCTGAAAGCAGTGCTTGATTCAAGTCACGCTTAGAGGTTTTTGCCTTCTTTGCAGCAGAGTACTGGGTGAAAACAACGTTTTCCTTCCTAGAACCAGCGTGCGAAACCCAGCGAGCACCGCTGGACCTCCCGCTCCCTTCCCGCACCGGCGGCTTTTCGAACGCGCTTGCCCCAGAAGTTCCTCCCCGTCTGAACTTGGGCAGAGCACCGCCAGCAGCGCCCCGACACATCGGCGGGAGCCGCCGCCTTGCGGGGAGCGGGCAGGGCCCGGGCCCGGCCGGGCTGCGGGACACGCGTGTCGGGAGCCCCCCGGTCCCGGCCGCGGGGCACTCACGGTCTCTGGAGCGGCTCCTCGGGGAGGGCAGCCGGGCCCTGCTGCTGCTGGAAGGAGCGCAG
>VWZN01002261.1:323793-363203 GCA_013396955.1 Regulus satrapa
CGGGGGCGCTGCAGTGAGGCGCCGGCCCCTCAGCGCCAGTGGCGGCCAAAGGCTGGCGGCTCTCCGCGGTTGTTTGAGGCTGCAGAGGGACTCTGACACGAACGGGACACTTAACCTTGGCAGTGTACGTGCTGGCCTTGCAGCGCTCCTCTCCTGAGGGTGGATGTGCTTTATCAAAGGGTACATCTTGCGCACACATATTAAACGTAGAGGGTACAAGATAATATAGAATGTTTAAATAACTGATTCGATTATGAAACACTTAGGGGAAAAAAAAATCAGCATTATTGTCAAGTTTCCAACTGCAACCACTGATTTTAATATACCTACTAGTTAATAGAGACTTTAAATGACAGCTGATAAGAACTGGCAATTCAACTTAATGACACACACATGAAACTGGTTCCAGCAATAAAAATGGAGAACAGCTCTTGGAACTTTTCTTAGAAAATAAATTTTCAGTAGTTCAACTTCGTTATTGTTAGCAGACATGAAGCAAAGCTCATGTCTTTGAATGTTCAGGCCAACAGAAAGTCATAGATCACATCTTTGCCCAATATTCACTAAGAACAGTGCTCTGCCAACTAACTTCATTAGCATGTTAATAAAAGACCAACTATTTGAAGTAGTCCTCTGAAAGGAAACCTGTTCTTAGTCTTAAGAGCAATTCAACTTAAAGCAAAACCTTATTTCATTATAGAAGCGCTATAGAATGTGAGCTTTTAAGGTAAAACCAGTATTTTTTCCCGGATAATTTTATGATAAAGCTTGCAGAAACGTTTCTCTGGAACATGTGGACGATCATGAATTTTTTATTTAGCAAATGATACATACTAAAAGATGGCAGCAGAGTCGGAATGCTGCACACTCTGTGCATGTTCCACTCTACACTCTGAAATAAATTTAAGCACAGTGCTAAGAGCTTATGCTCTTATCAAGGATTAAACAAGCCACCAGCCAAGCCAGCCCTCACGAGCTGTTTTGAATCTTTCGACCTGAGTGTGCCAGTCCCCTGTGAGCTGCAGCTCACGGGCAGGAGCGCCAAGGCAGTGCCTGCCCACAGGCTCCCTGCTCTTTGTTCTCCCCGTCCTTCCCAGCTCCACCGCCACTGAGGCTCATGAACTGTGAGCTGAGATCACGGGAAGGTACCTCAGGGTGTCAGGTTTTTCTTTGGTGAATGCCTTATCCCAGAGCACACCGACTGATCCGTGCTTTTTGCGTGTATCGTGTCACTGATCCGCCCCACGAACACCTGCGTCGGCAAAAATAAAGCGATGCAAACCAGGGAAGGGGCAGGAAAAAGTAAGGTGGGATTAGAGAACAAGCGTTTCTGTGAAGTCGGTGCTACCTCAAAGAAAAATAAAAGTTACAATCAACAGTGCATACCTAAAAGATTGTCTGAAATTTAGAGGATGGCAACTAATAACCAGCCTCCAGGAGAAAAAGAAAGATGCTCTTACCTTGTCTCTAAAGTTACCTCTTGATTTAATGTTTTTAAAATGAGCATGTCAAGACTATTTTTCGCCCTACCCTGAAGTCCCACTTTGGCCAGCATGTCTGCATTTCCATGAACAATTCAGCAGGTGATTGGTACTACTCCATGAGACTGCTGGCCCATGTGGTTTGGCACAGGCACGGATAATCTGCAGTATGGCACAGCACATTATCTGTATCTTTTTAAATTGTTAATTTGAAGCTCTTTTGTAGAGCATTTGGGGGGTTTGTCCTTCCACTCGTATTATGAAATTACAATAAATGTGCTAATGAAAAACAGCCCATCCCGATAATCCTGTCTTTTGACATGGAAATTTATGCAGAAATCTAGATGCAGACCGTGAGATAAAGTATCAATGGAGCCAGTACAGCAGATCTAGGGCGTTTTTTCCTGGACTGACTATCTTACATTGGTAAAAAACTTATACTGTGCAACAGACATTTTCTGCTTCAAGAAATTGGATTTTTTTTCTAAATGACAATTTTCCTTTTTTTTTTTAAAACCCCAGCTACCACGATAGACATGGTAAATAAATCACATTAGACAGTAATACATGTGGTTGAGATATGTGGCAGTGTTTTGCTTTTATTTCAGGAATTACAATGCTAGAACATCCAGGAAAACAGCTCACACAAGAATAGTCAGTGGTTGGAGATGCTGGACCTAACACATCACATTTAACAGTCAGCTTCCTATGCTTGGAAAGAATTCTGGTGTTTTGGACAGCTGGATTATGGGAAAACGTTACCTCTATCTCATGTGCAAAACTTAAGTTGGACCACAAGAACAATTATGAAATAAAAAAGAATTGTTCATTCAGCAGAAGAGACATCATCATCACCAAAATAAGCCAGGCAAGTAATACAAATCAAAGTAAATATGACTTCAGCTTAAGGATTCAAATTTCACTTCCTGAAGTGTTTTCTGAAAATCTATACTCAAATGAAGATGATAATTCCAATATTAAATTAATATAGTGCTAAATTGCAAATCATAGAAAAATATTACCTTTGCTGTCATATTTTAGCTACTTGTAAACAAGTATTCTCTGTTTGTACACATGGCAATGAAAAAGCTCTTATATCAGTGTAGTTTGAAAAACAATTGAAGTGCATTCTAAGAATAGATTGTTCGTTGGCTTTAACAGCTTCTTTCATTGATTTATAAACTAAACAATTTTATTCTGTTTTGGAGATAATTCTCTTTCATACTGAAAACCATTCAGGCCTACTGTTTTAAGAATAATTTGGGGAAAAAATAAAAAAGAGACAAGAGCTATTAAAGGCTAAGGTTTGTCAATAACTCTTGTTACAGACATACCACAGTTTTTTCCTACTTCCTATTACTTTTAAGTGCTCATTTTTTCAGCTGAGACTGTTCTATTGTTGTTATAATCCAGAAACAACACCATCTCTATTACGAACACACCTCAGGGGGCAGGGGGAAGCTGACAGCTTTTTTAATAAAAAAACCACCCCTGAGGCATGAGGATTCTATTCTGCTGGTTACAACATTGAAAAGCACTAAGTAAACCAATAAGTCCATTTTTTTCACAGCTTCTGAATTTTGAGCTAAATAGAGAGGTCTGAGGTACGCACAAGCAGACATGAAGATTTACAAACACAAATGCTTGGAAACACACGCCACAGGAATGGGAGGTTGATCTCCATGGAATGCCATTGGTCTTTCCAAATCTTGCAGCAGTAGAACACTGGATTGTCTCACTGCTTTTAAAGCCTTCTAACACATGGGTCTACAGAATGAAGTCGTGCTGAATTACAAGAAGTGACGTTGGCTTCCCCCATCCCACCCCAACAGTTTCATGGAATTAAAAGGGTAATCAGTAAACACAAGCTGCTATTTCCCCCCTTCTTTGTCCCAGTTTTGAATCAAGAGCTAAGTTCATCTTAAATTTCTTGCTTTGGTGGTATTTTGCTTTCAGGTGTTCTCACCTGTCTTTAGCTTTCCCTGCTTTCAAGATGCATCTCCAAGCTCCTAACAATCCAGTGAAGACCTTTAACCAATGTTAGTCACCTTAATTTAACAGCACAACATCTTCCCCTCGGTGTACTGTGTAGGGAGAGCTGTGCTGATCTTTCTGGTTCCTTCTTTTTTCTAATATTTTAGGGGATTTACATCAGAGAAGATCTAGTCATTCTTATGTGCTTGTATTTCTAGCCAAAAGAGACAAATTTATAGTGCAATAATGCCATCTTGAGCCTACTGGTGAAGAACCAATCAACTAGCCAAAAAAATAAAGCAAACCCCAAACCCAATGGAATTTAGGTCGTAATCCTGCTAACGTGTACTCACTCAAAAACAATTCAATAGTCATATCCTGAACTTAAGAAAAAAAAACTTGTGAAATTAAACTAAGAAAACTTGATAAAAACAAACAAATTCTCACTTTTTTTACAAAAGTTCCTTCGTCCAAAGAAGCAGATGTGTAAATAACCACTTCTTAGGAACGATGATCCCCCTTTTCTCTTCATTTAGCCCTCTTTCTGCACAGATTCTTGGAAAATGTGTCTTAAACCTCAAAATGCCAAATGAGAGAGGTTGATTCTATTTTTCTTTTAGTTAAGATTCCTCTCCATCCAAATACAGAAAGAAAACTTGAAATACATGATAAATAGACTTCCAGATTTTCTTAAAATTTGTTAAAACCAATCCCTGTATTTTCTTCATAAAAGTTATTTGGCTTGTGTCCATGGTATTCTTGCACAAATTTCAAGTTACTCTACATGGACATTCAGGACATTAAATCCAGACTGTCACCCTGTATGTCTGGTGTTGACACAGTCACCTTTGCATCAGAACAGCAAGCCCAAGATCTTAAAAATTCAACCCCTTAATTAGAAAAACGATGGCTTCTCCAACCACAGAGGTATTTATAAAACACTTTTGTTACTTCCCTAGTTTTCCATTCCCATCTTTTTTAAGAGTTCTTCTTTTGCTGTGGTACAGAATGAAGAGGGTCAGGTCAGACTGCCAGCTCATTGTCTCAGACATAATGGGTCTGGCCAACACCCTTATTCAGATATTTCTGTCAAGCCATCCCCCTTCACGATTACATCAGGCCATCTTCCAGTAATTCATTCAAACTCTCTCTCCCCTCTGCCAATTTCTCCCTTTTTACTCTCTAAAAGAGTAATTTTGCTGTCTTGTGTGCTGTTTTAGACTGGAGGAAAACGCACTGAAAACACGGGAAAACAGACAGATTCCTCATTTCTGCAGAACAGTAGCCAAGAGGAACAATTTCAGAGAGACACCAGATGAGCCCCAGTAGGGTTCTGCAACACACTGTTGGTTTTCCAATTTTTTCACATTCTAATCCATTAAAAAACCCTGTCTTTAGAGACCAAATACCATTTATGGATTAGGAAATAATTAAAACCTGATGATAGGCTTGAATATCAAATATATCTTGTGAGTTTCTCAGAAGCAGCTGAAGTTTCTTCCAGTGGATCTGCATATCAGAAGTGAGACCTTTTTGAGGTGGGGGTCTACTCAGTTGCTCTGTGTGTACAGTACATGTGTGGTCTGGTTGGTGCCCCAGAGGTTTGAAAGGGAAAAAAATGCATGCACAGTTGAGACAAATCTTCAGAATACAGAACAAAATATGAAACTAAAACCTTATCTCCATCTCTAAGGGCATTCCATTAAATTTCAAGTATCCAACTCAATTTTGAAAACAGAAGAGGCTGTCAATGAAATGTGCTTTTTAAATTGACTCTCATACTCAAATTAATAGTTTTACTGGAAAATTTACAAAATAAAAGGTCCGACCTACTGCAAGTCCAGAAGAATGGAAGTTTGCCTAGCTTTCAAGCAGCTTTTGTCAGTATCACTAATGAACATCAGATAATCACAATGAACTTCAACACCAGCTCCACATCTGGATGAGGCTATCATTAAAGGCATGTTCTCATGTTTCTGTTTAAAAAGGCTATAAGAAAAAAGTATTTACATAATTAAATTCAATCCTTAATGCTACCTTGCCCTTCCCCCAGTGGCAGTGATCGCTGTCAACCTTAGAACATTGCATATTATAAGATAAACAGAGAGAGGACATGAGAGTAAGAAGAGCCCAGGCTTCGTTTTTTAACTGATTATAAAATCAAAACATCCTACACGGAGTTAAAAACAATTTCATTTACAGAAAATAGAATGAAATTATGTCCCTACAGGTAAAAAGAAATCCTTTCAGTAAAGACAACGAAGTTTTCAAAATATAGTTATAAAACTTTGGCATAGGTCGACTTTCATGGTTCATGCCAAGAAACACTTTGGAGAAGATGTATAAGATAGGGAGAGAAGAATGGGATATTTCAGCTTGTTACAGGATTAAGCTAAATGTTCAAAGTTCTTTTTATACAGAAATAGGGAAAGAGATTCTGCAGCTCCTGATAATAAAGAGCAATTCTTAATAGCTCACCACAGTGCACTGAATTCCTTTTTTTTCCTTAGCAGTTGCTTGAGAGATACATTAGGTAATAGCACTGCCATGCTACTGGATAATACCAGAACTATTGAATTTATCAGTACAGCAATTTTACAGTAAAGAAAACTGCTAGTAAAGATCCTAATGATCAAGAAGAGTTTTGCCAGGAGCATACAATGTCAAGTTACAGTGATGCCATAGACGTTATCTCTGTGCTTTAAAATCCTTTTAGTATTTCTAGATTCATTCCACTGGGAAAAACAAATCAAGACAAATCAAATACATACAGAAACACACTCACTCAAATGGCACTCATTGCTTTTTGTACAATTAAGCTTTAGTGAAAATATACATCTTAAAACAAATGAAGTACAAATGTACAAAAATCCTTGAACTCAGATAAAAAATATATATAATACATTTGCTACAGAGATATAAAACATTTAACGTTTGCTCATCCTTACTGATGAGCATAAAATGACTTAAAGTCTGGAGGACTCCTGCTCATCATCACTGCAATCAGATTTAAAGCAGACCTGCAAGAGAAGACAAACAGACAACTCAGCTGCAGAACTAACACTACTGTTTATTTGTGTGCTTTATGGGTCACAGAAAGGCTGGGAGGTGGGTCTTTCCAGCACATTTTACTCCATCCTAACAAAATGCTTTGGGAAACTTGAAGGAATCCATAATCTCAACCCCAAGTTGTTAAAATTTAATTAAAGTTCCTTCCTTCTTTTAACTTCACAAGACTATTAACTACAGTCCTGTTATCCCAAAACCAACTGAAAACTCTCAAACCATATTCATTTTTTAGGACTTCTTCTCAATACATAGACCCATATCTAGGGACAAAATTCTGCAGATTTTGGGCTAGAAAAGACTACGGTAAGACACAAACTTCAGCAATGTGACAATATTAGTACACTCAACCATCCCTTTTATTCCATTGCTCAAAGTGGGGGAAAAGTGTATTTGAAAAGGTGAACTAAAAATGACAGTACTATTTTACATTCCATTAGCATTGCACCGTTTTAGAAAGGTGAATTGCCTGCTGAAGACAAAAAACTTCTTCATGCAATTTTAATACACAGCCTTGCTGTGGCTCCTTAACGATGTGCACCTCGCAATTTTTTAATTCCATTTCTGCTTGAAAGCAAAAGCAATTTCTACCCCAGTGTTCACTATTGGAATATACTCAAGCTTCTCAAGATAGTTCATCTCTAAGTGCAGGAACACTGAGGAAGCAGAATTGTACATAACGTCTTCAACTGCAAAGCTTTACAAATAGTTGATTTCTAACATCCTGTAGACAATTACAACACATGATGTGTCTTCTAGGTGGTAAATATTCAATTTTCTGAACAAGAAATTCTTCTACTAAAGAGCAGAAGTCTGTGTGTAAGAAAAGGCTGTGCATTATCAGCTGTGCAAAGATATGTGCACATGTCATTGTTTTGCTGAGGGTATTAAACTGCCTAAGATATTTTAACATTTGTTTTGTGATGCTTCTCATTTATTTTGGGGATATTTCTACTTATTTACTCATTTATTGGATACATTGTTGTTTTTATTTTATAAATGAATTTATTACTAGTTTTTACACAGGGCCTCAATTATCTCTGAAGACATAGCCACAGTTTCCATTAAAAAATGGTAAAATATGTAAGAAGCAAGACCCAAATTAACCTCCTCAGGAAAGGAAGGTCTAGAGCACAGCTTTTAACAGAACCCACTACCTTTTCCCAGGTAACTAGAGGAGGACAGAATGCTGAGGTAGGAAAACTTCCTGGAGTTATAGGGATTGCCATCATTTCTGAAATGCAGTGCAGGGGCAAAGCCATAACTAAACAGATTTCATTCATTTCAGTATGGAGTGAACAACTTAATTTTCCTACCACAAATAATAATAATTTTTTTAAAAAGAACGGAAGTGAATTTTTTTATGAAAGAAAATAAATGCCCTTACCTCTCCACTAAAAAGTCTGTGAAAGAAGCCTCTCTTTGGCTTAGGAGACTTCTCTCTGTCTGGTGACACAGTACCATCAGTTTCATATGCATTGATATCTTCAAAGCATCCCGTTTCAATCATCTTTGAAACATGAAATATAAATGAAACATCCATAAAAACCTCTCGGACAAGATATCAACTTCCAGATATCATCTATTTACTCTGGCTGGGTACTCCTAACACTTAAGAATTCCTCAGCCAAACGACACCCCTGTCTCCAAAGGGAGGCACGAAGCTGACACCGATTCTCCTTGTGCGCTCAACCAGCTGAAGATGAGCAATGAGAGCTCCCTCACACAGGGAAGGGTCAGGTGCTCCCTTGCTTTTTTTGCATTCTTGCCTTTCTTCTGCTCATGATGCAATAAGGAGAAGGCTTCAGAACCAGAGGGAGATTTTCTTTTAGATATTCTGGTCATTTCAGAGCAGTCAAGCCAAAAAAATGTAGTATCTCTATGCCCTGGACCTAACTTAATTAATAAACATGACATGGGAAGGAAAAAAAAAAGATATAATGAAGATGGGTTTCTGGAGAGAAGCGAGGGATTTTGAAATAATCTTTGTCTGTGTACATAGAAATAGAAGAAATAAAACCACAATTACTGGGTACAGAAAGGACAGCAGGAAGAATGATTGCTAAAATGTACCCAAGAGGCAGGGTCAGAATGGGGGAGTGGCTCATGCCCAAACCCAGTTGGCATTTACCAGTAAGTGCCACCAACACACATCTGTCACAACAGCAGGCAGCCAAATGAAGACACCTTGTAGAGGGAGAGAGGGCATAAAGAGCAGTAAGAAGAAATGCAGCCTGCTTTTGTGGTAAACCATGACATTGGGTACATTTTGGAATGGTGAGAGAAAGTCCTGAGAGGCAAAAACTTGAGGGAACATTCAGGAACATGAATTAAAAGAAAGAATAAGCACAAGGGTACAATGAAATCTGCAGTTCTTCCTTGAAGAAATTACCGTGGCAAGAATTCCACAACTACTTCCAACGTTCTCCTCCTCTGCAGGGTTAGTTACTAAGCTGCAGTGCATTTTTTAACGACTAGATCATAGTCTGAGATTCAGAATTACAACCTATAGGAAATACTTCTTTTTCCAAGGCTCACTGTTTCTCAATGAAAACTTTCTCTGTCAAATTACAACTTTTCAAATGTCCTTCTTAATGTAATGCAAAAAGCAAAAGGAAAGCAAATGGGTATGTACTTTTTTCTCCAAATTGTTCCGAAATTGCTTATCTTTTGTGTTCAAGCTTTAAACAAAATGCAATCATACTGGGAGAGAGATGACACTAGTAGAATTCAAGACAATAGTAATTTCAGAAATTCACTAATAAATTATAAGGGGGGGAAGGTATTTATAACAAGAACTATAATTTTAAGTAATTGTTACTGAGTGCTCTTGCTGAAACAGTAAAGAGGATTTGAATTGCATGCAGAGGCAGCAAAATTCTAGTACTCTATGCAGACTACTAGAATATTTATTCACTAGGCACACAAAAAACCATTTAAGGGAAAGTCTGACTCAACTGATATTGACCTGTTTGTTTTGAAACCTTGAAAAAGGTGAGTCTGCAATTCTGTATTACTGTCACTTGGATGCTCTATTGATACACAGGCTATACACAAACAGCTTGCACTGCACCTATTTGCTTTTGAGCACTTGGAATAACATTCCATCCCTCTCCTGTGAGCAGCAACACTGAATAATGTGACTGAAGAATGAGGAAAGGGTGGTTCTACTGATACTTATTCTGTTCTGTAAGCTGTGCCTATGATGACAAAATGCCAGACTTCCTTTATGCCAATTTACCATCTATCTCAGTTTTTAGCAAGTTATGTTTTCAGAAAAAAAAAAATTCTCAAGCCTCTCAGAAAAAGAAGTCTAAAGCAGAAAACTCTTTATATCTCCTAGAGAAAATAATTATAATAATATCTTCTATTAAATATTCTATACTGCTGTACTAAAGAAAACAATCTTCTATGAAATGTACATTACCTCATTTTGCCAAGGGATTGAGACACAACCCGTCACAAATTTGGAATAGAAGTCATCATCTGTGGTATCCAGGTTCACCCCTTTTACTGTTGAGAACTGCTCAATGTCCAGGACATCTTTACAATAAACGGCACGTGGCTGCAGTACAATACAAGATTGCTTCATTAAAGTTCTGGATTTGGGAACTTTTAGTTTGGTTTTAATTTTCCTAGGTGAGCAAAAGGGGGCAAAATGTCTGCAATTTTACA
The DNA here is from genome assembly GCA_013396955.1 of Regulus satrapa. NCBI lineage: Eukaryota > Metazoa > Chordata > Aves > Passeriformes > Regulidae > Regulus > Regulus satrapa. The sequence goes on from VWZN01002261.1 coordinate 333,990, forward strand.
TTTCACATTGCTGATCATCAAATTACACTACTCTAGGGAACAGAAATAGACTCTCTTCATAAGGCACCTGAGCAATTCTATCCATCCTGCAAGTAACAAAGGAAATATCAAAGCCAGAAATAGCTTGTCTGGATCTCTCAATGGTTGTCATAATTCCCTCATGTTCTGTCACCTTCCGTTCAACTCTGGAGTATTTTCTTCAAAGCTATTCCTCGTTTCTTCTGCATCTGAGCAATGGAAGTAGACTTTTAAGGGCTAAGAAATCAGCTACAAAGCTCTCTATGGAAATACCACTCTTGAAAATTGTCCTGTGACCTCAGATGAAATACCACAAAACAGTTATCACCAATAGCTACAATGGCATACTCCTACCAATATAACTAACTTGAAAGGTTTCTCTGGAGTTCATATGGTTGCTAATACAGGATTTTGACAGTTCTTGCCTTTCTAGATACTAATCAAATCTGTCTCACCTACTTACATCTGGCAAGAATGGAGGTTCTAACATGTTAGCTTCCAGCCTCTTGAAGTTGATGTTCTTGAAAATAGGATGTTGCTTTACAACAGCAGCTCCTTCTTCAGTGCAACCCAATCGTTCCCCTGGATTTTTAGCAAGTAACTGCAGGCACATGGAAAAAAAGCTGATCCACAACTAAAAAAGGATAGCTACATACAATGTCTTTCCATGCCCATTTTTTCTTTTCTACTTGGCCTCTTATTAGGTAAATTTATCATGTATCAAAATTAACTGGAAACCCAAACAACAACATTCTGGGAACAAATGTATTTTCAATACACAGAATCATCCCTGAAAACACACCATTTTAAGATTATGCCCAAAGTTATATGGAAATATTTTAACTGATGCCATATTGAGAAGACTTTCTAGTACAGACTTTGCAGTAAGCTTTCTTTTAAGAAAATACAGACTTTCTTTTTTTGCTATGGGCTAAGCAATGCACAAATCTTGCATGAACTAATACAGAAAAACTGTGAAGCTTTCTGTATAAATTTAAGAGCAGGCAAGACAGAAAAAAAAGAAGCCATTGTCTTGTAGATGTTCTAGGTGAAGAAACTGGTGTAGTACACTCAGCCACTTGTTCCCATGCAGTATAAAAGTTGAGCATGCTATTGTACTCCATCTGTAATTATAAGTGGTCCAAGCAGTACCAGACCCTTTAATTCACATGATGAATAATCAATGTATGCAGCTTTCCTTCATTTTCAGAGAAAAGTTCTGAATTCTTGAAATTTGATAACTGAACAGTTCATGAACAATCACAAACTTCCCTGTGAACTAAAGAAAGGATTAAGAAATCCAATTCTGAAAAACCTTCAAGATTATTTTAAAATAAAGTAGTTGGTCTCTTGGAAAGGATTAGAAATGTAATTTTCAAACCTCTATGTCTCTTCACCCACCATCCTGCAGATGGATTTTGCCTCCTCTGAAAACTTGTCCGAGTATGTTTCCTGGTCTTCCTTTACCCTCCGGTCAATCTCATCCCGTTTCACTCTTTCCTTATGCTTCCTGAATGGAGACTGCCCTTCAATCATTTCATAAATCAAACAGCCCAGACCCCACCAATCTGGACTGAACGTATACTTTTCATTTTTGAGCACTTCTGGAGCTACAAAACAAAAACAAACACACACCCACAACATTTCGCTTTAAATTGACTAATTGTGTATCTTGGAAAAACTCTCAGGTACTCTCTTTGGGCTCTGTGCCAAAATGTTTGTGTGACTCCTCTGTACTTTGAAGAAACTTTAATTTCTACAGTCAGAACTCTGTTTATATCCAAGGGAAAACCTCATTTCTTTAATGTTTAAAAATCAGTACTCCAGAGAGAATGGAAAGAAAAAACCAAAACAAATCTGAGAATGAAGTCTTCCAAAGCATGGAAAGAAATGTATTGTCACAGTAACTTCTCTGTTTATCTATGACCATAAATCTCTTTGAATCTCAGAAAAAATCGGGTGCTTTGTTAAAGTTCTGTCTAAATTTAGAATTTTCAATTAAGTTTTCAATTTTATCAGTAGGCATATAATTAAGTATTACCATCTACAAATGCATATTACAGCCTTTTTCTTCCCAGCATGTTTAGTAACTAATACAGGTCCAATACAGTTCTTATATTCACAGAAACAATATTTTGGTAAAATTAAACTAGCAAAGGATGCTTTACATACCCATGTAACCAACAGTCCCAACACGTCCTCGGACAGTTTCACCTTCTGGAATCTGCACAGCTAATCCAAGATCTGAAATCCTGATATGTCCTATTTATGGTAAAATAAATTATAGATAATCAGCAAAAATAATGAAGTATTATCACTTTAAAAATAAAAAAATTATATTGCACACCTCATAAAAAAACCCACTGCAAAGCATCAAAACATTCATATAGTTTTAAGTTTATTTAACTTAACCATAAAAGAGTGTTTTACTCAGCTCCTTAAAAATGTGAAAAGAGGCACAGATATAACTGATTTTCTGAAGGTCATACAAAAATAATTTGCTCTTAAGCACTCTAATTCCTAGCTTTGGCATAGGCTGCTGTTCTTGGAGAAATAGAAATGCTCGTTTCAGATTCTGTATCTTGGCATCAGACACTTGTGGTTTTCCATTCTGTACACCCATGACAAGCACTTAGATTTCTGACTTTTTAATAAGACTTCAAAATTAACTTAATTTATTCCAACGTGAGAACACTGTAGTAGCCTGTAGTGAGAGAGCTCATTTTCCTGTAATGAAGTACCCCAATAACGCCCAACACGTGTACTTGGAATTGCTGTCTCCACTCCACCCCAAACCAAGCGCAGCTCAGTCAATAACCCACTCAGAATTATCTATACCGTAACATGTCGCTCCAATTCTGGGATTTCCTTCTCTCATTAATCACTCCTAAGTGGATAACAGCTTCTATTGCACTTTATCAGCCAAATTTCTCAAGCTGACAACCTTCCCCTAACATGCATGGCCCTTATAGCTGTACCTCTAGCACAGAAGTCACCTGGCAATAGAGTGGTGTGCCATGCCCTGCTCAGTGGGGAACCAGCCCAAGCAGGGCAATGGGAATAAACCCACCCCACTCTCCCTTACATTCCCAAGGACAGATGTAGTTCTTTGCTGGATAGACTCATGAACTGTTTCAAGCACATTCAAGGCAAGAATTCAAGCATTTCAAGGCAAGAATTGTATAGACACTTTAATTTAAAAACACATAAGGTACTCTCCTAATAAAAATGCAAAAGTCTAGGCAGAAGAAAGGACAATTTTCAATTCACTTTTAAAATGATTTCATAGAAAGATCCATTGCCGAAAAAGAAAAGAAGAGCAAAACCCACACTTATTTCTGGTTATAAGGACAGGGATACTGTTGTTTAGAGAAACACCACAGACTCACAAGTGGATTCAGGCTGGAAGGAACTTCAGAAGGTCTCTGGTAAAACCTTCTGAGCAAGCAGGCTGCTCAAGGTGTCCAAGGCTTTTTAAAAACTCATTTAGAGAGCCTCCAAGAGTGGACACTGCATCACCTCTCTGGGTAGCCCAGTTCAACACCCAATTAACCTTTGTGGCATTCAAAAAGATCTAGAGCATCAATACTGGTTAACAGCATAATAATTTCTTATGTACATGAGTTATATAATCAGGGGATAGAGAGAGAGAAACAGAGAGGAAGAGGAGAAAGTCAAGTACCACTCTATATACTGGCTGGAAATAAGTAAATGCTGTGGAGCAGCAAATGCTATTTTAAATACATTCAGATGCTCTTCTATTCCCTGACATCTGATGAACCCCTTTTCAAGTGCAAGATCTGAGCTCCTGAAGCGATTTTCTAATTAGTCTCCCGTGCTCTCTGGAACTAGATCAAAATATCCCTGGCAGACAGGAAGCATTCGAGTGCAGTCCTGCAAGGCTGCATTTTTCCCTCAAAGAAGCCTTCAGCTTTTCCAAGACATTGCTGGAGAGAAAAATTAAAGAATGCATTTGATGTCTAGCAAAGCTTTAGCTCTTAGAAAGTGACTTCTCTCAAGTATCATCTTTTTTGAAATTTATCAGTCAGAACATGCTAACTTAAAAAAAAAAATACTGTGCTAATGACTTCTAAAACAGTTCTCCCTCAAGTAAAAAGCTCTGCAGTTACAAGAACAAGCTTGTAATATTCATCCACAGCTTAAAAGAGAATTCCTGCAAATGTTCCACAGTCAATTCAAAAGATTCTGGTAATGACTTGCGTACAAAGTCATTAAAGAGAATTAATTTGGCTTTTGACAAATAAAAGACTACAAACATTTCTTCATGCTCTTTGTACTTCCTTGATTCCTTCCAGCCACATATGCTTCACGGACCATCAGACCTCTTTTAGTCAAAATGATAAAACAGAAAGTCTCGAGTTCTTCTTACTGTCTAAACATTCTGGTTTACTAAGTAAAATTCTGCAAACCACCCTTTCTAACAAATCATGTTTCTGTACTTGAAAAAAAGACAAACAAATCCCTATAAAAGTTTTATTGATCTTAAATCAAGAGAAGGGGGAAAAGTAGGAGCAAAAAGGGGAGAAGTCGCCATCTGAAGGTAGAAAATTGACCCTTCAAACATAATCATGGTTGACCCCCAAAATTTTGCCCTGCTTTCTAAAATCTGAGGCAGTATTTTCTTTGCTGAATTAAGATTCATCAGTTAGGTCTCTTTTGTCATGAAGAAATCCCTTGCACTTCTGGTATCAATTAGAGGTATAATTCCTGCTTTCAAAATTAACTTTAATTTTTACTTACCACAGTCATCAAGAAGTATATTCTCAGGCTTCAAGTCTCTACAAATTAAACAACAGAAATGTGAATTAAACAAAGACAAAACTATTAGCCCTCAAGTGCAAAAGATTCAACAAAAGACTCCTTATTTCTGACTGAAGCAATTTTTCCAGTTCCATCTATAAACAAAAACAAAGCTGTGAAGTTGATGGCCTATAATATAAATAGTTTAACCACAGAACTCAAGATCCACTTTCCCTGAACTCTTTAATCCATTTACATTAACAAAGGCAACACAACACTAAAATCCTGATATAAAGAACCAGCATTTACACCCGAATTTGTGCTCGTAAGTGAAAAGCATTTCTCCTGAGGAGTATCAACTTCACAACTCCTCAGTGGTGAAACACAAGTGCTTGCTGCAGTTTGATGCTGAGCCCTTGCTATATTTCACCCCAGGGCATCAGAACATCTACAAAGAGGAACAATCCCAAGACTAAGCACAGGCTTCATGTCATCCATTCAAACTCAATTTCTTTAACTTGGACACGCAACTTCTAAAGCTTCCTAGACACTTCATCTAGCTAGGATTCTTCGTAATAACTTTCTAGAAGTTTCCTATTACTTTTCTGTTAACATCAAAGTTTCACAAACAACATTTTTTTACCTATTAAATGATAGCAAGACTCAGGAAATATTAAAAAGGCAATAAACTCAGCGTTGAAATTTTGCACCTTGTCCGCTTTAACTTTGAGAACAAAAGAAAATATTGAATGGAATGTTTGAATTTTCCCCTGCTCAAGGAAAATTTGGGGAGTCATTGAAGCCGAATCAGAAGTTGTTCTAGGATTTATTCCCTAGCAGATTCTCCTGAGAATAAACATATATATATATAGGCATGAAAATCTGTATAAAATGTACATTGAATATGACTGTATATATTATGTGAATCTGCATTTGTGCTATGCATCAGTAAGCATGTGGACTGAGATGGTCTCTTAGATTTATTCCACCATAAATATAAGCAGAAATAGACATGTAAAATCCAGTAGTTTCCTAAAGAATCAGTGATTGGAATAGATTATTTAAAACAATATGCATATATACACATGTGTACATGCAGTTGTGACAAGAACAAGAGACTGAATAACATGAAAGAACAATCACTAGGAAGAATGACTCTACAATGGACATTTTAAATGAGAGACAACTGTTTACCAAGAAATCTAAATAGGGTTTTTTTTCCCCCCTAAATATTGGTAAATTGATGTTATGTGTATTCATGGTAAAGTTTTATTATCTTATGAAATTAACTGTATACAAAAGTCATTAAGATGGTTTGCTTCTCATGCCTTTAAGTCTTGACAATCCCCCTAATGTTAATAAAATGACATTAAATGTAAGGTTACAATAGCAGAGAAACAGGAGAGCTCAGAGGTTAAAAAAATGAAGAACACTAGGATTTGACCTATGTGTTTGAAGGTCATCTTGCAGGCAAACAGCTAACAAGTTGGGCCTAAACACAGGGCTGTGGTTTGGGATCTTTTGCTTTGTTTGGGGTTTTGTTTTTGGTTGTTACTTTATATTTTAAACAATCAGTTTTGTTTTCATTTGGGCAATGTGAAATGACCTACTTGTAGCTGATGAAATCTCTCACCCCTGCTTCCCCCCTGCGTGAAAGCCAAAACACACTGTGTAAGATTGCAACTCCTCTAGGGAACCACATCCAACCACCAGCACAAGCCTGATTCACTCTGGTCCTGCCACTTCCCTCTCTGGGTGTCTGTGTGCGTGTGTTGCTCTTCCACGCTGGGGAGGGAAAGACTCATTATGTTGAAGTTATACTTTAAAGATTCTTTGGAACAAGTGGGACTTGGTGTTACACAGCAGAAGTAAAAAGAAAGCATTCCTGGTCCACCACTAAGTTTATTTCGCTTGTTCTGAAATATTAATGCATACCAAGAGTTAAATGCTGTATGTACAGAGACAAAACATATCATTAAAATTGTACAATCTCAATTGCAATCCATAAAGATTCTGATAGTTTTGTTAATTTCAAGGCAATAATAAGTCCACTGAAGGAATCTGAAATGAAAGCAGAAGAAGGAGCTTTTCACATGGGCTATGACTATCCTGCTACCCTTGTGAGAGTGGCAGGCAATGCAGCCAGGGACTTCTAGAGCCCTCTGTGAGCTGCTTTAGAGTGGGCCGAAATACAAACCCATACTCCTAAAACTTATTTATAAAATTACACATTAATTTGCTTTGTAAACCATACTTTAATTTCATTTTACAAACAAACCTTGAATCAACTCTATAATGTTTTAAAACAGTATAAAGTGTCAAGACCTAAATCGACAGCAAGAAGACATAACAGATAAAATCCTAGGGATATGCCACGAGAAGGACAACTAAACCTTTATTTATTCTTTTCCTACAAAATTCAAATGCCAAGTTGTTTTAGTAGGAAACAATTAATATGTTCAATGCTGAAGAGATGTGGAAAAGTACGAGTACCTGTAGAAGACACTCACCTGTAAACAATTCTCTCCCTTTGCAAATCCTCCAGACCACAGCAGAGTTCTGCAGCATAGAAAATGGCCCTTTCTTCATCAAAGCCAGGATTTCCCATGTTATATATGTGAAACTTCAGATCCCCTCCGTTCATTATGGTTAATACTAAACACAGAGCATCCTTCGTCTCGTATGTATAGGATAAACTAACCTAAAAACAGGCAGGGTGACAACACAACCATTATTCATTCATGCAATCCACAGATCTTTTATCCAATGCAATCAAATTATTAATCCTTTTTCAAAGAAAATAAAAAAACAACAAACCAAAACATGCAAGTGGAAAATAACTCTTGCAGAGTACTGGAAGCCACAAAGGAATTCAGACTAACTTGCCTGTGTACACAACCCAGACACACAACACAAAAGCTTAGTGGCACATCTGTCCAGATACCACAGAACTCCCCCCAGAAAATACAGTTCCTGATGATGCCCCTCAGCTGCATGTTACCTGTATTACTTTTTGTCCAGATAGCATGAACATATTACTTATTTTATTAGTATCTCAGCAATTATATACTGCTAAACCATCTTTCTGAACTACGAGACTCAAAGTGCCCTAGAGAAACTCCAGTTATTTTAAACCAGATGTGTAGTTTCTATTCCTACCCCCCCAATTAACTCCACATTTCCCTGACTTAGAGCTTGCCAATAGCAAAGACTCAGTACAACTCCTTACAATCTTCTCACTGTACCTGAAATGTGGTGCTGATAGGCAAGGACAAAGCACCACATTTTTTCCATGTTTTAGATAAAAGCTTTTTAAATGCATTTAAAGTTTTAAAGAAGACCCTCCTTTAAAAAATACTCTCCCCATTTAACACAATGTAATATACTACAACATTTAACTGTTTAAGTTACAAATTCATTTTCAATAGAAAAAGCCATGCTACACAGATGATCATTTGGCAGGATCTTCAAAATTATCTAACTTGTACTAAGAGCAATTGAATTCAGACATATATTTAGCTTATATTAAGTAAACAAGCTAGGTAAAAAAAAATCACTAGATTGTGGGGTTTTTTTGGGTTTTTTTACTCAATAAATGCATTTCAAATGCAGTACAAGTAAATAATTGCTTTAATTCAGTAATAGATCCAAACTCTTCCTTCAGAAGCATAAATCCAATACTAAATAATAAAATCAAATAAATACAGAAATCAGCTACTTGAGGTGAAGTTTCCCATTTGGTGGTTTTACCTGACGTGTCCAGCTATTTATGACTGGACTCGTGACAAGTTACCTACCCACTTCAAGACCAGTATTTCTGCAAATGCTAGACCTAGATCTTCTCTGTTGCATAAAAAACCACCATTGGATAGTAAGAGGAAAATAACTCATGCTCAACTTTATAAAGTGATTTCAAATTCAACTTGGATCAATTATTGATTTACAGAGTTTCCACGTGTTGAAAAAATGTTACTCAAAAAAGAAGTTCCACTGTTTTAGTAATTTATAGATAAATTCAGGTACTCTCTGGATTCAGTTTCAATCAATTTAAGCCCAGAAGTCTTGTGCAAAAATAACATTAGAATATTTATACAAAACTATAATTTACAGTAGTTTAAGATATTCATTTATCTGGCCAGCAGATCCTTCATTTTTCTTCTAGCTGGCAGTAAGTATTCTACAGTGTTTCTTTTTGGAATACATAAAACTCACCAGAAAATCCAAAGCAAAATGTATTTGAAATTAACATTTAAAGGACATTTCAATTAAAAAGTAAACATTACCTGGGGAAGGTTTTACTTGGTATTTCTTTGAACACTTCCACTTCTTTCCCTGCTTAGTAAGTAGAGCTACTAACAGACCATAACTTACATAACAGCACCAGATTTAGGTGTTAAAACTATGATTTCCATTACATGGAAGTTCTATTGAAAAGTTAATTGTTTCATATCCAAGATACCTCTTTAAGACTTGGTACACAGTAAAGCAACCTGGATCAATACACTAATAAAATGTCACGTTTATCTTAAAATATATCAGCAACAGAGTAATAAATGCTGTGAAAATACCTCAGGATATAAAAATTCAACTATTAAACAGAGGACAAAGATTCAGTGGTATCAGCATGCTGAAACACAGCCTAATGTTCTGGCAGTGAGAAATAAAGCAGGTGGACCAAAAAAAATCCTTCTGCACAGAACTATTGCCGATCACACACAAAACGTATTTTTTATTGTATCAATCACTTCTCTCTACAGTCATGCATTCCCTAAATCAATTTTTAAAACACTTTCATGCCCACGAGCTCCTAAAAGAGACTGAAATGAAGTAAACAAAATGAGATAAATTTCTGAAAATAGATTTGAAGTAGATACTTACTACAAACCTACTATTCACTTTTTCTAGAATCCTTTTTTCATTTAGAGCCATTGATTCTCCTTTCCTCTTTTTTATCCTCTTTTTTTCTAGCTTTTTGCAAGCATACATTTTTCCTGTTGCCCGCACTTGACAGGCACACACCTACAAAAAGAAGGATAGTGTGTCAGAGATGCTTGAGGTTTCTTTAGAATTTTTATCTTAAAGAAGATTAAATTTTCAAACTCTTTAATGCTCTGAGAAAGTTATGGTCAGTATGCATCAATACAAAGCCTTTGCTCATGAAACTATTTTAAAGGTTCACAAAAACGCTAACAGAAGCAGAAAAGGTAATTATAGAAGCAAACACATTTCTTTCAGAGTTGAATTGTTTAGTAAAACTGTGGAGCCTGCCTTACTGAAATAAACGACTACAGTAACAGTGTTAAGTGTCCCAGTGTGTGTCAGGCATCACAATCAAACAGGAGAAACATAATGGTAATTTAGTAGCAGGCCTTCTCCTTCCATATACAGCTCTGGTTAAAATATGTATGGAGGGCAGTTCAATGAATTAACGATTTTAAATTAGGTTCATTAATATTCTACATAATTAACAAATTGCAACTCAATTCCCATTTCCAAATGAAATTTCTAAATACAAGCAACTGCTGTCAGTCAGTGTAAGTTTTCTGCAGCTTTGTGCATGATCTACAATGCTTAAACTGACACATGAAAACAGTTTGTATCGACAACAGCTTGCCCGGTGATGCATCAAATGTAGATTGATAGAGACTGTCACTCAAGAGTTAAACAGACCCTTTTTTTTTAATTCCTTAAGAACTGCCTTGAAGAAAGGTACCTCTGTACTCACCTCTCCAAATCCACCTTTGCCTAGAACTCTGTAATGCCTAAACGTGTGTTTGGTTACCGGCTGCCTGATTAACAGAAAGAAACAATTACTGCAACAGGAATTACAAATGTTAGCAATCCCTCCCCACCCCGAGGGAGGGATTCCTCATTTTCTCCTTTCTGTTCTGACATATTTCTGAGCAAATGTTGCCTTAACCTCGTGTAGAAGTACTATAATAAACTGAATTTCAAAGGAAAGGGGTGCTCTGCTAAGAAACGTGGGCTCCCTCCTGTGGTTAGCAGGCACTGCCAACGGCAGGAAGAAAAGTTGGTCAGGTCAGCTCGGCCCTTTGCTGCCCGCGCTGTTCTCACCACGGGCCATTTGTCACCTCCCGGTGCCTCCCTTAATTGTCACGCTGCCATGCAGGCTGCACTTCAAGGGGATCACGCTTACAGGGGGGAGTTTAAAAGGTAAACCATGCCTGATCTCACTTTGTTTTTTCACAAAAGGAGGAGTTGTGGTATGCAAGAGCAGTTCAAAGCCAAATTGTTCCGGTATTGATGCAGAGGAGGAGGAACAGATAACTGGAGGCAGTTGAGCTGTTGACCATTCCATGCCAAAAATCTCCTAAATGTGTCAGAACAGGACTATTACAAGGTAGTTTTCCTGTGTTTTGCTTTAAATGAGCTTTCACTGTTACTGGAGCTTTGTTCTCAGGACAACAGGGGAGGTTCAATTAGTAGAAAATTTGAGTAACTTCTTTAGTTTTCTTACTGGCTTTTGCTACCAATTCAGTAAAACAAAGACATTGGATAATTGGGATTTACAACACAATCAGTGCTCAAGCACCTTAATGTTTAAATATGTGATCACAATACCCAGGGAGCTGAATTTGAATTAATTTATAACTATTTCAGCCTTCTGAAAGAATCTGGACACTCATCTAGTGTTGATTTGAAAGTCCAAACTAGATTCTGAGGCACATATATACATATAAAAATCTTGCTATCTTGTAATTAACTAGATCTGTATCTGTACCACCCTAGAAAACCTAAGTCATCCAATCACCCAGAGGATTATAATACTAGATTAATCTGTTTATTAACCATTAATTAGACCAAGTTTGAAACTGAAGGATTATAGTATTCCCAAGAAAGATTGGTATATTCCACTGCACACTTGACAGCCAAACATTTCTGAATTTGCATTTACCCAATATCACTTAAAGACTTAAGATTTACCACCCAAAGGCTACAGACAGTTCCATTGGAGTATTGGCTCTCTTGCTGTCCATCAACATCATCCTTTACATCTTGTCTTTCAGATCACAATTTCTTAGACAGGCAGTCTCATTTAGCATTCAACTCTACAGCACTCCCAGCATAAAAATCAAAATTTGCCACAAAGCAAAGCTAAATTAGAATGCAAACATGATAAATAAACTTACTTTTCCAGCCATTTCCACTGTAAGAAACGGGAAAAATACACACTCTCCTGGTAAGCTTCAAAAGGTCTTTTGCTTAGGTATTCATGAACAATTCTAGCAGGAAAATAAACAGAAAAATAAAATCTATCTTATTCTGGAAAGGGCTGTTGAAGCAGGAGGTGTTATCAATCTACAGACGTATATTTAACCATACCAATGAAGCCGTAGCAGAAAGACATCGCCAGTGTGCTCTGCAATGGTTTTAACCTAAATGTCTCCTGTTACAGAACTGTTCCTGTCAAAACACTTGTGACAACCAAATTCTGCTACTTACAGGAGCTAAAAACTTAGGCCTCTGCATTTTAATTGTCTTCAAACCCACTTAAACGTCAGCTTCTCAGCAGCTGTTTTATGCATGTATGACCCTGCAAATAGGAACTCTGAAAGTATCCACAAGGTTTCACACTTTCTTTGGAGACTAGTAAATACATTTTTATTCTAGGATTTGAAATAGACATACTAAATGCCATATCCAAATCTTGAATGCCAAGTACCTTATAATTCCCTTTAAAAAAACCACACCAAGATGAAGGCAGAGAGGGAAACAAGTAATTCAAAGTGTAGTCAGGTATTTATTGGACAGGGGAAAGGGAATGGCCTACATGAGACACCGCATTTGAGACATGTTTTACAAGGTGTTCTCACATAGCCCTTTCAATCTTATAATCCCAGCTTGTTACAAAGCATGCGTATTACTGTTGCTAAGGAGATGACCCAAGCAGTGACAAAATCTGTAGTCATCCTTCAGACATGATCAAGCACGCCTTGAAGAACCAGAAATATTAGAAACATCAAGGCTTTAGAAAGACGTGTAACAGTCATAAACATGTCCCATCCCTCCAAGGAAAGCCTCCCCTGCCACTACTGTGTGAAATATCACTTCATGTCTGCAGAGCAAAACCAAGTTGTCTTGTTTTGTGTTAACTATCACAAGCAATCCTCTAATCAGCCACCGTAAGAGCACAAAAGTGTTGGCCTCAGTTAAACCTGTTTTCAAGAACCTTGAATGTCTAATATGGTTCAGAAACCTTTCAAGCTTCAACTTCTAACTTCATATTTTTCTGAGTACCTTCATCATGGAAGAGAGTCACTCAAAAAAGTAAAAATACAATAAACACCATTTATCTTCTGGGTGGCAGACAACAGAGGGATTTTATGCAAAAGCAGCATTAAGGAAAAGGCTCTGCAGAAGTCAAACATCTAAATCACATCTGAAGGAAACCTAGTCCCTTAATAACTCTATTCCAAGTTTCTTCACTCATTTCAGGGACTCAGTAATTCTGGATATAACAACTTCATCTTTCACTTTCCTTAGATACACACACATTTCTCTTGTAATTCTAAAATTTAGCACTAGGCATTTTTAGCTCACCTAGTACAGTCCATGAAAAGATCCTTAGAAGGGTTCTTTTCCAGTCTTGCTTTACATTCATTTACTGTTTCCTGAGGTATTTCTGGCAAATGTGCTGCAGACTTACCATAATAAAAAAGAAAGAAAAGCAACAATGAAAGCATATGAATCAATAGAAAAACTAAAAGTTTTCTATTCAAACATAAAGTAAAATTTTTAATATGGGGAAAGGAACAGTTTGACTAAAGAGAAAATCAAGAAAGTCGTATTTGAGTTAAATTTTTATTTATTTCCCGTTACAGAACAATGCACTGAAAGTTATTTTAGTTATTTACTATTTCAGTATATGGGAGAACAAACTTGGCAATAAGTCAAATTTCTTTTTCTTTCCTTAATGACCAAATAAAGCAAGTCATCTCTTTGGCTTGGTAGAATGGAAAGAAGGAGAAAGAAATACAAACACAGGCTGGGAAACTATTTCAAACCAGACCAAAGAAATCTGGGTTTTTTGAAAAAACCATGACTTATGGTAGACCCAAAGAAACTCTCAAAATGATGTGGCAAATTTGGATTCTATCTGCTTTTAAGGCATTTTCAAGACCTTTTGTAAAAGATGACCAAAGCAAGAGAAGCAGAAGGAGCATCTATTCATAAAAAGCAAATATCTAATTATGTACCCACAGAAAAGCTTCCACTGGACAAAAAAAAAAAAACAAACAAACTCTTGATAAATGCAAAAAATCAGTTATTAACGATTACCACAGAAAACTGAAAGTAACAGAATGCTTCAGGAACAAACAGCATTTCACTTTATGAAAACCTGGAGCAATTCTGAAAATTTACAGCAAACTAACCAAAGCCACATAGGAGTCTAAAAGACTTCAGACTACAATATCCTTAACTTTTTTTTTTCCTTTATGTGTTAAATGGAGAATAAATTGTAAGTGTAGTAGTTATAAAAGCAGAGATGAGCCAAGTTTTCTGTTCAAGTTGATTGAGCAGAATTTTAGAAGGCAGCACACCTCTCAGAAAGACAAAAATGGGATCGGCGAAGTTTGGAAGTCAATTCACTAAAAACAATGAAACCATTTAGATGTCTCTATTTATCTGACACTTACAAAGCACTTGAGAAAATCTTTTGCAAGATATTTACCCCATTAGTGAAGTAGGTCTCTAAAACTTTGAGGCCACAGTCTATGCGCTTTTCATCTGAAGATACCTCATATTCTGCCTAGGGGAATGGAATTGAAAATTAGATCACATTCAGAGCCACTTGGCATCTTGTACATGGTAACAGGTAAATTTTAGCATAACACACTATTCCTAATGTAAAAGGAACAGAAGGTTACATAGTGAAACGTGTAGGAAGAACAGTCCTAAGGGAAAAAACAAAGCATATGGAATTTAATCCTTAGAAAACAGGCAAAACCTAACAATTAATATAAATGCAATTACAGAAACTGCATCCTGGAGGTTAAACTAGATCAATTACAAGGAAAGAGTATTTATGTAGTATTGTAGGACAGAATGACCCAGATGGAAAATAAATAAGAGTACAATAATGAGCTTTTCTTTCACTGTACTTCTTTCCCTTCATGTATTATTGTTTACAACAATTTGTAGGAAAAACAGGTTAAAACTACTTTCTACAGGCTTATAAATGAGATCTAAACCAAATTCTATGTCATTCATTGAAAAAATAAAACTGAGCAGAAATTTGGAAAGTTTTGGCCTTAGTAACATCTGGTACTGAGATGTAGAAAAAGAGAATTGTGCAACACACTGCGTTTTGCAGATAAACAGCTGGCAGCTGAACAGAGCTCCAGAAGCAGCTACTTATGGAAAAAACCCACAGCCAACAAATCACCACACAGATGGTACTACTGAAAAACTCCAAGAACTACTTACTATTAAGAATTCTATGGAATAATCTAGAAGCAGACATCAGAAGTTAGAACATTTAAAGACAAATTAGAAAACAGCAATGTGTATTAGGGTTGTTAGCTGGGCCAACTCAATCAAAGCTCATTTCATTCTTCAGGATGTAAATGCATGTGCCTAGGAACAAAGAATACATGGCAGACTTCCAGAATGGAGGCCTGTATCAAACAAAACAACAGTTGGGCATATTGGGACAACAATCATTAGAAACCTCATTGGAAATTACAAGTAACTGATCTAATCAGAAGTTACTTACCTTTAGAAAGAAAATGAGAACACTAAAAAATGACAGTTCAAGAATCAAACACACAAACACACTGTAATATATGGATACTGGAAATAACAGAATCCCTGATTTCCAGTTCTGCCATTAATGATAACTAATCCATATTGACTCACTACTAAGTCATCAACATCTTTTTCTACTGAGAAGTGGCATCACCCACTTCAGCACGCTACTCAAATCCATCAATCCAAATGCAAGCCATTATTTCTGCTGTTCGATTCCATCCAAAAAAATTCTAACGGTAAGGAATTCTTCTGCAACTGCCAATCAACCCGAGCAAGCTGGAAAAGTTCATCAACGTAAAGCTCAGCAGTGTACTTAGTACCTTTAACACTAATTGAATACAAATAGTTAGGCCTACTGTTTGAAGTGGATGGTATCATTTAAAAGGAAGTGCGAGGGATGGCCTTTCCAAATAATTCTGTTACTCACAGGAAGGTTTGAGCAGCCACCCATTCCTTTTCAGATGTAGCTCTGTCCCTAGGTAGATTAAACAGACTGGATAATGCTAACTCCTCGCTTTACCTTCTGTCACTTCCATACAGTGATTTCACAACTCTTCTTTCTGTAAAGCCAAGCTGACTCCAGACTTTTAGGTCACACCTTCCCAAGAATTGGAGCTGACCAGACTCAGTGTTTGGTACAGGTAGACAACACAGTATTGATTTTGGACTCCTGAAATAACCCCACTGCTCAAGTCACACTGCTTCATGTAGAAGAGTCAGAAAACTCTATTAACTAAAGTGCAAGGTTTTTAAGGCTATGACATTTCTTTATGGGGATTTGGTTTGGTTTTTTTTCAAAAGAGTAAGTCTAAAATTTCCTTAACATTTTAAATAGCTAAACTTGACAAAAGTACACACCCTCAGCTTTTGCCTCCTGTATTGCCATACGAAGAATGCAAAAAACAACCCAAAAAAACAAACCCAAAGAACAAGCTTGTTGAAGTTCAGTCCACAAAAGGGAATCAGGCTAACTCTATGAGAGATAGTAGGTATTTTATCTCACATCCTTGATCAACACAGAGTGCTAGTTTCAGATCATGAGAGTCACCAAAAAAAGGTTATCTTGTTTCAGTGATTCCCAAGAATAATTATTCACCCTGATTTTTCAAATGGAAATTAAACAACACATTTTTAAAAAGTAAATTGTGAAACCATCCCTTACATCAGATTATCTCAGCTATTCCAGTCTTTGTTAATTCACAGAAGTGTTGCAATCCAAACAACATTATAGGTTGAATATTTCAAAACAATTCCAATTTCTCAGTTAGTGTAAAGTAGTTACTTTTAGAGACAGTTTTAACTGAAAATGACATCTGTAGAGCAAGGACACACCTGCCTTACAGTCATGCCTAAGGTTCATTCTCTTTTGTGCTGCCAAAGATTCTGCTACCTATCTAAAACATAAAGATTTAAATGTTTACATTAGTTGTAACCATTAAAGGTACATCCACAGCTGTCCATGCATGGCACTCATTAAGGGCTCTGGTTTGTGTTCACTTTGGAAATAAAAGCTCCACAGTTCTGGATTTCTATTCAATCCGTTCAGTCTCCAGCTGTCAATCTCCTCTCTGGAATTCGGTGCTTGAACAGCTCCCAGGAGTCACAAAACTGAAACACACTTGGGAAGTAAGCCCAATTGCACACAGACTCGTTGACAAATAGAAACAATTCCACTTATTTGACACTCAAATTCCTTTCTAGCTGATCTAATACCTCAGTTTTTACTCCCATAGGGGAAGGAAGATACAGTGAAATGGGAGGCACAGCAATAACACCATGTATATTCCTTACATCCTTCCTCTTCCAGAAGCATCTTGCATTCCAATATTGTAATTGGGGATACACGCAAGCAGCAGCACTACCCTACTTCTGTCTTCTTTGTTCATTTGTTCTCTGCATGTAAGAACAAAAATGGCTGGAATGAGAAAACCTGCTCTTTCAGCAGGAATCTCACTTTGAGACTGTATCTTATTGCTCTTGGATTAACTGTGAGGGACAAAGAATCAAAAGCTCTGAGCTGTTATTCTCTCCTCTTAAGGGCTGTTTTGTGCCTGCCTAATCTTCTCATTACTTTTCCCCCTCCCCAGGAGGGTTTTGGGCTGATTTTGCAAAATATAGCTGTGGGCACACTTCCTTCCTCCCCTTGTTCTTCAGCATTAGATATCAAGATGTAAATATATTGAGACCTTTTCCCTTGGTCTCAAAAAAATTGTTTTTCCTCCTTCCATAGATGGTTCTCTAAATTTCCATCTCCATTGTATTGTTTTTAATTAGCACATGCTGGGTAGCCTAAGGCGTCCATGCAAGTTGCAACATTTTTAAGCCTATGTTTGTAACATTTTGAAGCCTGAGTATAGCAAGTAATATTCATAACACAGACATCCTTTCAGGCTCTAGAAGAGCAGCAGCACGCCTTTCTGAAATTGCTTCTCTCTTTCCCATCGTGCCCATTTCTGTAGCTCTGACCGTACAGAGATGGCAGAGACTTTATAGCTAACACTAAACATTTTTCTTTAAGTAACAGTTTTTTGACATCTGTCAGAAGTTACAGCTTTACAGTCAGCAAAGAGCAGATCACGTTGTTTTCAAGCACACAGCACTGGGAAAGAGCGGTGTAGAAAGAAAATGAACAAAATGGGTGTACCTTAAACCAAGCAGGCAGCTAAATCCCACACAGGCACTCACTCACTTCCCCCCCTCCCAATAACCAGAAGATCAGAAGTGAGAAATCTTGCAGCTTGAAATACAGTTTGATAAAGCAAAGCTGCAGGTCCAAGCAAAGCAAAGTAAGAAATTCATTCATTTTTTCCCATTGGTAGGGAGATATTTGGCCACTTCCAGGAAAGCAGGGCTTCATTCTCACGGGTAACAGCTAGCTGGCAAATTGTCACTTGCCCCCTTGCTCCTTCTTTCCCCTGGCTTTTATTGCTGAGCACAGCACCAGATGGTGCAGGATCTCCCTCGGGCTCAGCTGTCCTGGCACTGTCCACTCCAGCTTCTCGTGCACCATCGGCCTCCTCGCTGTCAGGGCAGCGTGGGGAACACAGAGCCTTTGACACTGTGTGGTCACTGCTCAGCAAGAACTAACACATCCTTGTTATCAGCACTACCTTGGAATAAAATCCAAAATACAGCACAAAATGAGCTACAATGAAGAAAATCAACTCTATCCCAGCAAAACCAGCACAAAAACCAAATATTTACAGACAAGCATATATAAGCAACTGCCTAGTGATAGCCAGCATTTCTCACTGCTTACCACTGCATCCAGAAATTCAATGCATCTTTTCAAATCTGGTCTGGAATCACAGAACTGTCTGAAGAGAAGCCTTCCTATTGGCTGTTTGTCACAAAGCTGGTTATAGTCTCTTTCTGGAAAAAAAAAAGAAACATCTTTATTTTTATTTTTGTAGTAGGATAGTTATTATTCCCATTTGAGGTCAGGAAAACATCACTAAAACATTAAGATTTTACATTAACATATTAACAAAGACACCATAAATATGCAATGATGCCAAAGAATAGTGAAACACTCTTCAGTCACATCTGTGTTCTGCTGACTATCCCATTTACACACTATAAGCAACCAAACAGCGAAACAGCAACACCAAGCAAACAAGATTGTTTAGAAAGAGGGAATACAAGACAATAATAGAAAAGGTTAAAAAAAAATATGACAAGACATTAAGGAAAAGGGTAAAATATATTACCATTAATTTAAAATGTGATTCCTTTTTCTAATTCAAGGTTTTGTGAATCTGTTCTTTAGGAACAGTTTCGTTTAACAAACAAGGAGCCGTGATAGAGTTTTTATCTCCTCATAAATTTTATTTTCTCATAAGTTCTCCATCATATTAGAAGTCGAATAGGGGTTTTTTTTCCTGCTATTTAGCATTTAGAAGCAAGACAGAATCCTTCCCATTAACAGCAGCAAGTTCTTCTCCTTCTCTCCCAAAGGAGAGGCTTTATGGGATGGGACACTCACCAATGGAGCAGCGGATACCCTCACAGTGACTGACAGGAGGCAACTTCAGCATCTCTTTCCATTTTTTACTACGCCCACTCCGTTTGCCTAGAAGAAAATATGAATAATGTAAAACACAATACTGTGTCAGAGTAAAATTGAACAAAAATTAGGTCAGTTCTACACAGATGTGTCAGACTGCTTTTCACGCCTAGAAAGAAATTAATCCACAAGGATATTCAAACCAATAACAAATGTGATCTAGAAGAACTTCTACGGATTTTTTCATGTTTCATGTAAATTCTTTTCCAAGACATATATTTCATATTTTGGCTTGTATGTAGGATATCTCTGCACAGAAGACAAATATCTAAGTACTCAGAAAATCAGAAACAACTGGAACATTGAAAGAATGGAAAAAAATATTGAGAATTCTCTCTCAACTATGGTAAAGAACAGAAGAAAAATAAAGTTGAGTAACAAAATACCAAGAAAAAAACCCCAAACAAGTATTTAAAACATTTTTGGATAATAAAGTGGTATATAAATACTCTCTCTTTAAGGGCAGTAACAGTAGTAAGAGTAGACCCCACTAATAAATGAGAGGGCACAGCTCAAATACACACTATTTATTCTAGACCATACAAGGATACCAGGAAGAACTTAGATGTTGTAAAATTTCGCTATTTTCAGTGCTTCAGATTTCACAGCACTACTGTTAAATTAGTATTGATTTTTAAAAACTGCCACCACGTTTTTCTCAGTTTCTAAAAAAAAATAATATCTGTGCTACATTTTCTATGTTACACTGGACTTTCCGCACCTTACCTTGGCCAATTTCATTTACAAAAGATTTACATCTCTATCAAAAATGCAGAGATAGACAGGAACATGTACACACTTTCGGATCCAAAGCATTTCCGTGGAAGACTAATGCAGTGCTGCAGAAGATTTTTAAAAGATTTCACTAAGCGATACGATCGGACACATTTCCACACGACAGAGCAGCAGCAAATCTGCACAGCAGCCTTCTCACTGCTAACCACAATGGAGAAAAAGGAAGGGAGTTACCCACTGCAAGCTGAATAGAAACTAAGCAGCAAGGGGTATCAAACTCTTTCGGAATTAAATTGTTAGGGTGAGAGGAACTAACATCTTCAGAATAACAAAATATGTATTTTTAAAGCTCCTCTTTACTCAAACATAGAGCATCTTGAACCATTCCACCAGGGCAGCTAGACCAGTCCCAGCTCAGAGTTAGAACCAGTTGGGTTCATACCAAATTTACAAAGCTTTGCTAACAGGAATATTGACATTTTACCGGGCTACTGCAGCACAACGTTCTCAACTCCAGTTGAAAGAAAGGTAAAAACAAAAAAGAAATAAAACACTTCAAACCATTGACTTGTGGACATTCTTTGAACTGACACCCACTCTAAAAAAACCCAAACTACTGCACTTCATTTTCTAATAATGGTTCTGCAGATCCATTAACCTTCCATAAAGTTTCCAAACACAAAATATGGAATGTATTTCCCATACCATATTTCAAGCAGTACCAGAACTAATAATGAGGCTATAATTACCAGCCTCATTAGAACAAATTGTGACTATTTTAACAAAATATAGTGGATCTTAAAAAGAAGTTGAACATATGCTTGAAGAAAATCAAATCCCACAAAGCACAGAGCCCTTCTAAGAGAATTGAACATACAAAAAAACCAAGGAATATTAACATAGATTTGGTTACTTATGATGTAACCATTATGAACTTAATTTGACAGAAAGAGAATACATGCTAGAATGCAACAGAATTCACCATCCTACAGAAGTCAATGAAAGCTACATATAATTTATTAACAATATACAAGAATAAGTGCTTAGCAGTATCAGCTAAATCAACGTCCTCTCGCTTTTCTCTGAACTGAATGTTCTTGTATTTACAGCAAATGCACTGTAAGAGTCTGTAGGTCCCAGTAATGTAAAGAGCCATTTCTGGTAAAACTTATGGCAGGAGGCCAATGTGTTTGTCACGTCATTCCCTAATTGCAAAATCCTTTCCATTTCTGACGCAGTTTAAAAGAAGTATCAAATCAAATTCGAACAGCTGTGGTTTGAAAGTGTCTTAATATTGATTTCAGAGCTTCTATTCTGAATCTCGTTCTAAAACGCTTCAGATAAAATTCTTCCAGAAAGACCAAGCGCTCACTTTCCAGCGGAGGAGCCAGAAGCCATTAGGTTCAGGTGGTTTCTGGTTGACCTCTGTGGCTCAGACAAATTACTGCTTTTGCCTCTTTCAGATGGAATCGTGGCTAAGAGCAATGTCCAGCTCGAAACAACTCTTCTTGTACAAAGAGAAGGGTGAATGCAGCCTAATACATCATCACAGTATGGAGAGGAGAAATTTCAAATATACATTCAGCACACAAGACCCTTACCTTTTCCTTCTCCCCAAATTACCTCTAAGGGTTACAGTTTCTACATTTAACTCCTTTCTGAATTTTGCTTCTTCAAAAGATACATACAAATTCAGTCAGATCACTGCACTAGAAAATGGTATGGGCAAAATGTTTACATGTTTTATTTCAATTTTGTTTTTAACCTTCAGAGAAATATTTGAAAAAATTATGTAAGGCAATGCAGTGGGTTTATTTATCAGTAAAACCACACTAGTTGCAAAAAATGAAACTGCTGTGGCCACAACCTATGTCAAGAAATAAGAATATGCTTCAAGTTCTCAGATGCACGTCTCAGAACCACAGAGAGATCTTCCCTCAGACCTGATCTGCCAACTGACTCTGGCTTCTGTGAGCACAATGTTCACCGAGCATTATTAAATCAGTCTTCCTGGAGACAAAAAATTGTGATTTTCTCATGCTGAATCCCACTTTACTGGCTACTACAGTGACACTGAGATTCTGGCGTGGGGTTTTTTGGGGCCCTCTGTGCCTCAGCTCTCCTGCCTGTGCAGGAGCCTGAGAAGCGCTGCGAGGCGGAGGCTGGAGCACGATTGCTACAACCTCATTCTTGCAAAACTGATTCCACAAAGCAGGTTGTCAGATACCAGCTGAGAAATTCATACTAAACCACACCCAGATAAGCTCTGAAAGCCTAAGACTGCAATAAGATGACAACCTACAGCACGCCTTTGGTGTATAAATCAAATCAGTTGGTTCAAGGAAAAAATGCCAAATAATTGATGCAGGAGCTCCCGACATCATCTAGGCTGAGACACGTGAAAATAACTTGGGTATGTACACTGCCTTAAAATCTGTCTCTTACCACAGCAGAGGCAGCTGTAGGCAAGTTTCTGAATAGATTTAAAACTCACATGAATTCAAATCTTCTCCTAGTTCCAGACACATTTTCCTTCAGATCACTCACAGTAAGGATTAAAACCTTTCCCTAAAAAAAAACCATCAAAACATTCCTGTTTAACTGCGGCCTTATGCTATACAGGCGTTTATAAACACCGCCCACTGAGTAACAAATTTGGATGTTATGCCCTCATTGGGCAAGATCCACCTTGGAGACACAAGACAGTATGGAAGGAATTCCTCAGCTCCAAAGATCAGACCGTGACACTGGAATGGCACCAAGCTCAGACCAGAAGACAAGCGTACACATCCCATCACTTGAGGAAGACTGTCCTGCTTCCAAGTTCTACAGGCAGCTCCCAGGATGCTGCTGGGGGGATTCACAACAATTTTCTCCGTCCTGCAGGTCAAATGTTTTTGACAAAATACAAGTTTGTATCAACTCAAGCCTGGCCACAGCTTAACAACTACATTGAGTAGAGTGGCAAGTTTTTATGGAGAAGTTTTGGGTTTCTTTTTTCCCAGATATATGATAAATACAATTTGGCTGGTTTCAATAAACTTATGAGAACCACCTGGCTGAAAATTCAGGTTTTGGCACAAGGTGAGCACCTAACTCACGGGCACTACAAAGGCCAAGGTACTCCTGAATGCAAACAGAAGCAAAAACGCAAGCAGCACAATAAATGAACAAAAGATATCTATAGATCACAGATCATTATGGCATTTACAAGATAATAGTCCTCACGTGGAGCTGGACTTCAGCAAGGTAACACTGGAGTGCTCTGGCTCATCTGCCCGTCAAGCAGTTAAAAGCCCAGCTCCCTACGTGAACATTTGTGCCGTTTGTTTATGTGCACAATCATTTATTGTTCCCACAGCTATAACCACTCGAACAACTGGTTCTTCACAGGGGCTCTCTATCCAGCTCCGGCGATCATGTGCACAGGCAGGAATGCCAGGGCACACACTGCGAGCAGCCTCCGAGCTTCACCAGTGAGGTGTGGAATGGAAAGCTTGTATCAATTCAAGTAAACGCAATCTAACGAATATTTATTAATGTGTTCCGGCAGTTAAACATTGTAACATCTCTGTATACAGTTCAAGATGTCTATAACCAGTTTAAGAGGGAAAAAACCACCAAGAACACTGCAATTTTACAGTCAACAAACAAGGATTTTTTTAGCATGATAGGACACTAAGACTGCAACAGATATTAAAGAAATAAAATTCCTTTAAGCTGATTGTGAAACCTCCATTGTAATTGTCATATTTGAAATAAACAAAGCAGCAGCGTGTATCAATTACTAGACCTCTCGTGTTGTGTTTATTTAGTAAATGTAATTATTTAAGATTCCAACTTGCCCACATGCATTCTCCTTACAGTTCATTAAATAAAGGACAAAAAGGCAGGCATTGTGCATAATTCTGTACAAACACAGGAAGACATGTTTCCTGCCACAATGAGTTTACAGCAATTTAAAGCACAATGCAATAAGAGTGCAATAGAACATAGGAGGCGAATGAGGGAAGAAATGACAGCAATTGAAAGCAACTACAAAAATTCTCAGCACTCTCCCGTTAAAATTCACATCTGCTGCTGGTGGACTTTCTGTGTATGAGCTTTCCCACTTGTCCTACCCCTGAAAGAATTACAGAATTTAGTGCAGTTCAATAGCCAAACTACAATGACCTGAGCAATCTTCATAAAATTATCTTCCTAGTTACAAACACAGGCCAAATAGGATACCTTTGTTGTATCAACAGTATGCTGAAACATTACCTTATACTGCAAGCAAAAGTAGGATTTCTTTTGCTAGCAGAATTATTCCAATTGCTTTCAAGCCCAGACAGATAAAACTCACTGCTTGAGTGGATTGCTTCTTTTCCGTGAGGACAGAATTAAGGCAATGATTCTTACGAGTATCTTGTGGGATTCACTTAAGCCAAACTGCTACTGCAAGGTTCCTTCCTTCTAAATCCATCCTTGGACGGCACCTAGCAATTATCAAATCTGCAGGAGCTTACTGATCCCTCTGAAAACTAATTCTGGGAAGAAAACCCCAACCCCAAAACACCCAGCAACATAAGGGAAAAAACCACCTCAAAACCCCACACACCCCAGATTGCTTCACGGATCCAGCTGGAAACTCCCTCAGCCATTCTGCAACCACAGGCCAAAACCAAACAACCAAGAGCTGGGGGGACATTTATTTGAGGCGTGACCTTAATTTAGCCCAAATCAATCACGACACAGAAGATATTCTATGCCCGACAGCAGACCCAATTCTCATTCCCCAACTGCTCCTGCCACAGCAGTAGAAATGAATTTTAAAGCAGATGCAAATGGACCAGGTATGTTTAAAATGTACTCTTGGCATAGATCCTCACCCGGAGTGAACTGCCACTGACTTCAAAGGAACGATGCATCTACCCTTTGGGTGTATTTTTTTGAGACTATTACTTTAGGCAATGAAAAAAAATAAAGATTCCTAAGCAGTTTAAAACACATATTTCTTTCCTTCCCAACATCACAGACTATGTGTAGGATGCTGAAATTAATTTGGGGCTTACATATACTCAGAGGATTTACTGAGAGTGACTGAAATAAAAACAGAAGATATAAATAAAAAGAGAAAAGTGAATATAAAATAAAAATAGCTGACTATTTTTGTTTTTCAGAATAACCTTGTTCATATTTATTATTTCTCTCCATTTGTGGGACAAATACTTTAATTTCAAATATTTTTCTGCCGGGAAAAAGAAACATGTTCATTTCTGTGCTCTTGTACACAATTAGAAAACATATTATTGTATGCTGCTCCTTCCCACACATCTGAGGAAGGAGAACAGGTGTGAAAGCTTGCAATCTCAGTTCATACCTCGCTTAACACTTACCTGGTTTTGTATCTCAGTTCCTGCACTCCAGCACTCATGAGATCAACTTTGGTTGGCTTTAGAATCTCTTGTTTTTCTACTGAGTCACCTGCGCTGCTTCCACCACTGGGCTCGCCTTAAGAGGAAGTTTTCCCCTTTTCCTTTCCCACCCACAAGTTTTTCTCAAGAAGTAACAGATGCACAAGAGGAAAGGGCAGGATTGACAAAGAGGGCCGCTTGACCCAGGGAACTGGGACAGGGAATCACAAAACACATTTTCATCTTTTTTTTTTCCCATCTGAAGGCAAATCCCTCCACGGACAGGCCAGCTTTCAGCACGAGCAGGTCAACTGAAAAACTGAACAAGGAAAGAAAAACTCCCAGTTGCAGCTCCTGACTCCTAAACCATTCATCCATGAAGAACCAAAGGGTACTCTGCGTCATCAAATCATCTTCTAGTTGTAGGTACATTCAAGAATTATATATTATGTTATCACTAACACCCACATGTGCAAAGAACTGGCATTTGATTATTTACCATGTGGCTTTAAAAGAAGATCAGGAATGCTGATGGCTTCCCTTCTTACCATACAGAAGTGTTGCGGTCCTTAGAGACATTACAAGTCTTTAATGAAAAGAAACAGGCTTCTATTAAAATGGTGTTTTATTAAAAGCTACCAACATCCTCTTAAAGACAAAATTTAAAGTTTTGAAGCTGGGAAGGGGAAGTTGGGTTTTGTATGACCTGAAAAATTGAATTAGTAAACTCCTATAAACAGATGTTATTCCCATGCAAATTGAATTAGAAGATTGATGCCTCTAATGAAATAAACCAACAGTCAGACTGAGTGAGAAAGCAGTCTAGAAACGGATAGCAATAGCACTTCATTTTTATTGTACAGGAGAAGAAAGTAGCAAGAAAAGATTCATTTTATCTCAGTTGCTCACTAATAGCAGAGATCAAATTTACTTTCTGTGTATCGAATCAGATTGAAATGGCAGACATGAACCTCGTTCAAGGCGTGCTGATTCTGAACCCTGCAAACACAAAACCCAAACGATATTCACGTCCTAACAACGCTCACATCCAGAAGTACTGGAGTACCCAAAATTCGAGGAAAAATTATGTGTACAAATCTGGGGTCAAGATTTTGATTGTTGAATCTGGTTTATGCGCTCAGGTAAGATTTGGTGTTATCTATTGGGAATTTCTGAATTCCCATTAGGCTCCTGCCATACTCCTTCCCCAGAATTGGGGGAGGTTTGTTTAGAAATAATCTATTTTAAATATCTTATTGTTTCTATTTTTACAAAATACAAGTGACATATCTCTGGGGTTAAAAACCTTGTAAGATGTATTCAAGATGTACAACCCTCATCAGAAAAGAGTCTCAAGTTAGACTGACCCATGCAAATCACAATTAAGCCTCGCTGATTTCTTTTGACACGCACCACAAAGAAGGAATAAGAGCACAGCAGTTCCCGTGTTGTTTTGTTTGCTTTTACAAGCGATACTTTTATCCAGGTGAGCATTTTCTCTCACCCACCCTGAGGAGAAGGATTACTGACACAGCTAAAGCCTGCACATGAAAACAAGTGAAGCTGCTAGTGCACGTTAGCTCTGGATTTTACTTTTTTCCACAAGAAATAATTCTGCATTTTTCTAGGCTATCCCACCTCTCCACGAGTGTGATAACAGAAATGTGGGAAGGAAAGTCGTTTGAAAGTCTCTGTCCCAGCTGGGAGGCCCTTTTAGCAAAGAAGAGATTAAAACATCTATCTCCCACTCGAACTTTGCAAATTCCACCGCCCTGCAGTCCACTGGGCACGTAAGAATGGAGCTGGGACGGGGATTTTATGGAATGGTCTTGGCAGATGGACTAAACCAGGCATTCCCAGACCAGCCAGAGCACACAGAAAACGCTTTCCTTTCAAGAAGTGTTTGGAAAACCGTGACACAATGTGTAGCCCGTGCACAGGGACTGAGACCTGAAAAGGTAAAAGACCTTCCACCAACTGATCAGTGGAGTTCTAGAGTTTCAAAGCCACAATTGGCTTCTTTTTGTGCACGCTCACACAACAGAATCCAGGCCAATTGAAGGCACAAAGAGAGTAACAGATTATTACCATTACTGTGTTAAGTTTTACATCAGCTAGAACCCATCTTCACATCAGCTGCTCTCAGACTTCCATTTAGTTCATTAAAATATCTCGTTTGGTCAGTTCTACCACTATAATTTATTTTAAACATAGTGAAACCTTAACTAAAGAGGCAGTCTGACATTAAGCAGCCACTTAAAAGCCTCTGCAGATTACCACTCCGCTCTTTGTGGCGAGGGTTTGGGCACAGCAAACTTCTGAGCCAGATTCCACTTTCCCTTCACTCCTCAGATCACTTCGATGCAAATTCCAAATTCAGGCAGCACCACCACCACAGACATGTTACCGTCAGTGAAACCAGCCAAAACACGTCCTCTAGTTTGAGGTGGTCTCTTCAGCTAAGGCTGGAAAACGGCCCAAAATTGTGATCACTGCTCTGTTTTCTAAACCTCACTTCAAAGTCAAAAAGCTGATTTTCCTCTCTTGCTGCTTAAGGCGAATTTAGCTGGATACACATATGGCGTAAGCGCCAAACCCATTTTAGAGTTGGAGGAACTTGCAAAACATCCAGAGGCAGATTCTGCCGTTCTTACTCACTTGAAACAGCTCCGGCTTCGCTAATGGGACCTCTCAGCACAATTAAACAGGATCCAATCCAGCAAGAACATGGACATTTCCTAGCTGAAAAATATACTCTGCACAAAGTACACCGGTAGTCCAGGGAGACTTCTGAGTGGCCTTTTAATGCACAGCTATATACACGAAAAAGCAGTAGGACAACCTTAGTTCAGGATGGTTTTTTTTTAAACAGCAACCACGTGCTGTACTCAAAGTAATTATCTCCCCGAAACGTTTGGTAGCTGGGGGGAGGAATCTCCAACTCGAGGTGTTCCGGGGAGTGAAACTGGAAGTGTTAATCTCATGGAAAATAGCACGCTTTTGTATTAGGATTGTACAAAATATTCCACTGCAAAGTACAGGTCGCACTCAACAGCTACGTTTTTCACAGGCAGGAATTTCAGCAAGATGGAGTGCAAGGTTTGTTTTGGTTGGGTTTTTTTTGTTTTTTTTTTTTTCCAGAGAAGATTTATGTCACTTTATCGTTTATATCCATATGCATTTATATTTATAAACAAACCGAGAACTACAGATTAACGACCTTTTTAAAACATCCGGTAAAAACACTATTAGAACCAAGGGGGAAGGAGGAAGGGGTGGTTTGTTTTGTTTTTTTNCTCGGCTCATCCGGCCCCGGAGGACCTCAGCACTGCGCTCGCCTCTTCCCCATCACCCGCTGCTCGCCCCGGCACCGCGCTCCCCCTCCCCGAGGGCGGAGACGGAGAGCGGGCAGCGCCCGCCCGCCCCGGCCATGGCTCCTCCGCCCGCCTCCGGCAGCGCCGCCCC
>VWZN01002261.1:363838-470935 GCA_013396955.1 Regulus satrapa
CCCCCCCCCGCCCCGGCCCCCCCCCCCCGCCTCAGGCAGCGCCGCCCCTGCGCCACCACCCCCTCACGGCTGCCGGGACTACAAATCCCAGCAGGCAGAGCGCGGCGTGCGCTGAGGATACGCGCGCGGCGTCCCGCGGGGCTGCTGGGATATGTAGTGCCCCGGACCTTCCCCGGGCTCGTCCCAGAGCGGGCGGGGAGCAGAGCGGGAAATATCGCGGTACTTGGGCGAAGCTCTCGCGAGAGGCGGCGAGCTGGCGGTGCGCATGTGGTAGCGCCGGGCACGGCGGGTTCAGCGCTGCGCTGGGGCTGCGCTGCTCTCTCTTCTCTCTCTTCTCCCTCTTCTCCTTCTCCTCCCGTGCTCTCTCCTCCGCTCCGCGCCCCTCCGGCTCTTACAGAGCTACGGCGGAGGGCAAGGGTCGGGCCGAGGGGGAAATCGCCGGGTTTTGCGCCCCGCTGGGCGCCATTTTGCTCTCCCCGTTCGCGGTTCCCGTCTCGGCCCCGCGCTGTGAGGGCTGAGCCGCTGCCGCGGCCCCACGCACAGCCGGAGTGGAGATGGGGAAGGCGAAGCGGAAGAAAAAGGTGTCGGTGCCCGGCACAGTAAAGGGCCCCGTGAAGTCGGCGATGGCCGTGGTTAAGAGCAACCCCTTCGAGGTGAAAGTCAACAGGCAGAAGTTTGACATCCTGGGGAGGAAGACCAAAAATGATGTGGGGCTGCCTGGTGTCTCAAGGTCCAAGGCCATCAAGAAGGTAAGGACATGCAGAGCAGGGAGGGACGATGGCAGCTGTGGATGGTGGGTCACCTCAGAGCTCGGGGATGGCTCCGGCCGGTGCCACCCGCAGGTTCCCTGGTGCAGCTCTTCCCCGTGTTTGTTTGGGAATGGCTCTCGAGTCACCGAATTCACGGGACGCGTTGTCGTGGAGTCAGCAGTGGGCCAGAGTCCGTGTCCATTGCGTTGGCCGGTTCCGATGGTCGCAGGATGTCAAGCTTCTCCATAATGTTGTAACGTAGGGAAAGCTTGAAAGGGCAGTAAGGTGGGGATGCGGTGAGAAATGCGTGGCTACAAAGAAATTACTGTTCTGGAAAGCGAATGCAGGTGGTGTTTGGGTTTTTTTTTTTTTCTGCACTGGTTACGCTGTGGAATTATGCTATGATGTAGTGATCTGTCCCCTGCTGTTGTAAGAATGCCCATACAATTTAAGAAGAGTGAATGTTTTGATCCACAATCCTTGTATAATTTTCAGAATGTCTCTTTTTCGTTCTCTATCAGTAGCTGCCTGACCAAAATCTGTGATGCATAAGGCAGAGTGTATCCCAGATAATTTCAGCAGCCTACCTTATTCTTGAGTGAAACACTGGACTTTTTAGGAGTCTGTCACTTCAGACTAACCAGCACAGTTAAAATATCTGTAGATTAAATTAAAGCTGGAAAAAGTGTGATTTGAAAGCACGTCCCTGAGATTCTCTGGCACGTTACATAGATGCTGTTGTTGAACAGAATTTAAATCGCTTACTGGAAGTGCAAGTACAGCAAAAGCAAATAGATAGTTTCTCATTTTATGTGTATTGTGAAAGGTGATGCATTAAGTGTTTTCACAAAAAAACACAGAAATGCTTTTTGGTACCCAGTGTACTGAGAGCTGTTGATGTTTATATGCAGTGTCTTAGCTGCATTATATTAAAAATAGAAGGTAGAACTGGCACAATATTAGACAGAACCTGAGTTTTAGTGTGATTTGATCTGAAAATTGTGAACGCTTCGTGAGGCTGCAGAGGTCTGGAGTAGAAGACCCAGCCTCTTCCATTAGTGCAGAGTAATGTTCTGGCAGCATGAATGGCACAGTGCCTTTTAGTAAGGATCACTTAATGTGCTTTTAATAAAAATTGTTATTTCTTCAGCCTAAACACAACCAACATTTTCTATATAACATCTAAAGCAGGACTGCTTGACCTCCCCACGCTCAACAGTGACACAGGGCTACATGTATGGATCCACTCCAGGCTTTTATGTCTTAGATGGACTGACCAAAAAAAGTTCAGCTGCCTTTTGCTGGCTTTCTTTGCTTCCTTTAATCTGTTATTTTTAGTTTACAGAGCGCGAGACGGATGGGAATTCTTCAGTGTAAATGCACGGGTTTTGTGCATGATAAAATAAAGGTGTAACATTTTATCTTCACACTAAGAAAAATGAATCTGAATGCATTGTATGAGCTTCCCATCTTTTTTCATGTTAATTTTTCCTTCTCTTTCGTTACATTCTGGTGAATTGTTATTTACGATACGATGGCGATATAAAGATTATTATGTTGACAGGATACTGTGGAGTCTTTTTTACGTTGACTTTGGAAGTAGTTGCTCTCTGTTCTTTTCATTTTATCTCCTTTTGTCTTTTTCCTTGTAGCGCAATCAAACATTACTGAAAGAATATAAAGAAAGAGAAAAGACAAATGTGTTTAAAGATAAACGTTTTGGTGAATATAACACCAAAATAACTCCTGAGGAAAAGATGATCAGACGATTTGCTCTGGAAAGACAGGTAAGCAATAATAATTAAAAATAATTTTTTAAAAAAGCAAAACACAAAACCACAAGGCACGCTTGAATTTTAAAGTTGGGAGTGGCCCCTTAATAGAGGGTTTTGCAGGGTAATGCTTTAATTTTTATTTTATAGGTTTGGAACTTACAAAATGGGAATTTTTTGTAGAAACAGAATTTTTTTCCTTAAATCTTTTTTGGTTTTGCAAGATAACTGTTTAAAGCAGAGATTTCTTTTAACACTGACATGCAAGTAAATTCATTGATGAGTTGGTTTTCTTTGACTGCTTTGTTTTAGGAGTTAAATTAGGAAAAGACTGTCACCATCAAGTATATTCAGTAGCTGAGTGGAGCTCTGTAACTTACTGTCCTTCTGTACTGTGAGCTGAGTGTGCAGCACTATCCTTTCTGCCTCATCGTACTCCAAAATTAAGCAATGTAATTTTTATAGGTTGAAGTCTGTTTCGATAGGCCTGAAATCCAGTAATTAAAAACTGATCTTATTTATACGTAGATAAAACTTCAGCTTCTCTAGGTTTCCTGAGTTATTTGTACATCAGTATAAGAGACACCTGACACACTCTCACTTAAAATGTATTTGAATGAAAATATTGGTCTGGCAGTGCTCTTATTCCAGTGTTAAGTTCCAGCTAAAGGCTGTGTTATTTTGTTGCTTGTGGACTAAAGCTCTTTTGATATTTCACTGATTTGTCTTACTGTTCTTAGCAAAATTATGGAAAGAAGAATATCTATAATCTTAATGAAGATGAAGAATTGACTCACTATGGCCAGTCTTTGGCAGAAATTGAAAAACTAAATGATATTGTTGATAGTGACAGTGACACCGAAGAAAGAGGAACGTTGTCAGGTAAGAAGTGCCAGCTGGTGTTTCAGGGTGATTTTATTACTGATAAACACATCATTTGTTCAGTACTGCCTCTCAGTGAGAGAATATCATGTCCTTGGTTGGAATGTTTAGACCAGATTTGATTACTTCTTAGCCAAAAAAGAGCAGCTCTCTGGATTTTAGCAGGGGTTAAGTGGTGTGCTGCTGGCAAGCTTCTTTACTCTCTGAGCTTTTCAGCACAAACAGGTACCTGGATTTTCAGCCTTTTGGCCAGAATCTGAACTGTGAGTTTTCTCTTTGCTTGCTTGCATCTTAGCACTTACCTGTTGGATAAATACTGGAAAAAAACACGATCCTACCTCACACCCAGCATTTTGTCAGTGTAAAATGTATGTCTGACATAATCTCTCTTGCTATGGCCATTAGTTCAATAGTATAAGTTGCTCCCATGCTCACAGAACAGGGAGATACTGCCCCAGTAGCTGCACTCTTGCAATGGCTGTGGATTTGGAAGATTCATGTTCTATTTTTTTTTTTCTTCCTAGCTGAATTAACTGCTGCTCACTTTGGAGGGGGTGGAGGCCTCCTTCGTAAAAAAGTATCCAGTGAGCAGCAAGATGAAGAAGAGGAAAAACCTAAGTCTAGGAAAGAACTCATCGAGGAGATGATAGCCAAATCTAAACAGGAAAAGGTGAGGTTTTAGCCCTGAAGTATGAGTAAACATGATTAAGAAGCTGTCACTATTCCTGTATTTGTAGAATAGAATAATAGTGGCATAGAAAATGAAGGAGAAAGCTGTCTGAGAGGAGTCCAAGCCCCTTGAATAAAGCCTGACTTTGTAGGTATTTTAGATATAACTTGTATATCTGCCATTCCTTTGTATCTCCGGATCTCCCCTTGTGTTCACACCTGTTTTCTGAATGCAGCCCTTGTGCCATTCAGCATAGCTCTGTACTGCTTCTTCCACAGAGAATGTTTGCAGCTTCAAAATGTTAAATATTTGAGATTATTCATTTCTTAAAGGCAGCGTTTTGGTTTGAAGTTGTGAATGCTGTGTCACGTCCATCTGAACATCTGCATTTGGTTTTGTTTTGTTTTTCTAGCAAGAGAGGCAAACTCGGCGAGAAAGTGCCTTAGAGCTGACAGAAAAACTTGACAAAGACTGGAAGGAAATCCAAACCCTTATTGCCCGCAAAACCCCAAAGTCAGAGAGAAAGGACAAAGAAGTAGAAAAACCCAAGGTGAGGTTTTGACTAGTTTAATTTCCTTGGTTCTAGTAACTTGTAGTTTTGACTTGTAGTGGCTGCAGTAGAAGGCCAAATTCATCACTTCATAAAACAAAATGTTACAGACATTTCCTTGCTGAAACTGGGCTCTGTCCCTTTCAAAAAGGGAATGAAAATAATTTACTTTTGAGTAGATGCCTTATGGTCTCGTGCTTTTTCTGTCATTTGTATTCTATACGAAGCAAAATAAACTTTTAAATCTAAGAATATGCATCATTGTATTGAGCTTTTGTATTTTTCTTCTAGAGATGCTTACTATCTTGCAGAACATTGTGAATTTCCAAACAATTCGTTGTTTTGCAGTAGAATCCCGATTTGATAACAGTAGTTCAGTTTTGCATTAAAACCAATTTCAAAGTACAACAGAAAATACACTCCAAAAATTCATACTTTGGTGTATTGATTTTTGGGTTTAAGTTGCTCCCTGGCATGTTGAAGCTCATTGAATATCAGCATCCCTTTTTATTTTCTCTAAGCTAGACTTCTGTGTAGTGGAATTAGCAAAGGCTTATCTCATGGGCCAAGTGGAATGTAAAATATAAATGTATTAATGTATTAATTCTGTCTGTGTTTTGTTAATAAACAATATTTTGAAGGGTTTTTTAAGTAATCCAGTTATTATTTAAGATACTCTTTTTCAGTACTGAGTAACTTAAGTAAGGGGTCGGAGATTTTCTCTTCAACTGTTCTTACCATTCCTTGCCTTAATTCCGAGTTGAGTGTTCTTGCAGCTTGCTTTGGAAGCAGTATTTTCCTTTTATCTTAACAGTGTGATTTCTTAGCTGTTAGTCTGGCAGAGGGATGGCTGCAAGGCAGAATAATGAAACTTAAGATAATAAACAATTGCATAAATATTTTTTTAGCCGGATGAATACGATATGATTGTTCGGGAACTTGGATTTGAGATGAAAGCAAAGCCTTCAGAAAGGCTGAAGACAGAAGAAGAATTGGCCAAAGAGGAGCAGGCCCGACTCCAGAAGCTCGAGGTATACCATTTATGGCTGAGATTGTTTGGGGCCTGTCTTTTGGGAGTGACTGCTTAAATTCATTGCTCGACCTTAGGCTGTAAGAGGCTGTACTAAACTGCAATTCATCAGAGGGTGAATTCAGGAAATTGTCTGTTTGTGTTTGTAATCTGATATTAAAACAAAAAAAAAGTCCATAAGCCTTGTATGTGGCTGGAGTTTTATGAAATGAATCAATCTTCCTTCAACAAAAATGTCATGTTACTTTGGTTTTCCTTTAAATGTTTTAAATTATTCACTTTTAGAGGTGCTTCTTGGTTAGTATCATGTTGCACAGCAGTTGAATTAATACACTGGGCGAATCATTTATTGTTTTCTTCTGCTGTTGCAAGAGCCTTTAAGTGGTAGCATGTTCATAGCTTTTCTTTGCAGAGGGATAGGAATGTCTTGGGAAATGTTGCGTGCTATTTCTGTTCCATGGAGCACCGAGTCTTATGGGAAGATGGAATAATTTGGTAAATGTTTCACTCTTTCTTTGTTTTGCTGTACTAAGAACTCATTTAAGACTGTAGGGAATTCAGTACCTTCAGAGTACATCAGAGCAGCTCAGTATTTAATAGCAGAACAGGGAGATACTTTTTTTCTTTTCTGCTCTTACCACCTTAGAATTTGATGCTCGGTCTGTGTCCTAAAAATCATAGGATACGATTGTGTTCGGTACAAGTTTGTTACACACAGAACAGATAAACTCTGCAGAATCCTGAAACACTTCAGAAACTTTTTTTTCTAGTAATCATGTCCCCTAAGCAAAAGAGATAAACTATCAAATAAGAGAACATAATACTTGTGGTTAACCCAGTTTTAAAGCCTTTTAAATAAGCTAATCCACTTGACTGTGTGCTCTAATCAGACTATACTCCCTGCAAAAAAAAGTTATTGTCAGCTTTTGCCCATAATTTCTCAGTTGGTGGGTTTTTTTCTTTTCACCAACTTTTGAATAATCCAAATTACCTGGTTTTTCCTGGTGTTTTCTTAGCTGTAGTATTTGAGAGACCTTCCATTTTGGTGCAGTTACATTTAGATTGATCTGAATGTCTCACGTGGTATTTCTTGTGAAACACAGGCGGATCGATTACGCCGAATGCGTGGAATAGATGAAGAGGCAAATAAAAAGAGACCCAACCACATGTCAGCTGATGATCTAGCTGATGGCTTTATCCTGGATAAAGATGACAGACGTTTATTGTCTTACAAGGTAAGGTTTAACATGTCTGAATTTGAAGAGGTCTGTAAAGAAGTTGAGGAAAAACAGTTGGCAAGTGAACTCTGTGGAGGCACAAGGTCGACAAAGAAATCACCAGTTTGCTCAGATCCAGTCTGTTGGTGGAAAATCTCCGAGAATGGAGGCTGCTCAGAGAGATGTGCACTGACTGCCCTTACTGAGAAGAGGGTTTTTTAATATCCAGGCTGAATAAGCCCGGGTCTGCCTCTCCTCACAGAGCAGGTACCCCAGCCCCCAATAGTCTTGGTGACTTTCTGCTGAACTTGCTGCAGTTTTTCAATACTTTTATGGTATTTGAAGGCCCAGAACTGGATACTGTATTCTGTGTGGTCTTACAATGTCAAGCCTGCTGTTAGAGTAGCCTTGTCTGCCGCTGGCCTGCTGGGTTGAAGAGGAGGCTCTTGAGTGTTACTGATTTGTTGGGTTTTTTTTTAATTTTCACTGTATTGATACAGCTTCCACCAAGTTTCAGTGTAAAGATGAGTAGATTTCTGACATATCTTTGACTGAGGTGGCAGAGCAACATAACCTTAAAGCTGACACTACGAGTCACCCTGACGGTGGTGCGTGTGTGTGCTGATTCTGTCCTCTCATACACAAGCAACAAGGGAACTGCTGTTCTCCTTGAGGGGGAGAATACCAGCTGTCAGTGTGAATTTAAATTGATGATTAATAAAATCAGGATGTGGCCAACTATGTGTCTGATATGCTACTTTATATTTTTATACAAAGAATGTTTCTATAAGTGATATTCAAGTTTTTTTGTATCATCTGCTACTTTTCCTTCTGTGAGGTTTCTCTTCTTCATAAACTACCTCTTCTTATTCCAGTTTCTTACAGCCCCTTGCAAATACCCTACTTTTTTATATTTGTATGTATATTCTCTCCCTAATATCCCTTCTTGGCTGGCTCTGCTGGCATTCATTGCCTGGTCAGGGTAGCAAGGCTCAAAATGCTCTTCATGCTTATTTAAGATAGGTTTGCTTGGTGTTTGTGGTGAGATGCTGCCACTTCATCAGTGTCTTATTTTCTCTATGGACAGGATGGAAAAATTAATATGGAAAATGAGGAGGAGGAAGGAAAGGAAGAAGAAGAGGAGGAAGAAGAAGAGGAGGAAGGAGAGGAAGAAGATAATGAGAATGAAGAAGAAAGTCAGGAAGAATCAGCAAGTGAAAATGAGGAGGATGATGCTGCAGATAGCCACTCTGATCTTGAATCTGATCCTGAGAGTGAAGAAGAAGCTGCAGGGAGTAAAGAAAAGAAACAAAAGGCAAATGAAAATGAATCACAGAATGTGGAAAAAATAGATCCAAAGAGAGAAGCTGCCAAATCAGAGCTTCCCTATACATTTGCTGGTAAGCAAAGAACTGATCCAGAGATCCCTTGTCAGGGGGATTGTAACAGTCAGTTTCTCTGCTCTGTAGGTCTTACATTCATTCATGAAGTTTTGCTTCACAGTTGTCTTCTACTATTCAAAGAGCAGCCAGTAACTGGTGTATTTAGTGGGCAGAGCTAATTGTGCTTGAAGAGGGAGGAACCAGATCTTTTTCGTCTCAGAGCAGTTTCTGAGCTTCTGAGCAGCATCAGAATTGGAGAATAAAAACAGGGAAGTAAAATAAAAATAAAAATAAAATAAAGGCAGCCAGCTTATCCAATCCAAAATGCTACTGTTTTACCTAAGAGAAGCCAGAACAGTATTCTGTGATCTCTACTTACAGTTTCTCTGGTGTTTGGACTGACGTTTTTGTCAGGATATGCTTGGATTCTAAAGTTTAATCCCTGTGATGTAACATTGCATTATTGTAGAGGCACTCAAAGTTTGACGGTCTTGGTCTTGGGTCCATGCCTAGCAGGAAGGAGGAGACATTTCAAGTAGTACACAAAACATTGATTCATATTAAGTACATAATTCATCTAACTATTGTCTTAGTGTAGATTTCTCTAACAAAAGTATCTGTTGCAAGATTAAACAACCTTTCAAACAACTTCCTTAAGTGCTTCCATCAAAAGAAGATGTCTCACTACACAAAGTGTTTTGAGTTGCATTCAGATTTGCTTTAACCAGAAAGCAGTCATATTAAAATAACTCAAAAAACCACAACTAGTTAGGATGTCTTCTAGCATGCTGAGTTCTGTAAAAAATTAAACAAATGCCTGGGTTTTGGGTTTTTTTTTAAATAGTTTTCTATTTGTGGCCATATTGTTACTTTTTATGTTCTTCACACAAAAGTCACTTAACTGTGAATTAAACATAAAGCTAACTGTATTATAGTAAATTGTTGGTTGAATGTATGTTTAGGTTTAATTCTGCTTTCTGTCAACATAGTTGTGCTGCTCAGCATACGGTATGTTTATCATGGTAAGTAGAGGATGACTTGAGTTTTAGGCATTGAAAAACATTTTATTTCCTGGCTTGTGTTCATCAAAATAATAATACATATATGCTAATAGATTTATAGTGTTTTTAAAGTAATTCTTTAAACCAGCTCTGATCTCTTTTTTTTCTGAACAATAGCATTTTTAAATTGGAAATTTGTTGCACATCCACTTAAATTAAAGATGTAAAGTTTGAGATTTTTATGTGGTCAATTTTTGTTTTTATTTTCTAGTTCCTGAGTCCTACGAGGCATTTCAGTCTTTATTGGCTGGAAGAACAATAGAAGAGCAGCTTATTATACTGGAGAGGATTCAGAAATGCAATCATCCAAGCCTTGCAGTGGGAAACAAAGCAAAGTTGGAAGTATGTTTTGGTTTATGTTTAAAATAACTTTTAATTCCAGAGTAAGTTTCAGTAATTACTCAGGGGGCAATATAAAATACACATGCTCCTATATTGTGAGTAATAGTAAGAGCAGAATTAACAGGCTAATCTTAATTTCCTAAGTCTTGTATCACTGTTTAAGAATATGTGCAATGAAGAAAAACTTAGTAATTTTAACATTTTATGCTCCTTGCAGAAATTGTTTGGCTTCCTTTTGGAATATATTGGAGAGTTAGCAACTCTGGATTTACCAGAGCTCAGAACAATTGACAGACTGGTCCTGTAAGTATTAAATCCTATGGACTTCTGCTCCTTCAGGGTTTAAAGTAAAGAGTTACCTAGAGTAAAGCATTTACTTGTTGCTTGTTTCAAATAATATCCTATAGAACTTGTTGTAAGCTGGTAACTCTCAGCCTTTATGTTTTAACTTTGTTTCATGCGTTACTTTTATCTATTAATTGTACCAAGAGGTTTTCAAAACCTCAGAATGTATTTTTTGATCTGCAAGATGATTTTTGTGGGTAGTGGATGGGTAATACCATATATGCATGAAACTTCTGTGTAGGAGGTTAATTAGACAGCTGATAAAGGATTTTAAGCTTTGCAGTGACACCGTGCAGTTTCTGTTGCAATCTCTGTTTTCCCCATGGGTTTTAGTTCTGTGAATTCACTCAGTGAGCTCGATAAAA
Organism: Regulus satrapa; assembly: GCA_013396955.1. Classification (NCBI taxonomy): domain Eukaryota; kingdom Metazoa; phylum Chordata; class Aves; order Passeriformes; family Regulidae; genus Regulus; species Regulus satrapa. The sequence goes on from VWZN01002261.1 coordinate 374,204, forward strand.
ATGGAATTAAAAGTGCTGTAGTAAGCTTATGTGGAAGTTCCAATAAACACTTTGCAGGAAGTTGTCAGTTTGGCATTGCTGCCTCCAAATACCTGACCGGCAGTTAGGCTGTGAGGAGAGAGCCAAGTTTGTCTCAGAGGTGTACAGCAAAGGACAGGCATCAAGGGCTGCAACAAGGGAAATTGCAATTAGATTTAAAGAAATCTTCTCAGAAAAGGTACTGAACGTTAAAATTAGTTTCCCAGAGAAACTGTAAAGATGGACAAAACTCAACAAAACGATGAGCAACCTGATCCAGCTTTGAAGTGAGCCATGCTTTGAGCAGGAGTCTGCATCAAATGATCTCTGAAGGTCCCTTCCAAACAAAATTGGTCTGTGGTTCCTATCTCACGTTGCAGGTTAGACAGCTTTCTTTCAAGGATTTTTATGTAGTTTTCAGCATGTGTTTTTTATTTCATGCAAAAGTCAGTAAGTTTTTAAAAATCTGTGAGGTGCATCGTTGCCATTCGTCAGGAAGAGCTCTGACCCACTGATACTATCACACGTGGTTGTACCAAAGGGTAAATATGTTTTGTTGTCTTTTAGAGTGGGGATATATTAATGTCACTGCAGACAAATTTCACTGAAAATACTAGGAGAGCAAACAGTGCAGGCCCCAGACAGCATATGCCTGTAGGCACTAACCATAGGCCAGGAGTGAATCTAACTTTGTGTTTGGGGTTTTTTTTTTCTTGTTTGCAGTAATAATTTTGGTAACCACATTGCTGCCTTATGTGTTGTTTAATATTGCCTAAGAGTGTTTAGAATAGTGAGCTGTCTAGTGTAAGCCAGCGTGCTTCACTGCAGCAATATCTAAAGTTATTGAAGGATACATCCTAACCATAGCCAATGAGTTAGGAGTGTATTTTAAAGTTTAAAATAATTTTTTATCTAAGATTTAGAAAGCTACAACTCCAGGATTCTCACGTGGCTAATGAAAAATACATATTTCTGAAAACTGAATTATTACAGTAGTCATCTATATTTAAAAAAAGAAACATTTGTTGCAGGCAGTTTGTTATTGTTACCATGTAGATGGAGAAATCTTCCTGTGGGTGCTTAAAAATCAATTTTTTATTAACATCAATGGTGTAACTTGATTATGACTTAAATTTCTTGTTAATAGGCCATTGTACAATCTTTGCCAGATGTTTCCTGAGGCAGCCAGTGACAGTATCAGGTTTATCCTTCGAGACGCTGCACATGATCTGGAAGAAGTGATTGAAGTCAAAGGCCGTGCAACGTTTCCAGGTTTAGACATGGTAACAAATTGCTGGGATAATCTCTTTGCATTAGTACAGAATAGTACTAAGTGCAGGATGACATTACATAGTGAATTATTAGCATCTAGGATTTTTTAGGGTTTTCAATGCTTTTAATTGCCTTTCTGGAGGTAAGTTGTAACAAAACCCCCCACAACAACAGAATCCCCACCCCTAAGAAACAAACAATACACACACATTCTTCACAATAGGAGTGTGACTGTGGAATTAATAAAGGGAAAAGATCTTTAAATTGTCCTTCCAGTCTTCACAGCAGAACACTGTTTCCCTGATGAAACTTCAATAGGTAGTTTCAGGAAGAAGTGATGTTATCAGTTATGTTGTGACTTCTTTAATTGTGTTAAGTTCATATGTTTCAAAAAGTGCTCCTCCAAAGTGAAATATCTCTGCACTGTCTCTTCGGTTCAAAAAACAAAACCAAAAACTCCCAACCAGGCAAACAAAAAGCAACCAAGAAAATATTATTATGAGTATAAAAATACAACATTGCTTAGTACTTTATATATAATAATGGCCGAATTAATGACTTGGAAATAATTTCTTTCCTTGTTCTGGTAATATCCCATTTTCACTTGCAATGTTAAATGTGAACAGACCCCTTTTGCAGTGTCTAGGTAAATGACTGTTGGAGAATTCAGAAGGAAGCATATGGAAAATGAGTATTTTTAAAATTGTAATAAAGTTTCAAAGACAAACCATAAATCTGATTTGGAGGGAGCTGCTTGTTTTCTGTCAGCTTGATGAATTGCTGCTGCCTAATGGAATAATTAGACTGTTGAAGGAAAATAGGCTGAAGGCTTGGTTTTTACAGCTTGGGAAGATATATTGAGTACTTTTGAAGAGTCTTTATTCAGGATATTTTGGGTTTTGCAGGAAATGTATTGTAGAGAGCTTTTAACTTCTATTTTTAATTTGTCACTGTCACCTTTTGTAACACCAGTCACACTTCTGGCTTTCATACCCTTCACTGGATTTTTTTTAGGTTGCAGGCCATCATTATGTTCTAGGGTGGAATTATATCACTTTGTACTCTCAAAATGTTTGAATGAATATTCCATAGATCCACTGTCCTGGCAGGCTTTTCATATACCCACTGTTACCTCAGCCTGCAATTCAGAGCGTTTAGTAACCAAAACACTTTGGAGAATATTTGTTTATAATCAAAGTGTAACAGAGAGGAAGCAATAAAACTTTGCTTCCATCTGCTTTACTGTGTAAATATCCAATTAAATTCTTTTCATAATTGCCTTGCAGCTGATGTTTAATTTCCATGTGGTCTTGCCAGGTCACTTGTAGCTTTCTCAAGTCCCCTTCAATAAAAGTGTGCCTAATCACTGCTTAGTTCTTTTGGCTGTAGCTGTTTGTTGGTGTGTGCCAGTGCCCGAGGGTTCTGGTCATTTCACTGTTGGTGTTGAGGACTGGTTGAAAGGTGCCACAAGTCCTGTGTGCTCCTGTGTTTGTGGTGTGAGAGTCTGTGATTGTGGGGAGCTGAAGGGGGATCAAATGCTCTCGTGGAGTAAATGGGGTTGGGAGGAAAAGTTCCTCCTTGGTAGTTTTTTGCCTCACTCAAGTGTTAGACCTTATAATGGATGTTTCATAATAGATTTTTTTTTTCCTTTTTCTCATCTAGATTTAACAGTTGTCTCAATAATTAGGTTGTGTATCATACCAGATTTCTCAAAATTATGTATATTGTAGTATTTTTGACTACTGTGGCAGTTTTTCATTTGAAAGTTACATGTGTATAAAGTCAAGATCCTGGGAATGATGACTTAACTATATTTTGCTTTTTTCTGTTTTATGTGCAATCAGCTTATTTATTTGAAAATTATATCTCTGCTATTTCCAACTTCTGACTTCTGGCACCCTGTTGTAACACCTGCTTTTATGTACATGAGTCAGCTACTTACTAAGGTAAGTCTGTGGTGTTGTACCTCAGTATATAACTTCACATATGTTATTTCTTCCTTGGACTCCAAATATGCATTGTTAGCATTAATGTATATAGTGGAAATGTACTTTTAAAGGCAGCTTTGTGTTTGGTGTAGCCACAGATAAGAATTGGACGATAGGGTGAAGAGGAAATCACCCTCACAGGCCCAACTCACAAAACCATCTCTCTTCAATTTTTCAAGCTGTCACAAAGGAATTCTTCCCATGGTAAATTACATGGGACTGATAGAACAGACTGAATGCAATCTGAAGTCATTCATTAGTGGTTTCTTTTCCATATATTGCTTTTCTTCATAGTTGAGAGGTTATTTACTTAAAGATTGGCATTATTTGTTTTCCTTGAAAATGTACCTAATGCAGTGCATTGAGGTAAAATATGTCCTTATTTTTCTCTCCTAATATCCTGTTTATATGTTTAGAAAGTATTGAGCTAACTGTTCTATTGCTGCCAAGTTGCTCTAAGCCTTTTATTTCACTGGCTCATTTCAGAAGAATTTATTGTTGATGGTTTAGCACCTTCTAGTGGCTAAATGAGTTCTGATAAACCTATAACTCAGTTCTGCAGATACTCTTCAGTTGAGGATCAGGGAAAGCCAATGTGGTTCTCATCAAAGATCAAAGATTCTATTAAAATGCTAAATATGTAGTTAATAATTTCTCTTTCTGGGAGATCCTGTATTTGTGATGTATAGACTTTTAATTAGGAATGTTTTGTTATTTTTATTTCTTTCAGTGTCGCATTACAACATTGCAAGACGTTATTAAAGGGTTATTTATATGCTGTTTGTTCCTGGAATATGTATCTCTCTCCAGAAGATTTGTACCAGAAGTCATCAATTTCCTTCTTGGAGTACTACACATCTCTATACCCAAAAACCAGGCCCAGGGTGAGTTTGTTTAGAGTGAATGAGTATTTTGTTTAGAGTGCATCTTTTAAATTTTTTAAATGCAGATATATCACACCGATTTCATTGGTTTTGAACAAAATTATCTGCTAGGTCAGCCAAACACAATTTTGATTCTTGGGCATCTTGTTATGAATGATATCCTCCAGAGTTGTTGGCAAGAAGGAAAGGGCTGAAGTTATTAAAGGAAGTGAACTCACGTTGGCCACAGTGCAGGGTTTTTGCAGTGTTACAGTTCTAAGCAGGCTGTGTGATTGGACTGCGTTCAAAATTCCTCATGGATTCATGATGAGTACCCTGTAGCTTCACAGTGAGGCAGCAGCTCATGCTGCAGATACCATTCATTTCCAGCTAATAGCTGTATCAACTAAATGAGAGATGTATATCACAAAGCTGGGGTTTTTTTTCCTTATTTGACATGGATTTGTAGTAGTGCAATTAGAGGGCAGCTATCCCCACAAGCAGGATTAGTAACATAAGTGTGGAAATGTAACGATTTGCACAGACAACAGGGATAACAAAATTATTTTTTCAGTGTGATCTCTATCTTAGCAAGTTTTTTAAAAATTTCCCAGTCTCTCTTTCTTTTATTAGTTTCTGTCTTTAAAGCTATTCTGGTTCTGGGGCTCTTTTTGTTGACCAGTTCAGAGACAATAATTTAGTTTTGAGTTTTGTCAGACCATAGTAACTAATTCATGTATTAATATCTTTGTCTGGGCACAGCGTGTAGGAGGAGACTATGCAGGCAGGATACCACCAAGTGAAAAATTAAATTGTTTGATAAACTCACAAGATATCCGGGATTTAATGAACTACACACTATGTATTAGTGCTCATCACACTCTTGAGAAGATCCTTAAGAGTCTCTTCTCAAAATAGTCATCAGTCTGGTGAGGAAGGTTTAGCTTTGTCAGTATTCCACTACTACAGCAGGCAGCTTCCTTCCTTTCCCTTCAGGACTTTTTTGCCTTTCCATGCTGGCTTTCTTTTTTTTTTTTTCTTTTTTTCTTCATTTTGAATTTTTGAGCTACCACTGATCCCTTTTCTCAACAAACCTGTCAGTGCAGTTTCACCTTTAGTATCTGGCATGGCTGTGCTCTAGAGGCCTTTCCCCAGCTGCTTCTCACAGCTTAGCAGTTTCCTCTGAAGTGCGAGCCAAGGTTACACAGCTGGGCTGCATCAGAGCTAAGCCCTGGATTCTCAGAACGCCAGCAGCTGAACCCTTAGGAGGTGGGAAGAGGTTATGGAGTGGGTGGGTTACGTACTACTGAAAGTATTTTCTCTCCTTTGTGTGCTCTCTTAGGAGTATTTGATCTACAGAGGGGTTTGGTGAAGTTAAAATACAGGATTCTGCAAAATTAGATAAGAAACTTGAAAAATATTTAGTGGTAATTATGATCAATTGTTACCTTATTTAAAGTATTTCTTTTTATTTCTCTTAATGATTTTGCACAATTTGAATTTATATGGTGTTGGTTTCTGTCAGCAGTGAGGAAAAGCTCAATAAAAGATACATTAGAGGCCGGTGTTCTCTTTGAGAACTTTCCAGTCAGTGTTGATGTTTCGAAGTTCCCCAGGTATCCGATTGTGGTTTTAAATATTCATGGTGGAAGTTTTACTGGTAGTTGTGATGGTTAAGCTATCAACACAGAATATTTTAAAATAAACAGACATGCAGATCTCTGGAATGTTGATGCACCATCACACCAAAAAAATTCTCTGGGTTCAATTTTAACATTAAGTAGAGTCAGCCAATAAACTCTTAATGTTTTAATTTTATTCTCTTGATCCATAAATTTTTCACATGAGAAAGATATATGGAATGCAGCTTCATAAAAGACTGAAATACAGTCTGATTTAGAGTAAAAACTATTACCTTAAAAAAGAAAAGCTGTAGGTGGAGGAAGTGGGAAGGAGTTGTCATGGTTGATAGCTTTAGCTAATGGAATTGTTAATGAGATCTGCTATCCTCTCACAGGATAAGTAAAGCAGATAATAAAACTCACATATCTTAATTCCTGATCTTGCATAAGCTTGTGTGGGTCATAATCTCTTACAACTCTGGTTCTTGAGCCTTATAAAAGCCTTTATTTAAATATACTGTCTTCTGGCCAGTCTGTGAAGAGCCAGGTACATGTTGTAGAGCATGTAAATAATCTGAACTTAAAGTTTGAAAAAGTTTTGAAGTCAATTCCTTTGCAAACTTGCAGGACATAAGGAAAACAAAGAGGGGGGAAAAAAAACCCTAAAGTCCAGCACAGAGAATGCAAATTGTTTTGTCCCTCAGCTGTGAAATTCCTCAGATGCTTTTTTCATGTTGCTGTACGTGTAGTTTCACAGATCAGCTTGTGATCTCTGCAGAGGGATTCTTTAGTGTTCTCCATATGTCCTGCTCTAGTATATATTATTCTGTGTTCCCTGCTCCTCCTGTTCTGAAACCCCTGGCTTGGAGTGGGAGAAGACTTTACAGCGTGTCTGAGGGCTCACAGGAGAGGCTCTGTGGCTGCAGCTGTGGGCTACTACTAATCCAGCTCCCTGTGCCTCATGGAGCACCTTCTGCTCAAACCCTTCTGCTTGTCACCCCACGGGAAAGTCCTGTACCTGCCCTGTCCTCTTCAGCACATCCAGTGCTCCATCCTGGACAAACCTGCAGTGTAACTGTGCACCCTGTTTCCCACGGGGAGAACATGCACCTACATGTCTTAACTTCCCCATCCGCAGAGTGAATCAAAGGATCACAGAATAGCTTGAGTTGAAAGGGACCTCAAAGTGCATCTAATTCTAACCCCCCTGCCACGGGGAGGGACTCCTTCCTCTAGACCAGGTTGCTCAAAGCCCTTTCCAACCTAGTCTTGAACACTTCCAGGGCTGGGGCACCCACAATTTCTCTGGGGAGCCTGTAGTCCAACGTCTCAGCACTCGTGGTGAAGAGTTTCTTCTTCTTCTTATCTAGTATAAGTCTACCCTCTCTCAGTTTAAAACTGTTACACTTCATCTTATCACTGTACTTCCTGATAAAGAGTTCCTCCTCATCCTTCCTGTAGACCTCATTTAATACTGAAAGATTACTGTAAGGTCTCCTCAGGAGACCTTTTCTCTAGGCTGAACAACCCGAGCTCCTTTGTATGGGAAATGCTCCAGGGCTGGAGCACTTATCATCTTCATGGCCCTCAGATGCTCTTGAGCCAGGTCTGTGTCCTTCTGAGGGGACATCAGAGCTGAATGCATTCCTTCAAGTGGGATCTCATGACAGTGGAGGAGAAGAATCCCCTCCCTCAGCCTGCTGCCCACACTGCTTTTGTTGCAGCCCAGGATGCATTGGCTTTCTAGGCTGCAGGGGCACATTGTCAGCTCAGAATTCAGGTTTTCATCCACCAATACCTCGAGTCCTCTGCAAAGCTGCTTTTAATCTGCTTATATTGCCCAGTCTGTATCCATGTGTAGGATTGCCCCAATACTTAAAGGTGCAGGACCTCTCAGTTTATCTTATTGGACTTCATGTAGTTCACATGGTCCCACCTCTGAAGCCTGTCAGGGTCCCTCTGGATGGCATCCCCTTCCTGCAGAGTATCCAGCACACCACTCGCCTGCAAGCTTGCTGAGGGTGTGCTCAGTCCCACTGTCAGAGTCCCCAGCCAAGATATTCAATAGCGCTGGTGCTAGGACAGACCCTACTCACAACTGATCTCCTTCTGCACAAGAAGCCTTTGGCCACGATTGTGGCTGTGCCCACCCAGGTAATTGCTAAGCTGCTGAGTCATACACTGTCAAATTCATGCCTCTCCAGAGACCAGGATGTTGTGCAGGACAGTCTCAAATGCTTTGTACAAATCAAATGATTTGTAGACGATATCAGTTGTTCTTTCCTTACCTATCAACGCTGTAATCCTGTCATAGAAGCCCACCAAACCTGTCAGGCACAGTTTGCCCTTAATGAAGCCATGCTGCCTGTCACTGAACACCTCTGTGTTTTGTCATGGTTTCCAGGAGGATCAGCTCCACAGTCTTGCTGGGCACAGAGGTGAGACTGATCAACTTGTCGTTTCCTGGATCTCTTTCCCTTTTTAAATTTGAGGATAGTTTTTCCCTTTTTCCAGTCACTGGGAACTACGAGTTTTCAAATATGGAAGTGGTTTAGGAGCTTTATCTTGCCAGTTCCCTCAGGGCCCTCAGATGCCCGAGATCCTAGGGACCTGAGCACATCCAAGTTCCTTAGTTTCAAGCCTGACTTTCTACAGTGGACAATACTTGGTTCTCCCAATCCCTGCCTTTGTTTTCTGTGACTTGGACAGTGTGACCAGAGCACTGATCTATGTCCCCATGCTCCAGTGTTTTCCATTGTTTCAGGAAAAAAATTTAATACAGATAGAAGTATTTTTAAAGGTAGTGCAATTAAAAAAGTAAAATGACCTGGCTGTTTTTCTTCAGAAAGAGTGTGTAGAGTTGATCTTATTTAATGACTGTTGTTTTGGGTTTTTTTAGGTTATACTGTAGTGCATCCATTTACACCAGTGGGGAAAAATCTAGAATTGCTATTGGTGTGTGATAAGGAGGATCTGAAAAGTTGGGAGAAGCAAAACGTGCCATTGAGTATTGTGACTAGATTAAAGGAGACCAGCAGAACAGAGTTAAACCATACCAGGTATGTAAGAAGTGCAGAAGAACAGGAAAAAATACCAGATAATCTGTTGTGTCACGTCAGTGACAATGCTCTTTAGAAGTAAAAACAAGTGTAGTGGATAGTTCTGCTGTGTTCAGTGCACTGACAATAAAGATTTGTTGCTGATGGAATTCTTTTGGTACTTGCTTAGGAGAGTGAAATTTTTAGTCTGAATTAACAACTATTTCTAGTTGTAACTGGTTCTGGTTAGCAGTCTTAATGGATTCTGCTAACAGTCCAAATTTAATTAATTCAGTTGATTTTATTTGAAAATCCACTGCAGTTTTTGCATGTGAAATTGTTCCATTTTTGTGCATTAACAGGTTATCATGTCTAGCCCTGTGTTTTGACCTTATTAAAAAATGTGCAGCTCTCTATGAATCTTTGCCATCATTCCATGAAATAATGCATCCTGTCAGAATACTTCTTACACAACATGTGCCAGTTAATGAATATCCTGAAAAAATGCAGGTATGTATTCCTCAGGATTTAAGTAATCAATGTATTTGTTTTATTAATAAGTTCTGTGATCTTCATCTGTGTGTAAACAAGAAAAACAAGGGTAAGCATTATTTTTTTTCAAAGCTCAGGCTTTTTGATGTTCCCGTGGAAAAGAACAAAGAATATTTAGAAGAAGAATTTTTCCATTGTGTATGGTGTCTTGCCTATCTGGATGAAGGGAGCAGCACTGGGCTTGTAATAATGTAGCATTCCATGAGTGACATAGTTGATAAGAGGAATATGGACATCTGGTTCCTCTCATACTTTTGTAGTGAATCTGTAAGACCTTGATAAAATAAATATGTGTTCCAAACAGGGGAGGTAAAACTTAAAATTCTATAGGTAAAATGAACATAAATATGCCTGGTCAGTACCTTACCTAGGACAGTTACTTGTTTTCTAGCAATGAGATTCTAATTTTTGATGTCTCTTCTGAATGTAGCAAAATCATCTTCCCCTCAAAGGAGCATTGTAAAATGTCCTTAGAGAACAAAGTTTTATTATTTAGATTAAGTTCAAATGGCCTATGTTTTTTACCATCAAATAAATAAAACCCAGTCATTCTTAAAATTACCATGAAAGGAAGAGTCTTAGTTGAACTGCCTTTAGTCTTGCTTCTTCCTCTGTTAGGTGAAGCTGCCAGCAGACAGACCTTTTTTATCGTTCATTATACAATTTTAACAGACTTGCAGAAGCTTTTAAGAATTATCCAACTTGGATTAATGAGTAGCTGGGACTTAACCTAGGAAGAAAATACATTACTATTGATTCAGTTTACAGTAGCTTTTGATTTATGGTGGTTTTAATATGCTTTTACAACTGGAGTTTGTTCTGCATTTTCAGGAATGGTATCACAGTGCTCTGAAAGAGCTGGAGAACAAAGTAAAACACTATACCCCTCTGATATGTGAGAAAAAGAAGCCAGTGCCATTGAAACAGTATACTCCTAAAATTGTGAAAGTGTAAGTAAAGAACACTGGATGCAAAGGAAAGGTGCATTTAAGCCTTGAGATTTTTGGCAAGCTAGAATGGATTTGGAAAGCAGGACACAAAACAGAACTGTTTTTCAGCTCGATTTTGTGCACAATTCACAAGGGGCCATCTACTTGTGTGGTAGGGAGGGAAAGAAAAAACAGGAAAGGAATTTTGAGAGCAAATATTGTCTTGTAGGAAAAAAAGAGCACTGAAAGTCAACTCTTGCCCATATAATGAATTGAAAATTAATACATTTCAAGATTATTAGATGGTTATTATCTGGCCAGGTGCTTTCCTGAACGCTCTGTCAGGCACTCAAGTCAGAAGAACAAGAGTGAGTAGTGCATATATATATATGAAATATATGATGATAAAAGGATGGGGAAAAATCTTAATTTAGTTTTGTAGATGATAGAACAGTGTTCTGATTCAGGAAATCTGCTTTGTATTGGCTGCTGATTTGTTTAGCCGTATTGGTTATCTACAGGGGCACAAAGTGTCTCATTTATTTATTCTAATAATTGAAGAAGACAGCTTTGCTCTGCCATACACGCTTATCCCCAAGTAATGATCAGAGTTCTGTAAAATCTGCTGCATCTACTGAGAAGGTCTGCAAAAATTTAAGATGTGTGGGGATGTTTATCTTTCCCCAGATGTCTTCCATTCTTCTAGTCTAGGTTTTTTACTCTGTTCAAAGTGCAGGCTGCATATGGGGAATTGAAGTGTGGTTAGAAGTGCAGTTAAAAGGTCTGGTGTTTTTTCCAATTGGGCAGCTTCTTATTTTGCAACTTATTCATATAATATGCAGGAATTAAAATACTGAGTTAGTTTTCATACACNAAAGATGCAAAATGTTTTTATTTAAATGGTGTGTTGGTGAAATTTAAGAATTGTGGGGCTTTTAATGAATTAATAATTATTTTCCAAGTGTACTTATTTTCCCTAATACAATCATTCTGAAATATTTTATATGTTGATTGTTTGTTTTACAGAGATTCAGCCAGAAAAAGAAAAGTGAAAGAACTTCTTGGTAGCCTTGCTACACAGGAAGGTGAATGGAAAGCAATGAAAAGGAAAAAAATGAATAATTAATTGGGACTATCTACAGCAGGAAGCCTACTGCTATATAAAACACCCCAGTCCTGGCTTTTGAACAGATTTTAATTGCATTTTTGGATATGTTCCTTTTGAGGAGACAACATCATTGGATCTATTTGAAAAAATGAAGCTGCTTATTAGGAAGATCCACAACTTTACATAAGGAAAATAAAAATAACACTTTTGTATGTGGCATTCTTCTGTTTGATTTTAATGAGAACATTCGGTTGAATAATCAAAATTCTAAAATCTGATCACACACACCTAACTTGAACTACACACACACACACACCCAACATACACAAATTCTATGTCAGATACCTTCTGTTACTTCAGGCTGGTGACATGTCACTACTGAGGTTCCATTTCAGGGCCAGTTCTCTTCAACGGTTTCATCAACAACTTGGACTCGGGACTCAAAGCTGCACCGAGTAGTTTTGCTGAAGATGATGAACTGGGAGGAACTGCTGACTCCCTCAGAGGCAGAGAGGTCCTGCAGAGAGATTCTGACGTTCACCAACCGAGGGAGGTTCAACAAGGGCAAGTGCTGGGTTCTGCACCTGGGGTGGGGCAGCCCTGGATGTATGGACAGGCTGGGGAATGAGGGGCTGCAGAGCAGAGCCATGGAAAGGGACCTGGGGGGTCCTGGTCCATGGAAAGTTGGATCTGAGCCAGCAGGGACAGCCCTGTCCTGGGGCCACCGGGCACAGCATGGCCAGCCGGGCAAGGGAGGGATTGTCCCACTCTGCTCTGGGCTGGGACAGCCTCAGCTGCAGTGCTGGGTGTAAAAGCTACAAGAGAGTGTCCAAAGGAGGGCAGCAATGGTGGTGAAGGGCCTTGAGGGGAAGCCATGAGAGGAGTGCCTGAGGACACTTGGTCTGTTCAGCCTGGAGCAGAACAAGGAGAGACCCCATTGCACTTACAACTTCCTTGTGAGGGGAAGAGGAGGAGCAGACACTGATCTGTTTTCTGTGGTGAGAGTGACAGGACCCAAGGGAATGGCCTGAAGTTTGATTTGGTTATTAGGAAAGGTTCATCTGAAACATCTCCGCTGGTAATAGCACCAAGACTGACAGAGTTCAAGAACCTCTCGGGCTTATTTGACTCGTGGGGATGGTCCTGGTAGGACATTCTATGATCTTTGGTTAATGTTGAATAGTTGCAGGCACCTCTCATAATGGCAGTATAATTTAAACAGTAGCTTTTTAATTAGTCTGCAGCATCAGGACATGCTAAATTGTGTATTGAGTAATGGAATCAACTCTGAAGTAGAAGTCCTTTGTTAAGGCTGTACATCCATTCATCTTTTCAGTAAGCTTGAATTGAGCGCAGCTCTGAAGTTCTTAATAAGCTGGGGTGATTAATTAGAATTCCTCAGTGTGTTCAAAACTGTCTGACTTAAGGGAACAATATCCTTAACTTTCTTCCACTTTATTTATCACGTATGTCTAATCACTGAAAACTGCCCAGCATGACTTTGAAAAACATCTGCTCTTCAAACAGGACCAATAAATACTTCTAAGGCTTTCTTTTTATGCTGTGCTTGCAAAGAAACGTTGCAATGGGACAAAGAGCACCACAGATACTGATGGTGCTAATCTGAACTAGGTTCACTGCTCACGTATTCACTTAGTATTTGGTAAATTCAGTGATAGTTGTTATGCCGTGAACAAAATTGTAATGTTTCCAGGGGAAACTGAAAAATAAAATTCCTTTTTACATTAACATTTTAATTTCAATTTGAAAGACAAACTATAAAATAAGGCCTGTGTTAAGAATGGACTAGTGGCCATGGTTCTTTACAAAAACAAACCCCCAGAGCTCCCTCCATTTTCAAATGCTGTTCCCAGATCTGATCTGTGTTTTGGCCAATAGGTAACTGAGCCATCATGATGCTTTATCTACTGTTCATAAATAATCAGATAATCTGATTTAACAGTTAGGCTCGGTTTGGCTTAGAATGTTTTCTTTGTTCTGTTTAGTGGAAGTAGTTTTGATTTGGTGTTTGCTTTTTGGTTTATTTTTTTGGTTTTTTTTTTTTTGGGATGTGGGGTGTTTTTGGTTTGAGTTTTTTTTCAAATTTTTAATGGAAGCAGGACTAAAACTAGGAAGGGGGGGGATTTGAAACACAGCCTTTACATTTCATCTCTAATAAAAAAACTATCTTTGTAGGTAAGTCTTGTTTCTTAAAAGAGAAAAGCATTTTATTGAAAGAAAAGACTTTTATTATCTGTCAGTGTGACTAGTAATACGAGTAATAGGTGATTATCATCAGCTTTTTTGGGTTTGCAAAAGCAGTTGTTTCAAGTGTTGAAATAGGCCAGATGCTAAGTACATGTGGGGATGATACCTGTGTCGTGCAAAAATTAGTAAGATTCCTATGTTTGAATGAAATTAATTCACACTTAAAAAAAAAATAATTTTCAATTAGCTTTGCTGATTTTGAAAAAGTTATCTTCTGAAACCTCAAAAGAATCTCAGAAGATTAGTATACCTCCCGTTTTATTTCCATTTGGCACTGTATGATTTTTTTCTTTAAAACAAAATCCTTTTAAGTCAAGAAACTGAGAGTGAAGTAATGAGTGAAGTAAATTCCTATTTTATGCTATAAAATCAGTACTTTCAGTTTGGAGTTTTAATCACAGTCTACACAGCACAATTAAACTGTTAAAAACTATTACTATTACTCTATTCATCTGACTTCAGCAGTAGCTTCAGAGGTTTTCTCCAGCAGGGTATTGGTATCACTGAGAGGCTTTACAGGGGCATTTGGATCCTGATTTTTGGTACCACTTGCAGCTGCTTTGTATTCCTCATATGATAATGTTTCTGGGACAAGTCATTTTCTGGGACAATAGAATGAACAGGAATATCTTGTGATGCTGATGAACAAAAAGGAAGGATGAGGAAACCTCAGCTGATAGACTTAACTGTTTTGGAGTGTCAGACTGAAAGTTCTGTTTGAAATCTCGTTGAATGAGAATCGCTATATGCTTTTACAAATTATATTGTAAATGTAATTTGTTTATGTATGTAAATGTATGTGTTTAAAGTCAGATTTAATATTGCAAACCTGGGACTAACTGTGATGCTTAACACACAGTATTTTACATGAGTAGGAAAGCAAGACTCCACAGTCCCACCTCAGCTTCGTAGTCAGCACTGCAGTAGCTGGGCAGTTTTGCTGCTCTGATGTGACAGAAGGTCTGGTCCTTTGCACTGCAGAGGGCTGGAACGTGCTTGAGTGCTGGCAGATCCTTTCTCACAGAGCTTCAACACCATCACACTTACCAGACACTGTCTTGTCTCTTTCTTTTAACCCAGGTCTTGTCATAACAGGCCTTTTGACACATCAATTCTCAATTGTAAATCTGTATTTAATTAGCCATAAAAAGAAACTATTCTGTAACTAAAATCAAATCATCACACACAAAAAAAGGAAAATTAGCATTTTGCCTATGGTTTCAGGTAGCTTATCTGTCAACATCAGCTGTCCCAGAGAACAGCTAGCTTGAATAAGAATATTTTAAAGAATAGGGCGAGAACAAAACTGTTCAGCTAGAAACTGCATAAATTACCTTTTTTATGACAGCATGAAAAGCTTCCTCAGGAGTCTGGTCCTTTGGCAGTCGGTTGGAAGCTGGCAGGCAGTTTGGCATTGTCTCTCTGTCGTGCCCTGCAGGAGTTACCATCGACCATGGCATGTCCCTGCTCTGGGTAAGGCCTCCCCTCCCTCCACCAGCTGAGGGGAGGCACCGAGGCAGCTCCCGAGCTCACTGGGGCACGTTGGCTGCTGGACTGAGGCTGGTGTCAGCCACGGGAGCTGGTGGGACTTCTTTCCTCTCCATGGGCCTTCTGTGCGTTTGGAAAAGTCAGGCAGAAGCTCTGACAGAACATTTGGCAGCCGTGTCATCACTCTGAGACTGTGAGGTGTTACAAATTCAGGGTGTCAAGAGCATTCCAGGAATGTGCTCCTTGTGGTCTTCCAGGTGTGTCTCCTAAGCTAAACAGGTATATTTCAGTCCTAAATATATTGGATATGCAGTCTTGCTTAGTTAAAATACTGGTTTTTGTAAGGGTTTGGTTTGGGGGAAGGTTGGGGTTGGGTTTTTTTCCTTCTTCAGTAAATTAGGTCTGGAGTGGAAAACTAAAATCTTCCATGCAGTCTGAACACTGTCTGAAAAATGATGAAGATGCTGTATGGCATTAAATCCTTTAAAATATTGACATTAGGGCTAACACTGCTTTTTAGCAGTAGAGCAGGGAAGTAAAAGCCAGAGTAAATGAGGCGTTACTTCAGTAGAAAAACAAGACTGATATAAGAAAAAGGCCAGTGTTAATAAATATAGTCTAGGAACCAAAATTAAGTTATTATCTGTCAGATGTGCAATGTTTTGGACTGGAAGGGAGGGGATAATGACCTTTCTAGTTCTAGAAACAGTGTAGTGTGTTTACATGCAGGATTGTATGACATGGTTGACTGCAGTAACACAACTGGGCTCAGTGATCTGCAAAAGCTTTAGGCCAGTAGATGTAATAACAGGAAGAGCTGATTTTTTTTTTGGTGTCTCAATGGGTTTTTTTTAATGTATGTGAATTCAGATGGTGCCTGATCAGTTATATACAGTGATAAGCAGCTAGAAGAATACTATATATATATATATATTCCAGATATTAAAGGATTATTCATTCTTTGTCCAGAGCAGCTCAAAAAAGAAGTTTGCCTTGGAATGGGCTGCAATTGTGTAATCATTCAGGTTACAGACTATGTACTGGATCTACCATATTTCTCACACCAAACCAAGTGCATAAAATTTCAGGTATACATGAGATTAGCAGCTCACTATTTGAGTTAGCCAGTTAGATAACTATTTGATCTAACTGGCATGTTAATCCTGATGATATCATTACATAAGCTTCTCCAAATCTAATCAGCTGGCAATCCATGAGGGAGATGTCACTGAGTAGAAGGTCTGTGTCAAGTGCTGGTAACTACACCCACCCCAAACGGCATTGCCTTCGAGGCAATCTGAAGTCTTTTTCACACCTGTATTAATTGGCTTTATACGGTTTGCTGGCACATTCTTACCTGTTTCAGACTGTGGCGATGGATCTGCCTCAGTCCTCTAGTAACCACATCCTCCCGTTTTAATCAAGCAGTTGGACCCCAGACACGCCTGGATAAGGGAACAGTGCTCGGTGGAGCTTACAGTACCACAGCTATTCATGTTCTAAAAAAACCTAGACTTGAGGGAGAAGTTTGGTTTGGGAACAGAGTTACATCTTTTGCAACTATCTTTTTTATCAGATAGCCCTTATCAAAGCCGCAGCTAACTGCCGCTGTAGCAACAAACGAAGCATCGCTCTCCTCTCGGAACGAGTGTTTCGGGAGCTGTCTTTAAGGGCGAAGCGAGGGCTGTGGTGCGAGGTGCGCGGTTCATTGCCGAGGCCGCGGCGCTGCCCGGCCGGCTGTGGGCTCCAGCCCCGCCGCGCTCCGCGGAGCCGCTCGGGCGGGCCGGCTCNGAGCCCCTCCCGGGCTGAGCAGGTAGAGCCGGGCCCGGGAAATTGTGCAGGGGGACAGGGTGAGGTAAGGAAACCCCGGAAGGATGAAAATTCCGGCTGCCGGCAGATAACAAATCTCAATCCATGCGTTAGGACAGGGCCAGCTTTGGGTGCTGATCCCTTCCTGGGAGCTGCGGGATCAAGCTCCGGCCCTGCGGACGGAGGACGGGGCCAGGAGCGACGGGACACAGGCAGGGAATCCCGAGGGAAGGGCTGGGAGAGCCGGGCAGAGCCAGCGAGGGTGAGGGACTGAGGGGTGCGCAGAAAGAAGTTCCCCAAAGGCGGCCAGCGCGCCTCACGCGGGGCAGATGTCGCCCTGGAGGTGAAGCGCTCTGTTTTCGCTGTCAGGATGCCAAGGGCCTGTAAAATGTTGTGTGGCTTCCTGCCTTAGCAAAAAAATTATGGAGAGGTCTGAACAACAAAACCGAGGGAGCGCGAAGGCAGAAACATGCAGTACTTTGGGATGTTGCGTCAGGGAAATCGCAAGCACGCAGCCAAAACTCCGGAGCAGAGGGAAAGGTCAGCGAAGGCATCGATGGGTTCGAGCTGCACGCTGGCAAAAGTGTTCCTGAGGGAAAGGTGTGAAGGATATTACCAGTAAATAACCCTGGAATAAAGTTCAGCTTCGTCATAGAGTTCAGTGGATGACTAAATAAATTGTGAGGAAAAAACAAGATAGAGTCTGCCTCAGTGAACTACTCCCTCAGCTGTTGGCTGGAGAGACCTAGGGCCATCCAGCAGTTGCCTAAAGGAACAGTTATTTTGGCTCTTTTATCTTTAGGTAAGCAAATAATGCTGAATATTTGTAGCAGTGGTGATTTGCCATTTAAAATAAAAGGATCTTGAACATAAATCTGCTAAATCAGACCAGTTTGATTAAGAGCATTATGCCAAGAGTGTAGTAAATGGATTGCAGATGGATCCTGTTCCATGTTTATTTACCTCATGGCAATTGAGCTTTAATAATGCTTCAGTGCTAATAAACTGACTTAACAGGTAAAGAAATGTCACAGTAATATTTATTGCTGACCATGACGAAGTGTTACAGCCTTCAATTAATGTAGTATCATTTTCTATGCACAAGTGCTTTGTGAATATAATATGGTACATCTGGTCTGGAACAAAATTTCCTGTATCTTTTTCTCGCTGTTTTCAGTGCTGACTCATCAAAGTCAGTGAGGTTTTTTTGTGTTAATTTGCTTTGGATTAAATTCTGTCTTCCTTTTTTACTCTTTTAGTGCAACAAACTTTCAGGGACTTTTGCAGTAAAAGGGACTGTAAATTTGATTATTTTATGACAGATATTGTGTATGTTTGATAATTCTGTTTCCAGTTCAGTGGTTTATATATTACTTCTTGATTTTGATTTTTGTTGAAAATGAGTTTATTTATGGGACTGAGACCAGTTTCTTTATTTGTTAAAGACTGAACTATATACTGGCCTGCATCCTTATTTAGGGCTTTAAGATAGTTTTGGAGTATTATCAAAGAGAGTTGATAGTTCTGATATTTCTGACAAAATAAAAGTGCTGCCTTAATCATTTAATGCCCCAGGTCAGTAGCTATCACCTGGAGAAAGAAATAAAAGGTGAAGTTTAAAAAATTTCTTCTGTTGTTTCTTGTGTTGCCCTCTGGGGTTTATCTTGAAGACAGCATTCCTGCAAAAATTAGGAAGCCTGTATCTTTCTTTTTTTTTTTTTTTAATGGTTGTTGTTTTGGTCATTTCTAATATACACTGAAGGCATAAATAAACTCTTACTTGGATGTGAATATTTGGAATAGAGTGCCCTTTCACACCTATTTTACTGTAATTCTAAGTTGAAAACATGTAGGAAAGTTGTATTAATGTCACTCGTGTTGACAAACTTCAAATGTTCCTTAGTTCTTTTCTATTTGAGGTGCTCCTATAATAGAGTTTGTTGCTTTATTGCCTTTGTAGCCTGTTCTTAATGGGAGAAAATTTGGTGCTGAGCTAATAACCAAGAGTAGAGAGTTGAGGCTCTTGTTCCCTTGTTCCCAGGTAGCTTAATATAACCAGAACTTAATTTTGTAGAGTCTGTAGAAAGTAGGAATGAATCAGCAAGATACTCTTATGAAAGGCCTGCAAAAAGCTTCCTCTTGACTGGATAGAAATGTAATTTATTTTTTTTTTTTTTTTAGAAGCAGAGCCCTGGGAACATGGCCTTGCAAGAGAGAGGAACCAGCAGCAGCTCCACCAATGACAAACAGGAGCAGAACTATAATCGTGTTATTACAATTGTCTTCCTGGCACTCTTCATCGACTTGTTGGGATTTGCTCTCATCTTGCCACTCTTTCCTTCCATCCTTGATTATTACAGCCAGACTGAGGTAAGTAACAAGAAAGTCAGCCCACAGAAAGTGTTAAGATCTTGAGGGAAGAATGGAAGAAAAATCACCTGCCTTGGGGCAAACCAAACAGCTGCAGGAAGATTAATAATTACCCAGCACACATAAATGGTTCATGGACTGAATTTATTTGTCAACCTGCATAAGACTCTTCACCCTTGTTCTTACATCAAAATGAGAGATTTGTTTTGATAAAAATTCAGGTATTTCTTAGGGACTAGTCCTTGTAGTTACCAATGCTTTTGTGTCTTAACACTGATGTCGCTGGTGAGGCAGTTCATAATGGATCTGCATGCTGGGGCTTATTGAAGAACCAAAAAGAGGAGAGCTTCTACCCCACCTGAGTATTTCACAAGGTCACTGGCTCCCTCCCCCAGTGTGGAGTTCCATCTCCGCTTCCATTCCTGGCAGGGAGCTGGCTGCTGCTCCAGGAGCAGAGCAGAAGGTCCTGTTGGATCCTGGCCGTGCAGGTGCTCATTGTTAGCCCTCCCAAGTGTTACTGGCATTTCTGGTCAAGATGGACGTGTTGCTGTGGGAGAATTGTTTTTGCACCTCTGTCTCTCAGCTCCTTACTAACCCGACTCCAGCTGCAGCTATAGGTTTTGTCCTTCTCACAGCCGTATCTCTAACCCAAACCATGGGCTCTGATCTCCAGGGTACTCCCCCGCTTCCAGTGTATTTCCTAGAGCCAAGATCTCCACCAGAACCAAGCTTCTGGTTCTCCCAGGCTAAACAGTCTATGTGCAGCAGGACAGAGTGTGTCTCATGTTGCCTTTTTAACTGAAAGATTCAGGGCATGCCTGTTTAATTCAGGATTTAGCGAGTAATGGATCTGAAGGCATGAAAAAGTTCAAATTCAGATATCCCCCCACCTGAACATACACTGTCTGCTGTCTGTTAACATTCACAATTTACCCTTTTTTAGGCCAAGGATCAGTCAGGAAATTTTCCCTCATGGGGAAGAGGAGGGAAGGAATCATCTAGCATTGTCTCTAGTTCACTAAACTCTGATGCTGTCTTTGAAAATAAAACCATCTTCCTACTTTTATTTCCCTGTTGTCTGTTTTTCAGGATGGATTCTATTTGTCATTGCAGCGTGGGGTGGACTGGTTTGCAGCGATGGCTGGGATCCCTCCAGAGCGGAAATACAACAGTGTCTTGTTTGGAGGTAGGGAAACTGAACAAGCAGGCCAGGAAACAGTGTTCATTCCAAGCTCTTTGCAAAGTTGGTGTGAAGAATGATGAGAAATACAAAAAGCATGCTTGCCTGTTACAAGCTACCTTCTAGATTTAAGTAACACAGAAAATGTCTCCTAGAGTAGATGGTAAATTACTTTTTCACCACACTGCTAACAATGAAGAGTTGGACAGCCCCATCTCTGTCATTTGGAGACAGATAACGGGATCCTTGTGAAATTCAGTAAGGACAAATTTTAAGTCCTGCCTCTGGGAAAGAGTAGTCCTTGCAGTGGTACAGACTGGATACTCACTGGTGGCCCTGGGGGTCTTGGTGAGCAGCAAGCTGAGCTTGAGCCAGCCCTGGCAGCAAAGGTGCCAGCAGCTCCTGGGATGTGTGAACAGAATCAGTGGATTAAGGGAAGCGATCCTCTTCCTCTACTCGGCACTTGATAGACCATACCTGAACTGCTGCACTCACTTTTGGTCCCCAGTACACGGAAGGGTGTCCATACACTGTGGTGAGTTCAGTGGAGGGCTCTGAACATGGAGAGTGTGCCCTGAATGGCAGCTTTCCCACTCCTGTGGGGCGGTTAGGGAGAGCTTGGATCTTCACTGAGCTGTGTGGGAGGAGAGGCAAAGGTGTAAGCAGAAGCAGGGGCGGTTCAGACAGGAAAGAGGGAAGAACATTTTCCCAGTGAGGATGGTGAGTGGAACAGGCTGCTCAGAGCAGAGCAGTGTCCATCCTCAGAGATTTTCAAACCCTGATTGGGTGAGGCCCTGAACAATCTGCTCTGACCTCACAGCTGACCCTAAGAGCAGGAATAGGTTGGAATGACCCTATGGTTGGAATAGGTGACCTCCAGAGCTCCTTTTTAACCTGAATTATGCTATGATCCTTCTCAATTTGTTCTACAGATTGCTACAGAAATGCAGGCCTGCTGTTCCTTGTTGTCAGATGGCCAGCTGAGGGTCAGGAGCCTGCTGTGCTGGGCTCTGGCAGTCACAGAAATTACTCTCCCTTCACAATTGATCTGCACGTGATTGGAGAGTAATCAGTAGGAAGCACTGGAAATAGAAACTTGTGAGCTCCAGCCTCGCTTGCCCCTTGGGTGGGTATAGTGCAGCACTGCTCTTGTAAATCTCATTAGTCTTATTAAAAGCAGCAGAGCTGCTGGCTTGCAGGACCCATAAGCATTTTCTGTCACTAGGCCACTGGTGTGGATGAGCTCCAGCAGGAACAGTGAGGGAAATACGTCGTGTTACACATCAGAGACTCTTGTGGCTTCTTGCCATCTAGACAGTTCTGATGAAACAGTGATTGCAGAGTATGAAGATATGAAGGTGTCTGGGTTAATTTTATTTAGACCCTGTCTAGCCTCTCTTTCTAGTGAGCTGAGGCCTCCCCCAGGATAAGCGAAAGGCTTTTAAAATAAACTAAATTAAACAGGAGACTTAATTAGAATATGTGCAAATGTATTGTTACTATTTAAAGTCCTTTAATTTGGTGTAACAGGCATTAGGAAGCTTATAAGCCATTTTCCTCTTTACCACCATATCCTTGCAGGCATGTTTTTCTTTCTCTGCTCATTTTTTAGTCAAATTACTGGCTTTGAGTGCTAGGAGACAGTTTTCTTTAGTCCCTCAGAAGCTGCTTTTCTGCTTTTCTCTTAAGGCTTGACCAGAAGCTTCCTACTTTCAACTTTTCACCATCTGAGATTGTTTAGACAAAGGGTGGGAACTCCCAGTCAAGTCCAACTTGTTACTTTTCCTTTTACCTGCAGTGGCCTGTACTCATGGGAGTGGTGTGTGGAAAGTTTCAATTAAGTTGTGATGTTAAGCAGAGGCTGCTGAGCCCTTCCTGCAGCCGGTGTTCCTTCACTGCCCTCGTCTGCTGCAAGGAGCACAGATTGGGAAGGTGCTTGCAAGATCATCTTGTTGTTTCTCCCAGTGCCAGCCATATTTTTCATTTTTGATTAGACTGCAAGCTCTTCAAGGTAGAAACTTCTCTGCCCATGTCAGTGCCCTGAGGCCGCCAATACTTCGTTTCTGTGGCCAGTCATCATCCACACATTTTCTGCCCAGTGATTGAGGAGCTGCATTTCAGACTTTGTCTCCAGGGCTGTCTCTGTCCTCATCTCTTGCCTGGGCCCCACACCTGCCCTGGAAGTGTCTTGTCTCCCAACCTACATCATGGTGTTTTTTCCACTCCCTTCTCTGCCCCTGACTCCTGCTGGACTCCCTGGAAGGATGTGTTGGATTCCCCTTGCCTGGTGTGGGACTGTCAGTGGCACTGTTGGCAGCACCTGCTTTGCCCAACCCATCAGATCCTGGGGCACCCAGGCTGGTGAGGGCACTGTCACTGCTGGGGCCACCCCCAGGTGCCCCTGTGGAACAGCCCCGGTTTTGCTGCACGCTGGCTTGGAAATATTTGGCATGAAAGGGTGATTTTACAGTGCTAGAAACACAGAGAAGGGAGCTGTGTGTCATAAACTGCCAGTGTAAAATTCTGTATGGTTTTTTTTACAGTTTTGTTGAGCGTTGAGTTATCAGAAGCAGCTCTTCTCGACAAGGTTCAGTATCAGTATTCTGCCTCCCTCAAAGCTGATGGGAGCAGAACTTTTGGTCTGTCTCTCCTCTGTCTTTTAAAGCTTTGATAGCTGAATGATCTGAAACATGTAACCCAGTTTTTCATTTAGAGAAAAGCCGTGACAGCAAAGCATCTCCTGCCTTCTTGTTAAGAGTGCAGTGCAAATTAATAAGTCTGTGAAGCTAGAAATGGCAAGAGAAAAGAGGAATTAAAGATCACAGAAGCTGGAGGCAGATTTCAAAAGACTCTGGAGTCTGTTGAAATCACTCCTACCTCTTAGGGTGCCTCACTAACAGCAGTGCTTAAGTCCTTCTTTCCATGATAAAAAGGAAAGAAAAACTAATTAAGTGTGACAGAATCAGGTTCAAACAATCAAAAAAGTCTTAAAAGAATTGTGACTGTTAAAGACTGTGTTATCTCTGCTTTAAGAACAGAAAATGTATGTAGTGAGCAGGGAGACATTGGAGAATCATCATTCCATAATAACCAGTGAGTTTCAAACCCTTTCTCACCAGTGGAGAAACCAGGAAATCATCCAGTTTATGCCAGTTACTCTGGTCTGGCTGTGCATCTGCTCTGTATTTGATATCTCTGTAACAATGAGTGAGTTGCTTAAATAACAATGCAAGAACGATGTTCTGGGAGTGGCATGGTTTCAGAGACAAAGCTATTCTTCATAGCTGCTGTTTTATCTTTAATTTCAAGTTTTTATCACACATAGTGTGACAGATCTCGAACAGGTTGCCTGTCTTTGTATTAAGATGAAGGTGGCAAGCCTAATGGCCCCTACCTTTTTATCTTTTTTTTTTCTTTTTTTTAGGTCTGATTGGCTCAATCTTCTCCCTCCTGCAGTTTTTCTCCTCTCCCCTCACTGGTGCTGTGTCAGACCACTGGGGCAGAAGGCCTGTCATCCTGATGACAGTGGTACGTGTCACACGCTGGTTTCAGTCATGGCATCTCCATATACAGTGGAAGGCACCCTGAGCTTGTGCTCAGCACTGAAATGAATTGTGTGTGAACTGTGACAGCTCTAGAATTGAATTTTCTAGATCTGCTCGTTGTTGACTCTTTCTTGCCAAGTCACTTGGCCACACCTCCAAGTGTGAGGGCTTAAACTGAACTTCCCAGACCCAGAACTGTACATAGAAGACACCAAAATACTTTCCAAAATCCCTTTCCCCTGTGTATGACAGAATGACTTCAGATGCTCTGTTGACAAATGTTAGTCTTAATTCCTATGTATTTTAATTAATCAAGTGATCAATGAGGGCTTCATGACCTGTTCCACAGAGCCTGGGAATTGTTGGTTAGGAAGTTCTGTAAAGCCCTGTACGATGCATTTCTTATGAACATGAATATTCTCCATATTTTGAACTCGGATTTCTCTTGAATTTGGAAACAAATGGAGTGGGATGTACAAATTTTTTTATTACCCAGGACTAGTTTAACTTCCACAGAATTTTGCTCTTCTCATTTTGTTAGAAATATTACAATTATGTGTAGTTTGCATGGACTTGTTTCTAATTCTTTTATATTGCTGTTGAAGACATCATGTAGTTCATTCAGCCATTTCTGTTAGGTGGGGTTTGGAGCAGGCATCGAAAACAAACAAAAAAATGTAAATGTTTAGCTGGGAAATGGGCAGAAATTACACCAACTTTGCACTGCTTTATAAAGAACCCTTTCTTGCTTCTGCAGATGGGTTTGATAGCATCATACTCACTCTGGGCTGCCTCTCGGACTTTTGGCGTTTTTCTTCTCTCCAGGATCATAGGTGGAATAAGCAAAGGGAATGTCAGCCTCTCCACAGCTATAATTGCTGACTTGCACTCTCCAAAGGCACGGAGCAAGGGCATGGTGAGTTACACTTGTGGGGCACAGGTTTAGTTTTAATAGGTAACTTTTCATTGATTTGGAGTGCTCAGCAGGTCTTCCTCAGGTGTGAATTCACTGATCAAGTGAAAACATGACTTCACATGCTACCTTGCTTCTGGAAAGGTGCCAGATCATATTCCCGGGAGCACTTTTTCCAACAACTTCCACCTACAAGTGAAACACAGATGCTCTAGAGATGGGAAAGCTATCTTGTTGCACTGTTAGAACTGTTACTCCTATTGGTAACTTGAATTCTGATTACAGTAGCTTAAAAATCAAAAGTTCTTTCGGTCCAATTTTGGCAGCTGGAAGCCAGTTACAGGGCAACCCCCTTTCCTCCCCTTGCCAAGCTGTGAAGCACAGGGTGCTCCTGACTTCCCTTCACACTGCGCTGGCTTCAGGCTCTGAGCTCCGTGGGTGAAGGATGTGACTTTTGGCTGCCTGGGAAGTATGAGCAGCTGCCCTGTCCACTTCCAGAAGGCAGTGGCCCAGATGGAAACACCCTGCAGGCTGAACTTGGCCTGTGAATCACCAGTAGCATCTTTTATCCTATAAAAACCTTAGAGGCCCAGAATTCTCTTAACAATAGTTATAAGCCACTAGAAGTTAGAAGACAGCTGCTTTAGACAGGCTTTAGATTTCACTGTGATAGCTAATGAATCTTCCAAGCAAGTTATTATAATCCTGGTGAGTCAAAATGCATTTTTATTTGTGGAAAGAGGTAGCCTTATAGCACTAGTAAATAAAGTGGGTCAGGGTCTATTTTTAGGGCCTGAGAGTAAGTCACTTAGTGCAGCATGGCTCACGTTGGGATGGCTTGTATTCTTTTCTGTTCCAAAGCAAAGTAGGCATGTTCATTCTGCTTTCTGGGGGCCAAACAGCATCTCACTGAAGCTATTCCCAAACAGTGATGGGCTGCTCCCTGTTCCTGACACTTCCCTGACTGGACAGAAAACAAGATTGGTTATTTAGAAACAGCAGGCTTTTCACTCTTCATGCTCTTTGCTCTGCACTCCCTGCATCCTCAGGGTGGTTGGGTTCTGTACCTGGTTAATCCAAATCGTTTCAGAACATGAAAAAACTGGTGTCTAAAATTCTCTGTGTTCTCTCTGTCCCTGCAGGCCATGATTGGTGTTGCCTTCTCCCTGGGCTTCACCCTGGGCCCCATGATGGGTGCTTACCTCGCCACGCAGACAGAGAAAGGAGAAGTCTTCTACCTTCGTTCAGCATTGTCAGCACTCGTGTTTTCTGTGGCTGATTTAATTTTCATCTTTCTCCTCCTTCCAGAGACGCTTCCCAAGGAAAAACGGGTAAATGGATGACCAGTCTCAAGATCTGTGCTTTCTGGAAAATGGGATTTGAGAACTGTTGAAATACTGGAAACAGCAAAGAATAGGCTTAGCCAATGTCTCAGAAATTGAGTTCATTCCCGGGACTAGGAATATTATTAAGGCTGGTGGCAAAGCAGTTGTATGATCATAGAATCATAGAATATTTTGGGTCGGAAGACACCTTAAAGATCTCTTCCCTGCCATAGGCAGGGACACCTTCCACTAGATCACAACCTCATTCTACTTGACCTTGAACACTTCCAGGATGGTACCATCTCCTAGCCCAGTGTAATATAAGATCTTTGTAATTAACACGACTGCTTCATTGCTGGTTTTGGTGTGTTAGGTTTAAATTTCTCAAAACCTAATGTAAACCTAGGAGGGAGACTGTGAAATTCAAACTATGACCAGAAGGATTCCTTGGGGAAGAATTTCAGCAAAATCATAAAAGTAAATGCATCAGAGACAGGATTTCCTTTCCTTTAGAAAGTTTTCTTACCTATTATCTTGTATTTGCTTGAATATTTTAAACACTAAAATAGCAAATAACTTTTTTCCTAAGCTGTTCTGTCTTCTACAGATAGAAAATACCTACATGTGCTAAAATTCAGTGACTGATTAGATTTGTGGGGCCGAACATCAGCTAACATTAGGATTTGAAATTTTGTGATTGGACACTGTCCTAGATATGTCTGATTAAAAGCTTTAATGTACAGTCTCCTTTGTAGAGTGGGAGAGGTGGAATTCAGCCCTGGGTATCTGCACTTGATTCGAGGCTTTCCCTGGATTGAGTCTTTGCTGTGGTCCCTGGTTTCTAGGCAGCACTCAGTTTTTGGAGCATGCCTGCTCTCTGGATAGCCAAGCCCATTTGACACAGAATTCTTCAGGAAACTTTTATCTGCAATGATCCTACCAGAGCAAAACGTTGCACCTTCCCTGAGTGTTTCCCAGTAGGTTGTGTCCCATGTGAAATCTGTTGCTCACACTGTGTTCCCAAGCACTACAGCTATGTTATTTTCTCTTAACAGCTTTTCCATGTGTCATCTGTTCCTCTTTATTTGGCTGTTTCTAACCCTTCCAGATAAAATCCTGTTCCTAGTTAGAGCTGCACACTCCGGGAAGGTGGCAACATGGTGACATAGGGAAGTGCTGCAGAGCAAATCTGTATTCTATCAGCAATTCCTCCTTTGCTGTAGAGTGATTTAATGACTTTAAAGTGCCTTTTAGCATCATGCGGTGACTAAATAGATCCCTCCCCCTTGTATTATCCTCTTGAAAGTTCTGATCAGCTGGCCAAGAGCTCTGAACATTGGAAAGGTGCTCTCTGTCACTGCGTTTTGGGGCTCTGCCCCCGTGCAGCAGCGGGGGCTGCAGTGAGGCGCTGCTCAGGGCCAGCTCCCCCTCACACCAAGGACACGGAGTGTTTGGCTGCTCGTGGGAGGCTGCTCTGAGGCTTCTGTGGTCGCTGTCAGCCTCCATCTGGGCATGTGTTCCAGCATGTTGGCAGTTTCTGTTATTAGGCTGCTCTGCTCTCTTCTCTGGTAATTCCTCCCACTTTCGCAGCGGGGTTGAGTGGGATTTCCTTGGCCTGTAGATGGCAGGTATATTGGCTGCCTTTCTGGAACTTGGCCAGGTTGAGCTGGAGCAGGTGCTCCCACAAGTAGAGGAGCGGAATATGTTGGAAGGACAAAGCTCTAGAAAGAGGGGAAGTCATCATGATAAATAGCAGGAGGATGTGCCAGTGGGATCAGACATCTGTTTCCGTGAAGTTTGCTGTGTTCTCACTTATGCCCTCGTTTCTCTATTAGTCTGCTTTCCACAGGAGTGTTTCATATCGATTCATGTTGGAAATTGCTTGTAGGAAGGGAAAATGGAGGGGGATGGGAAACAAGGATATGTTATCACCCAAAGAGAACAGCATTTTTATTCTCTTCCTTCCTCTTTTTGTCAACTCTTCCACGAGTTGGCCAGGTGAAGAGTCAGACACCGGCCTTATGGTAGCCAAAACAGCTGCTGCTGTGACCTGACTGGGAGAAGGGAAGAATAGGAAGGTCTCTAGTGGAATCTGTCCCCTTCAAGAGCTTTTGAGTTCGTTTATAGCTAAGCTAGCCATGAGCAAGACTGCCTGGTTGGACAGAGTCTTACAGCTCTTTTTTCTAGACTGTGTGTAGGACTATGCAGTATCAGGCTTGTGGAGAGACAAAGCCGTGCTCTGTGCGTACAGAACACATCTGGTTTGGAAGGTAAGGCTGCAGCTTGGCATTCCAGGCTGCATTCCTGATGGGAGTCTGCCTTCCAGACCTGTTACTGAGCCTGCATTAGAGGAAAACAGAATGAGCAAAGACACGCTGAAAAACGCCTGCATTCAAGGTGACTTTTGGGGTGCTCATGAAGTAAAATGGAGCAGTTATGGAATAATGAGCATAGAAATTAAATACAAGTTAGATGTTGCTGAGTTGGAACCTATGAAGAAACTAAACTTTATGCAGCTGCTGACATTGACTGAAATAGGCAGCGTGTCCTTTTTGGGGGATGGTGAAACTCTTTAGCCAGATTTAGGACAATGTTTTTGTTATGGATCAGTAGATTAAATCATTTCTAGACCACTGTTTCTATGACAAAGATAGGAGAAACTGAAAAAAATTCTCACACAAACACCCCTACATTAAAAAAAATATAATAGATATATATATCTTAAAAAACTTAAGATTTTAAACATGTGTAACTACAATGTATTGTAATTTGACCAAACTAAAATCAGCCTTGTGCAAAGCTGTTTGGCATCCCGTCTGACATGGATAATAATTCAAAACGGGTACAAGCTACAGGGTATTTTTATTACTGGCAAAGATGCTTGCAGGGAGTTGCTTGTGCCCAGATTCTCTGTGCTGTAGTGCAAACCCCACGGTACCAACACATGCAGGAACTGGGGATTTCCACAGGCCTGCTTCAGGAAATCCTCTCAGACTTCTCAACAGGGTGAGCAAACTTCTTGGGTGTGTCTGTTTACTGTCTGCAATAAATGCAGTGGGAGGGAGAATAAATATCCCAGTAGGCCCTGTGTGAATCAGCAGCTTCGTGGCTTCAGACCAGCCCAGTCCATTGATCTGGTTGCTGTTGTGAGACTAATGGGCTCCAGACTCTGCTGTCGGGTACTCACATTAAGGTGAGGGTCACGTTAATACCGTATTGAAGGTTGATTTGTTTATAGCTTCATTAAATCCAGCCCATAATGAGTCCCCAGGTCATGCACAGAGATTAAATTCCACTGATAATGTGACCTTTAATGTCTGCCCTCAAAGGGACGAGAGTTCCCTCCCTCCCTATCTGGGAAGAGAAGAAAGCTCATCAAATAAAGCCTGTGCAGTGCTTTGAAGGTATGAAATTCTACGTGTGGTTATTCAGGATTCTTGAGTGTCTTATCTCTCCCTGTGACTGTTGTGTGAAGTGACAGGCTAAACTCTGCTCTAAAAAAAAATTGTTTCCCTGATAATGTAGGGAATTTGATTTCTAATCATTTAGACATTATTTCTTTTAGTGTTTCCTTTAATTTTCTATATTTTAGATTTTTTTTTAATGTAAATTATCTGTAGATGGAAGAATAAGCATAAGATGGAAGAATAAAGGCCTGTGGTAGGGAGACTGCCACTAGGTGCATAATTAGGTTGAGGTGTACACAGTACAATGCCCAGAAGTGTTACAAAATAAATCTTCCTTTTAAAAAAGCCACCCATTGTGGCTGGGCAGAATATCCTTGGAAATTTCTCTAAAATATCTCCAAAGTATCTCTGTAAAATTTATATTTTCCTTCTCTTCCCCAGGAGGTGTCACTGGCTGGCTAAAATAGTGACCAGTACCAAAACAGACCAATGTTTGCTGTGCTGCACATACTGGTCTCAGATTTGTAGCACTAGAGCAAATCCTCAGCTTCCTGTGAGCTTGCAGGCAGATGTGCCATTATTTTCCCAGTAAAAGCTCTTTGGCCATGAGTGATGGTGCAAAAGTTGAGCCAAATAAAGCCACCTTCAAGGCTGTGGAGAACGAGCCATTTCTGCTTTGTAAGAGCCCAAAGAAGAATTCCTGTCTTCAGTGAAAGGTGCTATCAGTGCTCTGCCTTTCAATCACAGCTGCTGGCGCCTGTTCTGAGTTCAGAAAGTCTGGGTTGCTATTGGGGCCCACTCAAATCCCAATGCCAGGTGCCTTGTTTCATCTCAGATGATTTGTGTAGGTGTAGAGGCACATTTGGTGGTTCCTGTCAGTTCCTAGCAGTGGTTATTACATTAAGGTTTAAAATAAACCTCTTTCTGTCTTTGATCAGGTCCCTTCTGTGACATCTGGGTTTCAGGCAGCAGTTGACTTGCTCAGTCCTTTGGCTTTGTTTCAGTTCTCTGCAGTCACCCGAGGAAAGGAATCCCCTTCAGAGCAGAGTAAGTGTCAGGTGGCTTTTTACAGTGGTGCTCTGTGTCTCTCTGTGTGTGCCATTGGTCTCTGTGTTAAAGCTGTATATTCAAACCATTCCAGAAGCAGGATTCTGTTTACTCATTTAAAACCCACCTTAATAACTTATGAACAATCAGAAGTTCCACTGAACTTTGGTCATTTTATTCCCAAAATACAGTTTTGAAGATTTCTGATTTGAAACTTGTGTTTTCCTCAGCCACTGGCTGCAGTAAGTGAAGTGATTTAAAGATAGATCAAGGCATGAGCAAGGAAGATGTGAGTTTGTTTATTCAAGCTGCAAACCAGGAACGTCAGACTGGAATTTTATTTCTTGATTCATGGATTGGAGATGTAGGATTCTCTGCATCCTTGTAGGACTCATTTTGTGGCATGTCTCGTAGGGATATTTCAAATGAGCATCTCAGGTGAAAACTTTTCCCTGTGCAGTTGATAAACGCTGTTCTTCTATTATGGTTTTACTGTCAAGGTCTGCTTGGAAGACACCACCATGTTTCTCTCCCCACCTCTCACCCCCTTGGTGTTTATTTGCGTTTCTTGTTTTTTCAGATCTTCAGAATCTCAAAATTTTAGGCCTGGCCTACTTCCTGTACCTCTTCCTGTTTTCTGGCTTGGAGTACACACTGAGTTTTCTCACTCACCAGAGATTCCACTTCAGCAGGTATTGCAATAAATGTGGTATATTTTGACTAGGATATTTTCCAAAATCTTGATTTAAGGTCTCTTCATGTATTTTTTCAAGAGAGGCTTTCAGACATTAGTAAAACCATTCAGTAAAACTACCCCTTTCAGTGTTCAGTGGTATTTGGGCTTTGTGAGAAGAATTTATGAAATATAGGCACAATGTTTATCATGAAAGGAGGTACTCAATCTACAGCTTCTAAAAAGTAGGGAATATAAATACCCAAGATGAAATTAAAGCTAATGAAATAGGTACAGCTGTGCTAGTTGTATTGATTACAATAAAACCTTTTCTTGCTCGGGAGAGGTTTTGGGTATCAGGACAAATCTCGAAGCTCAAAGAGGTGAAGGACGGGGGGATATCTGTGTGAGGATTTTTGCTCCCCAGCAAAATCTGCATGGCATATGGTGTGCAGTCATGTCACAGAGCCTGATTTCTTGTAGTCAACCACCAGAGAAGAAAGATAATAGAATCCACCAACAGCTCAGCTTGAAATACTTTTCCTGCCAGTTCATAGGAAGAATTCCAGCCAGGAATGGGAATGTGCAATTTGATTCCTGTGCATGTCCTTCCCTCTGAGTAATTCCTGGGAGATTGTCTCATCTTTCCCTGTCTGCCTTTCATTAGTCTGTGGTTTAACTAATCTGTGTGTGTCAAGGAGAGGTTTTGTAGTGCGCTGAGCTTGGCTGTGTCCTGTGCATCCAGGGCAGCCCTCAGGAGCTGCAGAGCTGCGTGCCAGCAGCGCAGTCTCTGAGGCAGCGAGCTGCTTGTGGAGCTGAGGCCCTTCACTTGAGAATATCCACATAATTCACTCAATAAGGGAGGGAAGAGGGAAAACTGAAGAAAATTGAAGGGTGGAGGGAGAGATGTCTCAGACTCCCCAGCGTGACACAGGATCACCAACCAAGCTGTGCCTTGCTGACCTCCAGCAAACCCTCGGTGGAGTTGCACCTTGGAAACCAGCACCTCCCACACACACTCCCAGCACGGGGCCTTTCATGTGCTCAGTCTTTGTGGGCCACCCCACAAGCCCTGACCTACCCCACAGCAGTCCAGAGGTGGCTGCAGCACTTGCCAGCATTGTCCCATCGGCACAGCAAGACCTGGGAGTTTCCCCAGTTGCTCTCTGCTTGCCGTGGCAGCTGCTGGCAGTGTTGTGGGAGCTCTGCAGTGCTGGGTGAGCCCCGAGGCTTTTTGTGTCACTCAGGGAGGGTCGGCCCGGAGCGGTGAATCCCAGGGCGGAACGCTCCGTGCGTGACTCCATAATCTCTGTTTTTGCCTCCCTTCCAGCATGCAGCAGGGCAAGATGTTTTTCTTTATTGGAATAACAATGGCTGTGATCCAGGGAGGCTATGCTCGCCGAATCAAGCCAGGAAATGAAATCAAAGCTGTAAAAAGGGTAAAAAAAAATAAATAAATCAATATTTCTTTGTCTTTCCCCCTCCCACAAATCTGAAATGTTAATTTTCAGTTTTAAGGGTAGTTGGAGGTTATAACTGTATTTGTCCAATCAAAAGAAACTTCTGTCTTAACTTTCCAGCTAAATGACTTCTCAAAACTGGTCGTTGGGCACTTATCTAACTAAACTTTGGAAAACTAGAGCTCTTTCTTATGATATGAGCAACAAGAGTACTGAAACTTTGTGTTCTTCATTATTTAATTGCAGTAAGGAATGAGAACAGATTGTCCATCTGTGTAAGTTAGGTAAAACATTGTGAAGAGAATGCTTTATTTCACTGATTTCTCTTGCAGTGCTCAAACTAAAGCTGCTTCAAGGCTTAGCTCTGACTTTCTTTCTGGGAAATGATTTTCAATCTGGCTATCTTTGTGCTTGACAGACTTTCCCTAGAGTATATTCACTGCTGGGCAGGGAGAAATAGATTCATTTTCTGCTCTTTGGTTTGTGGTAATCAGTATTACACGTAACAAAAGCACGTACCCATGTTCAGACTGAGGTTTCACGACAGCAGTGTACATTCCTTTGTTTTGCTTGGCTCTTTCCTCCCAGAGGTGCTGCAGCTGCTGTGCTGGGATGACAGGGAACAGCTCCCTGCAGTTTGTACAGCCGTGGGGACAGTAGATGTGTCTTGTCCTTTACATTTGTGTGTGGAACTAAACAAAGCACTGCCTTGGCTCCTTGGCAATAGGTTTGGACTGTTAGAGCTTTGATATATATATTTTGAGGCCAGTGTGATTTCAGTGGTGGCAGGGTAGCAGATTTCCAAACCACTGCATTCCAGTGAATTGACTCAGCTTCTCTTGAAGTGATTTCTGCTAGTGAAACGATCTCCACCCTGGTCCCTGGCAGGCGAAGGTTGATGTCAGGCTGCTGGTGTCACGTTTCCCTGTGGATGAACATCAGCTGTGCTGCTTCAATCCCCCGTGTGCTCTGCCAGCCCGCCGTGTTTGCTGGCACTGCTCTGCCCTTTGCACCTCTCTCTCCTTTTCATACCCCTTCACCAGCCCTGCACTAGGGCGTGCAGTTACCTCAAACACTCACTTGCTGGGCTGATGGCTCCCCGTGAACACCCCTGTCCTCTCTGCAAGGCCCTGCTCTCAGTGGATGCCCCTGGGTTTTGTGGGAGTTCCCCCTTAGCTGAAATTATTCTGGCAGTTTGTGAATCTGCACCGTATGGCAAATGTGGCCTTTCTTAGCACAGTGGTTACAGTAGCTCATTTATCACTGAATCTTCAAAATGAGGCACTCGGTGGCAGTGAATGCCCTCCTTTATCACACATGAAGCTGATCTGTCTTTTCTGCAGGAGCTCTGTAAGTGAGTGAGACATCACAGGGGAATGGAAGCCCAGCTCTTGGAGGAGTGCTTTATATTTTTGGAGTTTGAATTTTAGATGCACCCTCTCCCCCCTTTTTTCCTCTTGGCTACAGAAATCTGAAAGCTGAAGACAAAATCAGCCAGTAACACTGAGAAAAAGCAGAGGAGCTGTAGTCCCGCTGCACAGAAGCTTTTTATTCTCTTGTGCTAGCTCAGGAGGTGAAGAGTTAAAGCCAGATTTCTGTCCAGGTCAACAAAGAGCAAGAGAACAAAATCCCCCCAAATCGACAGATGTGTAGAGAGAGAACTTGCATGTGGTGTGCAATCATGTGGCAGTGAGAGGGAACAGAAAAGTTCATTGTGCTGATGTGTGACCATCCAGGTGACTTTGAAATGTCTCCTTGGGAAGAAAGGGCTTTCTGCTTGTACCTTGTGTGCTGTCCCATCCCCGGCAGGACACCTGGAGTGAGGCTGTGACAAGCTGGGCTCAGATGTAACCGTGTGATTCATCCTCTTGCAGGCCATTATGTTGCTGATTCCAGCGTTCCTGTTAATTGGATGGGCTGCAAATGTGACCATGCTGAGTGCTGGACTGTTGCTGTACTCTTTTGGTGAGCTCTTCAAAAGGCACTGCAAGTTAAGCACAAATGATTCTTCTTCATGTACTTATCCACACTGTTAAAAAAGATGCACTTCTAATTTCAAACTACAAGTAACAGAAAGCTGACACTTGGGTTTATGAAACACGAACAAAATGGTGTCTGGGGTTTTTTCTGGTGCTGTTTGTCTCACAGGAGGTTGTCGTGGTGGTATTGGAAGGCTCCCCAGTGCTCCTGTTGTTCTGTCTCACTGTGGAGCTCTTGAGGATGGTTTTTTTTTACCTCTCTTAGCAGACCTAGAAGCAAAGTATTCACTAAATAGCTCACCTCAGGGAAAAAAAAAGTGAGATATTGAATCTTTGTACCTGAGTGGTGTTGCATTATGTCTCAGGCTGGAGACCTGCACCCTCTGAGGGTGCTGGGACCGAGCGAGAGTGAGGGTCAGGTGTTTTCAGCGTTTGCATCAATCCTGTTCTGCCAGCCTAAGCTTTGTTCAGGGAAACAGTCACGAATGAGGCTGGATCCATCTACTGGATGTCTAAAAAGAGATTTCAGGGATTATCAATGCTGCTACCTGCTGTTAAGCAGCTCTCCCTCTCCGGGCTCTCCCTGCGGGTTGGCTGCAGGGGTGTCCTGTCACTGAACTGGAGTGAACGCGGTGGTGCCGGAGCGCCCAGAGCTCAGCAAGTTTCTCTGCAGCAGCAGCGAGTTTGAGCCCCGTTGGTCACTGTTGCTCTTGTCTGTTCTGAGCTCTGCTGTTCACTGACAGTCTCTTCTGTGGATTTTTCCAGCTGCTGCCATTGTTGTCCCGTGTTTGTCAGCGGTGGTGTCGGGCTATGGTGAGTGACCTTTGTATGGACTTGGCTCTCGTTAGCCAGAACTCAGCTGAGTGAAGCCTCCCCAGGAACAGCCGTGGATCCATCTCGGGCCCTTCTGCTCGGGAGGGATCACCCCATGGCTCATTCCTGTCTCATAACTGATAATTCCAGCGCTAACAGCAGCGGTGCTCAGAGTGATATCACACTGGAGTTTTGTGCTGTGTAACACGCCTCAGCTCCGTGTGACGAGCAGTGAGCCAAGGCCACAAACAGCCCTGAGAGGAGGGAACAGTCCGGGCTCTCTGAGAAGGACACCAGCCATCCCTGGCCAGCAGTGAAATCATTTATTGCTCATTCCTTAGAAAAGGCCTTCTGAGGAACCCTCTGAAGCCTCCTGGCGCTGGTTGCTATGTAACCTTGTAGAGCAGCAGATGTAGCTGTGGTGCCATCTGTGGATAACACGGCTTTGGGTCAGCTGGCAGCCAGGACTGCAGTACTTGCTGAGGCTGAAAAGCAAGGTTTTGCTCATTAATGTCATTTTTGCGTTGCTCTTATTTAATTTGCGCCCACAGTTCTGTGTTTATTGTACACCTGGGCCTTCTCAGAAAACCTTGTGTACAACGGGAAGCTTTTGTTTTGGATAGGCTTGGGGCTTTCTGGGAGCTGTGGAGCACGCACCACAAATGGGCCTGGTCAGGCACCCGTGCCAGGCCCCGGTGTCTGTGCAGGTGGGAGAGCCTTGGTGGAGGGCAGGCACACCCTGGGGACCGGGTGAGAATGATGGGAGGGGAAGGTGCGAGTGGGAAACAGCCCCGGAGAGCTCGCAGAGCTCCGGCCACGCCCAGACCCCACTGAGTGTCACTCTGCTTGCACAGGCACTGCCGGCCAGAAGGGACGAGTCATGGGCATCCTGAGGAGCCTGGGCGCCCTGGCCAGAGCCCTGGGGCCCATCCTGGCAGCTGCAGGTGAGTGTGGCCTCTGCTGCTTCCTCTCTTTGCCACCCGACGGCCCAGGGGGGACAGAAGGGGCACGGGTAGCCCCTGCACGGGGTCAGAGCCCCTGAGCATTTTAGGGAAAAGGGACAGAAGAAGGGGAAGCAGCCTCAGAGCTTGAACCTGGGCTAAGGTTAACGCCAGGCAAGCCAGAACCTGAGGGCAGCCGTGTGCCAAGCTCCTGGTCCCCTCTGTCTCAACCACGGGGGCAGCAGCTCTGTGCAGGTACTGTGAGCACGACAGCTCTGAGGGCACTCACAGATCTGCAAGGACAAGCACAGTAACGGGATCAATCCCCTTTCTTTTGCAGTGTACTGGCTGGCCGGGGCAGAGATTTGCTTCACTCTCTGTGGAGCTTTTTTCCTCGTCCCTTTGGCTCTACTCAGGTCTGTAAAACAGCAGACGAAGGAGGAGTAGGAAGGAACCACAAAACCATCACCAGCTTCCAAGGACCTGACTCTCATCACCTGCCTCTGCTGAGCAAATAGCAAAAGGAAGATTCTGATCTCGGGGAAGGAGATACACGATGACCATTTGCAGCAACAACACCCAGCAGTTAGGATCAGGTGGGCTCCCAGCCAGCTGGATGAGCTTTGCAAATAGAAAAGCTCCAAACAAACAAAAACAGACACACCCCTCCCCCCCAAAAAAGAGCTGAGTAAAGCATGAAGAGCAGCAGAGGCAGCACAAGAGCAGCAGGCCTGGAGCCCTCCCCAGGTGCTGCTGCACACAGGGCTCTGCTGCTCACCCGAGCTGGGCTGGCACAGAGCCGGCCCTCAGGACCCTTCTCATGGGGTTTTTGTACAAGTGGGACCAGAGCTCTGCCCATGCTGCATCCGCACCGGCAAACCCGGTGCTCAAACAAAAGCAGAAGCACACTACAGGCTGCTGGTACCCACTGGCACCGTGGCACGGGTGGACTCTTTTAATTCTAAATTACATTTGCAGAGATGTTTTCTATTTCTAATCCCGGGTGATGTTTTTGATGACCAAGCCCCGTTCCTTTCGCGTTACAATAAACGGTTACACCGAACAGTCCCGTGGTCAGTGCGTTACGGTTGCTGCACCCCTCCGAACTGAACATCCCTGGCTGGCTGAGGCGAGAAGGGGCCAGAATGGGACCCGAGGTGCCAAAGGGCTCCTGGAGGGAGGCAGGAGGGATGACAGCACCAGGCTGAGCCCATCGAATGGCTGGGGGAAGGAACCTCCCCCGGCTCTGCCCGCTGCTGAGCGGGGAAGCTCTGGGAAGGGAGCTCTGTAGTAGCCAATTCTGAGAATGAAAGCCATCCTTAATCAACACATTCATCACTAAAAGAAAACTAAGCAAATGAGGTTACAGAATAAAAGTGTACAAGTTTTGAAAGCAGAGCATGATTTTTTTTTTTTTCAAGAGTTTTATTTGTGAGTAGAACTTAATGATACAAGAAAGAAAGAAAAATACAGGACTTTATTCTGCCCCAAAGTGTGTAACCATACCATACATGACTACATTTCATATTGTAATACAAAGAACTAAAAGAACAAACTACAAAATTAAGAAATTAAGAGTCATTGCGTTTGTGGTCAAGATAAATGGAGGGACTTCAGTAAAGAACTGAAACATACAGTAATTAGTCATTTAGTTAAGACCCTGCAATAAAACACAATTTAGCAAAATAAGTGTTGTTTGCATCCTAGTGTACAAGGACATACAATGTTAGAGCAGAAGCTGAAAGCCATTGGTGCCATGCAGTCCTGCCTGAGCGCTGCTGTCCGGGGGCTCCGGCCCAGTGCCCGCCTGCTCTGCCCCACACCGGCCCTGTCACCTCTCCCGCGCTCCCAGCGGCCACCTCGAGCCCTCTGTTGTCACTTGAACACCGACAGCTCAATTCCACTTCCAGCTGTTCCCCTCCGCTGCCCAAAGCCAGCCCGAGGCATCGGCACCACCCCGGGCTGCCCCACCCGCTCCGCCCGGCCCTCCGTGCTTTCTGCTGCATGAATGTAAGGCATTAGTTCTCTGCTATTGTACCAATTGCGACATTTACCGTTGTCCTAAAAGGTTCCATATCCACGGCCCGCTGTGTTACGGACACTTACTGTGAGTCAGAACGTCGCCCTCAGCCCCGCGGGGAGTTGGGGCTTTGCTGCTGTTAAACCCCAAATGCAAATTCGAGAAACCAGAACTGGTCCCTGCCCCGCCGGCCCTGGGCCGGGGAGCGGCTCCCGCTTTCCAGAGAATTCCACAAGCTTGACCTACCTGATCTTAAACTACTTTTATAATTAGTGATAGACAGAAGCATGGCAAGAACTGGGAAACGGTGAACTCGGTGGTGAGAGTGATTTGCCATGCCGCACGTTAAACAAACATTTATAGCAAACGGTGAAAACGCACCTTTAAGGTTACACGGGATTTCTGTACTCGACTGCTGGCAACGACAAAAAGATTTAAAGAAATACCAGCTTTGGTAAGTGAAAATAGAATTACTATAAAACAAGGTGAAATACTCAGTGTGACGCATTTACATTTTTATCAGTGGGAAGGAACAAACACAAAAAGGCTGCACATGGCGTTCGTGCACAGCGAGGTTGCATGTGCAACAAAGGGATTCTTAAGAGGATGAAAAAACCTGTGCTAAGGCTCAAAACACACCTGCCCATGCTCCTCCACACCACCACCTGAAAAACTCCTGAAATGCTTTTACTTCAGTTACTTTTTAACCTTTTCTACCAGCCAAATCACCACATGACTCAGCGAGGCAAGAGCAAAGACAGATTTCCCTTAAACTGTAATTCACTAGAAAGGAAAACAACAAAAAAAAACCAGCCAGGCCAAGATTGGGCTCTTTGAACACACAAACATGAGTGGAACACACCACGGACATTTCAGTCCTAGACATCAACGACTGATTTCACCAGCCAGTTATAAAATAAAACAAAACGAAGTGAAAAACACCATTTTATAACAACAGTGAGAAGGAAGAAAGAGAGGAAGCAACGGAGAGCCTCAAAGCTTGGCCAAACCACAACCTGTACTCACAAGCTTGCAGAAGCTTACATGTCAGTTCAAGAATTCACCCCCCTTGAGAACACCACTACAAAAGCATCCTCTCTAAAAGTCAAAATTGAAGAAATTTACTTGTGACTTGGAACAGAGTATTGGAAAGAACACTTCTCGTGGTAAGCAATGGGTGTTTTATTTTTAATTGTGATTCTTTTTTTAATATTCTTTTGCAAAGCAGTGCAGGCTTTAAATTAAAAATAGTGAATCAATGCCTTCCACATGGAAGTCATTTACATTTCATTACTAAGTAGGGATCAGATCTGTGGCAGCTGCTGAACACACAGGATTAGCACCTTTTTGGACATGAGTTTCTGGTTATAACCCTAAACAATCAAGCCATAACTCGAGGGGCTGGTTGGATTAATTGTGGCATTCATTTACATAGTAAGACAAAACACTCAGTACGATCTGGTACATTCTAGTGGTTAATGGATTTTAAAATATGACAGTGTTTCTGCAGTGGGTTGGCCTTTAGGAGTCACTCTTCTTTTTGCTCTTCTTCAGGAAGGAAGGAGTGCGAAACTTCTTTTTCTTTTTCGATGGGGACTTCCCTGGAGATTCATCACTACCTGCATCAGCTGCTGTCCCCTCCTCAGCTGTTGGCGTTGCTGCCTCTTCAGTGGCTTGGGACTGGGGTTCCTTGTTTTCCGCTGCAGGCGGTTCCGTTTGGCTTTTGGGCACGTCGTGATCACATCTCCCTTCCTCCTTTCCTAAGGGAGGGAAGCCGAGTGCTTCCGAAGGCTCATCGGGGGTGAGATCTGGGAGGGTTTGCTTGAAGGTTGCAGCGTCACTGTCATCTCTGTAGGTCTGGTCCTGCCGTGTCTCTGGTGGACGGACAGACAGCGAGAGTCAGTTTACAACCGTGTCCCTGGAGCGGGGCAGGCGAAGCGGGTGGATGGTGAGCGCGCTCTAAAAGAAACTAAGAGATTTACTTTGCTTGAAAGCCTTTGTAATAGGGCTGTTCCCCAGCTTTGGCCACGGAAAAAAGAAAGATATTCCAAAGTTCTGTTTGTTTTTAAGCTTTTTCACACAGAACAGATAAAGCTGAATCGCATCGGCAAGAAAGTAACTGCTCAGACCTGTAGCTCCTGTTTTACTGGTGACATTTGCAGGCAACGCAATATTTTAGTGAAATAAAGCAGGAATTAAACCCACAGTTTTCACAGGCATTGAGTAGAGTGTTTCACAATTCCATACCTTTATTCTTATT
This sequence comes from Regulus satrapa, assembly GCA_013396955.1. NCBI lineage: Eukaryota > Metazoa > Chordata > Aves > Passeriformes > Regulidae > Regulus > Regulus satrapa. Next base: position 415,092 of record VWZN01002261.1, read on the forward strand.
TCTTTTGGATAGATAAAACTAATTGCTGATTTGCAGCGATGCCATCCATGCAAATCCCTTAATTTCCAAATTGTCGGCTTGCCAATTTATAATCCCAATAATATTTTTCCCTAACTGATATTGCTTCAAAATACAATTTCCTATCACAAAGGCTTTTTTTCCCCCCGCAAGATATGAGTAGATATTATGGATTCCTATAAGTAAAATCCATGTAGTTTATCAAATTAAATGAGCTCGGCAGGTTATGCAATACAGCTTTTTTTGTTTATTGTACGTGACGTCAAAAGCCAAACTCACCCTGCAGAAGGCACCACCAAGAGTGCAGCGGTGGCCGCGTGTCCAAAGGGGAACTGACCCCCTCCTCCCTCACCTGCCACGCTGTCCCCACTCACCGCTGTGCTCGGGGGCTGCTGTGTTTAAGGCTCCTCTTTGGGCACGGGTTCCAGCAGGAGTGCTCTGGGGAGCCCCTGCGGTGCTCTCCTGCACCGCAGCCGAGCAGAGTCCCGCCAGCGGAGCCACATCTATCCCCGCTGACGTTACGTAAGGAGCAATTGAGAGCAAAATCCAGGCCATGCTCATTGTGGAGTACAAATGAAAGGCAGCTATTTTTTTTTTTTTTCTCCTCCTTTCAAGATCTTGTTTGTTTTAATTTGGAAAGACTGAAGGCTTTCACAAGAATTTACAGAAAACGCTTGATTAACTTTCACATTTTTCCTATAAAAATGACAGCGTTCTTTTGGCTTCTGCCAGATGGGATTAATAATTCTCTGCTATATTTTAGAGGGCTCTGTTCTGCGAATACCTGCTAGGAAACAAACACGTTGTGCCTAGAGCACCACGAACTTCTACTAGGTTAGATGAACACCACACGCGAGTATCCAGTGCGAAGCACTCGGAATGCACAAGTTAGCAGTTTAAAAGTTATAATGCAGGCAGGGTTTAAATCAGAGCAAGAAAGAGAAAGCAGTTATGTACAGTAGGAGTTCCCTCCTGAAGCTGTAGTTTAGCCTGTCTATGTATGGCAGACAGATTCCTAAGGAACACCAGTTAGAGTTCCTCACTACCACCCACCCTGCTTTCGGATTCGACTCCTCAGGAATTCACTGGAAACGCTGCTGAGCTCTTCTGTGCCAGGACTTGTGGGAATGGCTCAAAGCTGCCCCAGGGGAGGTTCAGACTGGATTTGGGGAAGCATTTCTTTCCTGAGAGGGTGGCCAGACACTGCAACAGGCTTCGCACTCACTGAGAGCTGCTCGAGGGGCCTGACAGCGCTCAACAGGCGTTAGGACAATTAGCTTTGACTTCTGCTCAGCCCTGAACCGGGTCAGACACTCGGACTGGATGGTCGGTGTAGGTCCCTCCCAAGCAAAAAATACTATATCCTATTCAGCAGTTGGTCCCATTTTTAGAACAGGCACCATATTGGACTGTCAGGTTTATTTAATTTTTTTTTTAATTCAGTTTAAAAGGTAGTTTTGAAGTTTTTAAAAAGGGATTAGGAATTGTTCAAATTAAAGAATAGGAAGCTACAGGCATTCAAACAGTATTTGCCAGCTGGCCTGAGCACTGAATAAATACAAATGGGTTTATAACTCATTAACCCAGGACTGCCATCCTTCCCAGTTTGTCAAGTTCCCATCATCCTTAATCAATTAACGTGATGCTGGAATCAAGCAAGCATCTGTTTATCTAGTTTGTTAAGGGCAATATTTTACCAGAATTCAGAAGATTTACCAATTCCACATTCAATTAAGCCAGCACAAAATATGTAAACGCCCTGCTACTCTACTGGAGGGATTTCAGTAACATAACTAGCAGACTTTAAAAACATATTTCTTGCTGCAAAACCTGTTTACAGTTTAAGAACTCAGCAGCACCTCAACATTTTAAAAGGTTTTTTTAAATAATCATGTTTACATCCATGCTCTTCCTTTACATATATATATATACATACACACACACTGCGAATTAAGAGTTTAAAGCATAACATCAATACTGGTGTGTGTTTACAATTCTTATCGTATACAAAAATAAAAGTTTATGGGGTTTTGTTTTGATTTATTTTTCAAGACAAAGATGTGGACGAACATACAAACTAGGCTATAACTGAGTTTCAAACATACTTGACTGATTTCAGCTACACTTCCATAGAAACAGTATGATGAATCCAAGTCGAGAAGAGGTTGTGTACTGAGAACATGGTCATTCAACAGAACCTCCCCCAACCAAAGTCATCATGGTGTGAACATCCAGTTCCTCTCTAAAACAAGCTTTGTATGTTTGTCCTGGAAAACTGATACGACTACAAGAGTTTGTCAAACACAATCCCCAGTTTAAAAGAACTCTCAGGTTTCAGAACTTTATCAGTAACATCGCGGGTGTCTACAATATAGTTTGACTTTCACACCTATGACAAACACTGACTTTTGGATATAACAGGACATACAAACATCCTTATTCCTTTAAAGTATAATCTGAGGGAGCCATGCAGAGCTAGCCAAAACAGCTGTAGAAGTTGCTGCCACCAAGTACTTGCTGCTATTCCTTAGATGGAATTTGAATTCCCTATGGTTATCACAAAACATAGGAGTAGTCCCATATCCATTTCCATGCAGAAGTCTGCTGGGTAAATTGAAATCCATGTCAGTGGATTTTGCTCTGGAATAGATTAGGAACTCTTCTGTTTTGTTACCAGGCCCAAGCCGTGTGGGCAGCAGCAAACTGTTGGGGCAGAAACTTCCAGGGCTGTTTCAGCTATATCTGCCAGGCAACTTCAGACTATTCCTTTTAAATTGAGGAATTGGACACACAGATATGGAAACACAGAAGGTGACTTTCACAGTCTCTCTCAAAGGGGGAGTGCGCTTTAACATGAGATCTGCAACTGCCTGGAATTACATGGAATTGAGAACCAAAGAAATCAACATCTTAACTGAAAAAGCCTGCTTTTTTTTTTAAAGAAAAGCAAAACAAAACAAAAAAAACACACCCTTAGTAAACAAAGATGCAAGAGTGAAGCAAAGCACAAAAGCAGGTCAGAGTATGGAATGATACTTACTATGGTAACAGGTATTCTTTAGCATATCCATCTCCTGTTTGTAACGCAGCCACAAGAAGAAAAAAGCACAAGTAGAGAATCTATGCATTCATCACAGCCATTGTGTTACGTTAGAAGAATGGTTGCAACCATTCTTGTAGAAAACAGAATGAGATGAAGTAGTGAATGGCAGACTAACAGACAAGTGATATATCCAATGTACAAGGTAAAGGAAACAAGACAATAATTGGATTACACCTGATCAAGATTATAATTTTATCCCTTTTTTAGGGAATTATCGACCTTAGCAGCCCTGTTTGCATTTTATTTTAAACTATGACATAAGGTGAGCAAATAATCAAATTTAGATTCGAATTGAATAGGAAAAACATTTACTGAGGTGTAATCCAAGTACAATAATGTTTAAGAAATGTGCAATCAGTGAAGAAGATTTACCAAAGCATCTAGATATGTGTCTGGTTCACCATCAGACACTATTTCATTTAGTAAAGAGCAATTATCTCGCAGAAAATGTACAAAAAGGTAAATCAGTTGAGAAACACCAAGAGATGAGAAGGCAGTTCTGAAGCGATGGGAATTTGTCTTTCTATTAATGCACACTTCTTTATTATTGTAAACAGAACTCCTGTTAAGACTCACAGTTCAGTGGAGCGCCTGGTAGGCAGTACACAATGGAACACAAGAGGCCATGGGCTGATTTTAGCTGGGTTCCTGCACTGCCCCGCGCCGCTCACTGCGCTGCAGCCCTGCCTGCCCCGCCCCACGGCAGCAGAACGTACCTTCCTCTATTTTAATCGGCGTGCTGGGAGGAGTTCGAGCTGAACTGGCCTCAGGGGGGCTCTTCTCCTTCTGTGGCCTGCCATCTTCTGAAGGCTCTGCAGGTGTAGGTAAAGGGAAATTTAAAAGGCTAATAAAAACCTCTCAGCACGTAAGAAAACAAGCATCCTTTTGCTCCATGCACCAAAGATACCAATACATTTTTCTGAATCAAAATTCGGCCAGGATATTAAATAATACCAAAACAAGCAAAAGAAAAGGAAGCGATAGTTTGATACTAACAGAACTGTTCGAGTTGCTGTTGTGCTCTGTAGCTCTTTTTGGAGGGCTTTTTCTTCTTTAAGAGGGCACAAATAATGAAATAATTTATTGCTTGGTTTATACTGCAGTTATAAAGAAAACTTGTGAGGAAAAACCACAAGGAAAATACAAAGAAATATGGAAGAGGGGATATGCTACCAGGCCTACACAACACTCTAGGTAACACTCTTTTGCTTGCTTTGTATTGCTGAAATTTGGAGTCAACACAATCGCATCCCGAAAGAAAAGAAGACTGCACAGATAATCAGAAAAACATGCAGTAATTTTATGATTACAAACAGATTTCCCAGTGGTTTGAGTATTTGTTATTAGTAAGGAGAGTACCCCTCGCTTCCAGCTTTAAATAGCCCTAGATCCAAAGGAAAACATGAATAGAGTACACCATATATCGGGAACAACACAAAAGCGTTGTTCCATCCAGTTCACCTACACAATTAAAGTGAAATCAGTCCCACAGATGAGAGTCAACTGACAGCATTTCCACATGGTGGAGATAAAGAAGTTGTTCTTTGGATTGCAAGCACAGCTGTACCACGTTAGTAATACCTGAGGCCTCAGCCAAAAGGTCAGGATCGGACCTTAGTGCTTTGATCACTGCAGTATGAAATTCCTTATGGGAGGACTTCTGCCCATCTGGCTCTTCTCCATTTAGATGTGGGATGATTTGCTGCATGGTCTGACAAGAAACCCATGCAGCGGCAAACTGAATGTTATCTAAAGACTTAGACAGTGATGATACGTCATGATCCTGTAAAGTCTTCGTATCTGCTCCTTGAAAGGTGTTTGATCTGCCTTTCAAATCCAGAGATTTTTTCTCTGACGTGTTTTGCTCACTGCTGGTGTGATTTCTAAGCACTGCACTCTGTTCCCCAGCTGGTGTCTGTCTCAGTAACACAGTCTCTCCATATTTTGATACCTTAGCTAAGAAGGATGTGGCATTGTTACTGAGAGAATAAAGGAATGCAGTTAAACAGGCATGACAGCACAGCACCCCACCCCACCCCACCGAGTACTTCATACACCAAACACAACAGTTCAGACATTGTGGTCCCAAAAAGCAGCTACGGGAACACACACTGCAAACAAACAGCACTTTGGGTTCCTGCCTCACTCAAATTCCAAACCGCACACCAGATGAGCGTTGTGAGTATCATCCCTTAAAATGATACCGAAGTGAAACAGGAGAACCACTTCAGATGCAGCAACAGCCTCTCGTAGCACAAATCTGTCATAATTCTGGGATCATTTTAAAAGTCCATTTTGGTAGAAGTCCCCAAGATGTTGCATTTCCAAGCAACAATCCATTTTATTCTTCTGTACCTTCCCCATTCAACGTATTTCTCAAATCCATGAATTTCAAGGACTTAAAAACCTGCTATGAAGCACCACCATTCCCTCACCTCAGCCTAGGCTCTAGCAGAAAAAAACCAGTACTGAAACACCCTTTTGGCTGAAGGTTCAAGCTTTCAGGTTCCTACCAGCAGGAGGAACTGCCCTACTGCCAGTTTGTCTGTAAGGACAATTTTAGAGCGAGATCTGTACGTTTGACAGAACACACTTGAAACAGATGGCACATCTTCTCTCTAATATACTTCTCAAATTTCTAATTCCCACTGGAAAAACTGAAACACACAAAAGCTGGGTAATTTATCCATGGTCTTTACAGGTAACCCACCTTCCAATTACTAAGAAACTTGCTGGTACTACAATCAATTACAGAAAAAGCACATGGAGAAACCAACCTTCGGGTCCCTTCTGCTTTCTCTCTACTTCTTTGCGGTATTCTTCCAGTTCTCGATCAGTGAGTTTATTGAAGGGATTTGGTCCTGTTGTGCTCACTATGACTTTTGGTTGATATTCTTTCTCAATTATTGCCTTGGATGCAGTCACCAGTTCTCCCTGGCAAAAGAAAATTAAGATACAATCAAGCAATCAAGCAGTAACTTGCAGAACTTTTAGAGGTATAGAGGCTACAAAGCAACACAAAACAAAACAAAAACATAGCCTAGAAAATGCTACTTTTCCCTCTTTTAGATTAAAAAAAAAAATCTAGTGCAGATTTTTTTTTTTTTAAATTTGATTCACAGGAGGTTAATGTAAAGGAGAAGAAAGGTGTCCACCAGGGAATATCCAACATGAAGCAGTAAATCAGACAGCAGCCAAACAGTCTAGCTGAACTATATCTGAAGTCACAAAAGTATATCAAGTTTCTTTTTCTTGCCGCAAAAGAAACATGATACCAGGCCCACCTGCATGGCAGTCTGAGCACAGAATACTCGTAAAGGGTCAAAAACTCAGCTCATGGGCATCTTTGTTTCTGTTTTGCTTTATTATTATTATTATTATTATTATTATTATTATTATTATTATTATTATTATTATTATTATTTTGCTTTGGGTTTTTGTTTTGTTTTGTATTTTTTTTAATAACAGAAAGGCTATTTCTAGCAGTTACTACATTTCAACTAACAGATGTTATAGTAAAAAAGCCATCTTGTATATATTCTGTATACACCAGATTACCAGTTCATTATAAACCATTTTAAAGTAATTAAGGTTAACTGTAATCTGATACAAGTTAGCATATTTACATCTATAACATTTGTCATATAAGCTATATAAAAAGTTAAACAAATAAAAATATAACAAGCAATTCTAAGTACAGTAAGTTCTGGTGGACAAAAGCAGCTGCATCAGAGAATCTCTAACAATAAAGTTTTTCGTTTTTCTTCTCTAATTCTATAGTAAAGGCTACAGCCACTGAATTTTCATAGTCCCAGGTACAGAAAATGCTTGCCTGGAGATAGCTGCTCTATCTCTCAAATGTTTTGTCTAATTATTTGGTTTTATCCATTGGCTATGCAGAACTCTGATAGTAGTTTGTTAAAGACTCCTGTGTGACCTGTGCCCCATGTCATAGTGACACCCAAACTGTCTCCATCATCAGAAAGGTATTTCAACTCCACTGACCCAGCTCACCTCCATACTCAAAGTTATCTGTACCAATATTTAGAAGAAAGCATCAAAAAGTGCAGTTCAGAAATATGCTGTGGCTATGTGAAGAGAGACAAATATTCCATCCCACGTCCCCACTTCAAGGACCAGCACAGGGTGGCCTCTGTAAAACTGATGTGCAAGCAGACAGAATGCTGCTATGGATGGCAAGAGCTGCTCTGGACAAGCCGGGAGCGCCAAAGAAGTGACAGACAAGAATGTCTGGATGGAAGGAAGAGAACAGCAGTTCTGAAAGCCTGATGAGAGATCTCCAGAAATCTGCTCTAGAGCAATCCAGGCAGGTAAGATGGCTGTTAGAATCTATGCTGCTCTTCAGGAAGCAAACACCAGCCAGAAGTTATCAGAGAACAAACAGTGTAACAATAAATCTCCACTGCAAGACCCTGGAAGGAACTGCAGGAGAGAAACAGCTCTAAAACATTACAGATCACTTCCATTTTTTTCAATAAAATAAGAGAAAATTTGATTTTATATGCAGAATGTCAATAGAATGTCAAAAGCCTTTTCTCAACTATATCCATGAAGCATTGATTTGATAGTAACAGCTTTTCTCAGAAGAGAAAAGGGTCAGAGAAACATCAACCTTTGTACAAATCCTAACTGTTTCGTAGAAAATTCAAAACACCCATAAAACCTACAGGTCTAAGCTTTTAATGATGGCAGAAAACTGTTGCCCACAGAAACTTTATATTTCCCTTTCTGTCTTTGCCCACACTTCAAACTACGTCCATAGTTTGAACTGAAACTCAGCATAAGTAGCAGGACCTTGTAAAGCACTGATCTCAGGCAGAGTTTTCTGGTAACAAGAGAAGACCAAGACACACAGTACTCATTAATACCTCTGGAATGTCTAACAATCTTTGAGTGTTGCAAGTTAAATCCAGAATCACTGGGCAGAACAACTTCTAATGAAAGAGAATGTTACTGAATGCCTGTTGATGCAATGGTGACAAACAGCGAGACAGGCAGTTTGCAGAGTACCTTTGTTAAATACTGGGAACGAAAGCAGCAAATCAAGCTTATCACATTTACTAGACAGAGGAAAAAGAAACCAAACAGCAAAATGAAACCCTCTCAAATACCACCCACAATCAATGCAAACACTACTTGGATTTGCTGAGTTTTGTTGACCCAAGAGAAGCAGCATTGAAAAGATCAGAGGCAACAACATTTGATCATAATAGCAGAAAAATTATACAAGAGATAAGAAAGGAAAACTTTTAATCGGCTGAAAGCTGATTCCAGATTAACACATCCAGTTTCATTCAGTATCAGTAATATGGAAGCAGTTCTAAGGGCACCAATGAAAATGATACTGGCAGAGGGACTGATTCTATGTGGAAAATATATTATAGCAGTATGTTAATAAGGTCTGCAATATGGTTATTCTAAATCAGTATGATTACTCTGAACCATCATTACTTCTAAATCAATAAGCAGGTTTTTATCTGTTTTATTTCACAGAATAGGCCACAGAGCAGCCTTCCAAGAATTCAAATAAAAGATACAACATAAAATGAAACATGAGACAGAAAGAAAACAAGTATAAAGGACTAAAAAGACAGTACAGAATATATTTCAAATTGTTAAACATGACACTAAAAGAGAAGACTTTGCAGAGTTATCAACCTGACCATGCCGTTCAGAAATTCCTAAGAATGTTCAGAAAAACTGAACAAGAAAATTGGTGTGGAGTTACTTCCAGTATTAAAGAGCCTGAAGAGAGGGAACCAATTCTCACAGACTCACACTCTGCTTAAACATAAGATGACACGAAAAAAAATAACGTCCTAGTGATCTCACCAGGATTATGTTGATCCTAGTATTACTTTGATGATGATTCCAAAAGTATTTAGATGACTATTTGAAATTTGATCACGTGTACACACTCAAGTAACAACAGCATTTTCTCCACTGTAAGAAACACTGTATATTAATATAATAATGATAATAATTCTCTTCATATTAATGAAGAGAATGCATTTTCACTCTCTAAGGGCACACACTCCCACAGACACAGAGTCATTTATAGTCATATATAGCAATGAGACACAATATACCTTCATATTGAACACCGACCTCATACTTGCTACGTGAAAATTTCAGATAATTAAATAATTTTGTAACTTCTACACCAAAACTGGGTTTTAGAGAAAAATTCAAAACTGACCATTATTTAGCAGGCAAGCACTTCACATTGTTCTCAGGGATAAATATGACCAAAATTGGCACTTTATATATAGCAATTCTTCTTTCAATCAGATAGGTTTGTAATTATAGTCTAAGTTAACACTTGCTCCTAACGCAATCTGACAGAAATGCAGCGCCTTTACCCAAAACACCAAGATTCCTGAGGTACTGTTCATGTAGAAGTCACCACACAAACCCAGTGCCACCTCTGGGGAAGCACTGAGAGGGTCTGCATTAAGAAAAAAGCCACAGAATTTCCATTCTAAAGGAAGAGACACAAAATGGGTGAATCCCCTTCTATTTAAAAAAAAATCACTGAAAATTCGTGTGAATTTATTTTCTTATGAGACTGCAGAATGATTGTTGGTAAGAACAACCAACATTCCCTGTCAACCAGCCAAGACTGCAGCAGAAGCTTGGTTAACCAAGTCTGAACAGGAATCAAATCACACGATGCACAAGGAGGTTGTGCTGCAACACGGCCAGGACTTCTCACAACGTGGATAAAGCAAGCGACACAGCAAGATGGATTATTCACTGCTGCAGCCATAGGCACGGGAGCTCAAAGCAGTACATGCATACTGTACACAAAGAGGCTTTTTTTTCCACCCAAAATAGTGTGCACTAGTATTTGATAGAAACCATTATTTTAACTGAAAATGTAATACAGTATAAGGGTTGCTGCAATTACATGAAACTTTTTACATTCAATGTCACTGAGTGTCAAAGAATTTGTCAACGGAGAACTTGCAATTGTCTGGTACCTAAAAGTCCCCAAGTCCATGATGCTAAGGATTCTTCAGTTTCATTGAAATTTTCAGGTGGAGTTTGTGTGGGCATCGTAAGATTTGCTTATACTTCTTTACTTCACAATTATTTCATGGGAGAATCTTTCAAGGAAATTTCTCTGATAGTTTGCTTTCGTTGCTGTTATTTTTGGGGTTCATTAGATTTTTGGGTTTGGGTGACATTGTCTTAGAAGGATAATGTTTGGTTTGGGGTTGTTTATTTGTTTGTTTTGGTTTTTTCTTGGGTTGTTATTTTTTATTTCCCCAAACAGGACATTACTAAGCATTCAGGTCACAATCCATAATAAAATAATAAAGGTTATTAAATAGGCCACTTCTATTTCATAATTACTCCTGTAATTTACATTGTGATCTGATTTTACACACTATTTCAGGCAGAAAGCACTTTCATGACACCACAAAAAATGAAACAAATAATTTGGACATCTAAGTCCTAACAGAGTACTACGAGACAAAAATCACATAACCATTAGACCACTCGTTGGGTCTCTGCTATCTATGAAAATGCATGTAAATTATCTGACTACTTTTACAGAAAAGCTATGTCATTTTTTGGATGTAATACTTAAAACATATCATCGTTAAAAAAACCTGTGTTGTGATAATTATCATAAAGTTAATTTTTTACTTTGAAGGTATTATTAAGCAGAAAATAAAACCCATGCATTGTCTGGAAGAATTTGGCTTTATTTTATTTTTTGTCTTCAATCCAGAAATGGTGTTTTATTATTTTTCCTTTCAGAATATAGACAAAGCAAACTGCAATGTGAAAAACATGACCATCACGTTCTCAGTACAATCCAAGTATCTATAACACAAACTGGCTCATTACACTTCAGAAAGAGTTATAAAACCACAAGGTTTCCAACAGTGGCGTAATTCAAAGTATTCAATTCAACAGCAAAAGCCATTCTGATAATGAGGTGTTTAGGCACAACCTACAACCAAGATTTAAGAATCTTTTAGGTAGCACAGCAGAGGAGGCACTGATGCTTATTTACACGCTGTGCTTCCACACTAGATGTGCTCTGAGAAATGTTATTTGCAGCGTGCAGCTGCTCCACTCAGTCAGCCCCAACCCACCCCAACATGCCCACACCTCTTGAACTTATTCTGTATTTAACAGATATTATGTAAGCACAGACATGACTACAAGTGTGAAAGCCAATCGATTTTACACGTGTGGGGCATTACTTAGCAACTCTTGTAGGTAACTGTAGGAAGTTTTAAGGAAGGAGTTGACAGTGTTTGTCACACAACACACAGAGCGTATCCTCAGAATTACGCTGATGTAATCAGGCCGAGATCAAGCTAACTCTAAATTGATCTCAAATTAGAATAATCCAACACTAACAGCATGCATAAAGAAACCCTATATATGCAGGACCTGAGCAGCACCTTAACATCAAAAGTGTTTCCTCACTGGCTTCTACACACAAAGATCAAGATCCTTAAGACACTCTTAACAGAGCAAATTAACTGTTTGCATCATGGCATACACATAATTTGAAGATCCGTCTATTTGCATTTTTTAAAACCTTCCAGCCAAATCATTTCTAACGGAGGGAAAAGGGCAGGGTAAGGAGAGGTTAAATGAAGGGTGAACAACAGTATTTAGAGCAGTATGACAGGGCAGTACCTTTCTAACAGACAGAGATTTAGCGGGACTAAAGGCCTGCTCTGTGAGATCGAGCCCTTCAATAGATTCCGTACAGTCTGAGAGGGGAGCATCCTGCAACAGTAAATTGAGTAAACAGAGCAAACCGAGCCCGGGCTTCACAACATCAACCGAAAGCACTGTGATGCTTGCTAAAAACATGCAAAGAAACAGTAACTGGTAGATGAAATTGCATATGACGATGAATTGACATGCACACGATATGACACCCAACATGAATAATGCTGTGGTCATGATAAGACTTGCCAATCTTTAAAAAGTCTATCAGAAAATACTTGTCTGGGGCAGTTGAAAGCACTTGGATATAAAAAGCTTTATTCAGCTATACAGTATAACTGTACAGCTCTAATTCTTATTTTACTTGATGCTGTGATTTATAGTCTTTTGTATATTCAGATACACTGCTTTAAGTTTCATTGATGTAATAGCTTTTTTCCCCAAACTGCTCTTCAAAAAAAATATTATGAAGCATGAAATCCCATATTTAACATGAAACACTACTGCCCCACAGTGAGCCTGGTGTGCCCAGTATTAATCCTTTAAGATACATAACTCAGAAATCAAACAAACAAAAAGCTGTCACAAAGCCCAACTAGTTTTGAACAAGAATCTAACCCATTTAAATAAGGCTTCTGAATTTCATGCATTACATTCAGCAAAAAAACCAAGAAGCATCCTCTACAGAACATGCTTGGGCTACACGGCTGAAGCCTCTAAATTTCTGACCCTGAGCACTCTTGCAAAGACAGAGGTGTTACCTCTAAGACTTACCTTGTAAACAGTTACTCTCTGCCAATTAAAGAATAATTTCATAGTGATATATTAGGTGAAAGCAGAGGATATTGTAGATTAAGGTAATAGTTTTAGGAATTGAATACTCTCACCTGTACAAGGCTCCTGTCCACAACTACCCCAGAAAGAACCTGTGACTGAGGGCCTGCTGTTTTAATATCTTGCAAATTTTGCTCTCGGATCTGTAAAGGAAAAGAGCAGAATGAACAACAATCACAGAAACAGAGAAAACTTGATCACATTTTTGTACTTGAAAAGGGGTGAAGGAACCTGCCAACAGGCAACAACCAGTGCTGATTGCTGTGGCCACAGGGTTGTCAAATGAAGCTGAGTTTATAAACACCACTTGAATAAAAATGTCCAAGTTTCTGGCTGTTTCCTCACAACTCATTCATTTCAATGAACAAGTTCATTTCTCAGAACTTCGTCTTTAACACCACGGAAGGTGTTGTCCTTTGTTTTTTAATACTAGGTCATGGTAAAACAGGTAACAGACAACTCCAGTTTGTGAAAAGTAAGGAAAAACAGAAATATTACCTCTGTGCTTCTCTGTCTATTGTACCTGACCAGTCAGTTGCAGGTTTCTGTCATTAGCCATTAGTTACTGATATGGCACCACAGTATCATCTTCTTATAGAACTTACTGGAAAACACTGCACAACTTTGAATTTTTGCATCATACCCTCAAAAGGATATGGAAATAATTTCTCCATGGATATACTGACATCCTGGAGTTCTCAAAAATACCCTTTTTGTTGCATCCTAAATACCTCCCAGTTCTTTCAGTACAGAAGATGGGAAGAGAAAACAGATCTTTAAATCTAGGTATTATCTATTTAAATTAGACATCCTTCTGTGATAAAGAATTCATAACAACTGACTCAAAATTTATTTCTAAAATATTCTGGTTCTTGTTCCAAGATAAATGAAGAAAAGCATGCATCTTAAAAGACCTTTATTTAACAACTAAAAAGGACATTCAATTTATGAAAGTTGTATGCATACAAATATACAAACAAGAAGTATTATTAATACTTGGTATTTCAGAAAGAGCAAGGATCCCCCATCCTTTTCATTAGTTTCTAATTTACTATCCTTCTCATCATTGAGAAAGTACAAAATTTGAAGACTCACTCTCTCAGTCACTTCATTCAAGTTCTTAATAAAGGAGTATTTGTGTTTGAAGCACAAAGAAACTGCTTGGAAATTTCACTGTAATTCTCATTTCAGGTAGTTATGATTTTACAGTGCCAAGCATAAGTTCAGTCAGCCATAGAGAAATTATTTTAGATTCCTGCTAGTATCCCTGCACAAGCCTTTCTTTGACAGAATGCTAACTCCCATTTGCCATGTGGCCATCAGTTAGAGGTATCAAACAATCCAGAACAAGTTAACTATTAACAAGATACTAGGGCATATTTTATACTGTAAAAGAAATAAAGAGAAAAAACCCTAATCCGTTCAGTGCTTTCCTATTGGTAGATTAGACAAGAAGATCTGAAACCCAAAATCAGGAAAATTAACTGCAGGTTCATTTCAAAGAGATTAACTGGCAGTTCCAAAGGGAAGGGGAAAAAAAAGTGTGCAACAGTCACAGCATATTATAATACTACAGTACACTGAAATATGGAGAGAGATCTATAGACTACTTTGTCTAGGCCACTAAATTTCAATTGGTATTACCAAAACAGTTAAACAGGTCAGTAATGTAAAACTGTGATCTCAGGGTACAGAATTACTACCATCATAAACTCAGGACTGGCTGTTTCAGAGGTACCCAGCAACTGGTCTAAGAAAAATCAAAGTCTTCATATAGTGAACAGAAATACCAACTTTTTCCAAGAGGAGCTCGGGACACTTAGGAATTGTTTTGTTATTTAGTTATAAAGGGACAGGACAACACCAGAACTGTGTTATTGAATCCCCAAAATGTCATTATAGCAAAGTAAGTTAGTTCATGACAAGTACACAACTTATTTGTGGTGATGACCCAAAAAAGAAGTTACTTGACTGCTATTACAAACCTTGTTCCTCATTTCTTGGACCTCCTTTGGATTGGTGTTCAATGGAACAAACAGATTAGGGACAGCAGAGGTGGCAGTTCTATGTCCATCCTCTTTAGTCCACTGTAACATCAAGAACAGTTGCAGAGTCAGAATTGCTGTAATGGCTAGAGACACTCAGAGCAGCAAAGTCACATCACAGTTGATCATGCATCATACAGAGCAGAGAACTGAACCAATGATTGCATTCTTCTATTCATTCCTAAGACTAAGTTGCTTTCTTCTTCAGTAAAATAAACTACACCTTCAGATACATTTCTAGAGATCAGAACCATTTCATCAAGTCAAGTAGTAAATAACAACAACAACTAGAGAGCCAGTTAACTTGCAAACAGCTTCCACCCAAAACAATGCCATTCCTATGTGTAGTTGAAAGATTAAGAAGACTGAGGGGTTTTTAAGCTAGTTTTCTGTGCACTGACAGCTGCAGTGTTTTGTGTTTCTAAAAACCATCTACTTCTCACTTTATGAATAGACACATTAGGATGGGATTAGAAAAATGCCAATATCAGTACTTATTTTTAAGGCCATTTTTAATCAGAAGTTTCTCAATGAGTTCATACTTGTTAAAAAAGGACACTATTTCTTACCCAAACAGAAGTACAGCAAGATTTAAGGCATGAGCTTTTAAGACCCTGCCCTTTTCATTTTCTCCACTGGGTGTTTTTACAAAATAACACGAGAGAGACAGAGAGATCATTGATTCAATCCTCTGGTACCCAACAAACATCAAAGCAAACTTAAAGCATAAGATGACAGAAGTATGAAAAGCAATGTGATGTCACTAACCAGGTTTAGTGAATGATTCTGTACTGTGAAGCAAGAGTGGGCATCACCAAAGTTTTGCATTAAAACAAGCTACTTCAGCAAAATGATGTTACCAGAATTAGTTTCTGCACAAACAAAGAGCTGTACCAGCACAGCAACCTAAAGGAACAGTTTGGTGATGTCAAATATTTTATAACTCATAGCTCAGAAGGTTACAAAAATATCCCAAACACAAGCTTTAAGCGCTTCATGGGCTCTTCATAGAAGGTTGCTTTATTTGATCTGTGCATTTAGTATGGAGTCCTGTTTAATTTGATGCACAACTAACTCTTTATCTTGATATATTGACTTTGTACAGTGTCCTAATTTCCAATCACTATTGCATAGAAAATGCACTGAACAGTAAAGCAAACCAGTTTATAGAGCAAATGCTATGCATTTTTTCCTGAGTAACTTCAAGAAACAATAAGATAGCCAGAAATTGTCAGACTTCAGAAAGCAACAAAATTTTAAAATGTTTTGCAACTGTAAAGTAAAGAATGGAATGAACATGGAGCTGTGAAATACTCACTGATGATTATCTTCTCAGATAAAAACTACTCCAGCTTTTTATTAAAGATAGTTTTTAGTCAAAACATATATATATATATATCAACAACCTCAATATAACAAGCCACTTTTTCTTTAGCTTAATAGCAAGCATTAAGAAATTTAAATACACGAACCTATTATACTGTATGAAATTATCTACTGCTTCAGTGTATCATTAAACAAGGCTAGTTTGTGATGAAGAACTTTGCTTCAGTCTTTTACTGATAATTTCAAATATTAAATACTATCTACTTTGTGAGCTGAGGCTGAAAAGCACAAATTGGTCCAAACACGTACATAGCTTTAAGCTATGGTAAAACTCTATTTGATCAAGGTAAATCTGCATCACTAGAGATCAAAATGACAAAACTATATTCCATCAAGGTAAATCTATAATCAAGGTTAAATGATCATTTAGCTTAGTGACATGTCGACAGTACAAACCACAAATGTATTTATTAATTTCCTAAAGCAAAAAGAACACCACAAAAATACCACAGAGAGTGCACCTCTGGCTTTTCGGGACTTTCTACATGTTAACAATATGTATTTTAGTGCACACATTGCCCAAGGAATCATTTCATAAAGTATTCAAAATACAGAGAACCCTGAGTGTAATTCAGAGGTTTAAGCAGAGTTTTGGAGGGATAAATAAAAATTAAGGCGTTCTGGAAAAAAATAATGTGGTGTGTGGGTTTTTTCCAAGAGCACCAGTTTGATATTTTGAAGACTCACCTGTAACCATACGACTACTATACACAGCACCACTTCCTAAGTACTACTGAACTCCTGGAGCTGAGCTTGAGGCCAGTTCATTACAAAAGGCTGCAACTGTGCAAATCCCTGCCTTCACTTTAGTCACTCCGTTTATGCCCAAGAAAATATCAAACCCACAGTTACACACCAACAGCTAACGATGTCCATTTGAAAAGCAGTTGATACTTTTGCTTTTTCGATTAGCAGATCTTTCAGTGCAAAATTTCACTGTAAGCAGCATTGATAAACAAAAGAAAAGCACCGGTTGCAGAATCTATCGATTAGTGCCTGCTGATGGCCTGAGCTGCACTTTAGTCATGCCGCACCCAGCTGATACTTTAGGAAAGACTTTCCATTTATGGCCATCTACTTACATGCAACACTACATGCAGAAGGCAGCTGGTTGTGAACACTCAGAGGCTTTGGGGTAGACAAAAGTATAGCAAACAGGACAGGAAAAGGAGCTGAGAAACTAGACAAGAAAAAACTGCTTAAGCGGGGGAAAAACGATTTAAGTACTTGGAAATCAATTCTACCCTCTCACACATAGAGAAGATGGCAAATACCTTGCAGATCGAGTTGGTATATGTTACAGAAGGTAGAAATTTGATTTTTTTTCTTATATACTTGTACAAAAGTACGTTGAATTGTTAGTTTCATTTTGAACTGAAAAGCTTTCATGCAGAGAGAATTAGTAGCTCCCTAACATAGCTGTCCTTAATTAAACCATTGAACCACAGAACCCATTTAGCCAAAACTATAACTCAATCTGTTTGGTCATTAGTTTGAAAAGATAGAAAAAAGCTAAAAGCTCCAAAGTCTTAAGCAGTTTTAAGTATTAATAAGCAAAAATTTTTAAATAGGTCTAATCGACATCTAATCAAATACAAATTAAGTGGTTAGTAAAACACATTTAATTTTTTTAATATAAGAAAGAAGAAATTAGGAGAGTTATCTTTTTCTTCCCAAAGCCTCTAAGTGCCAGCCACCCCAAGTTGCTCTACATCATCTAACTATGAACAGTAAGGTAGGCACAGACCAAGCAGTTGGTAATACAGCTTGGCACGCAGACACCGGACGAGAGAGACTGCAGCAAGGGTTTCACGTGATCGTGTGTAATGTTCGTCCACACCTTAGTCTTCGACTTGGGACTGCTGCCATTCTGCCCTTCTTCAGAAGCATCATCCCCTCGGCCAGAGTTCAGCCACCTTGTCTTCTCTCGCTGCTGTTTCTGAAAACTGTGTCTGAGGGGGGAGGAAATGCCTGATTCGCCATCACTAGTAAAGGAGTAACCTGTGACACTAGCTGGAATCTCAACATCGCTGTACTTTTTAGATTTCTCTCTCAGAGCAGGGCATCGATATGGGTAGCCGGTTCTGTAACCCTGGAGAAGGAGAGCGGCACAATTAGTCTTCTGTATCTCAAAGTTTTTCAACAGACAAATGACATTTCATTGATACCCTTAACTGTGAAAACCGTTCTACAGCACCGCCTCTTCTCTACACGGCTGCTCACCTGTTATGGTGGCACAGCCACGTCAAAGGGGAGGCACATGGAAGTGAGGCTACACTATCATCCTTTTCAATCTAAGTAACTTCAGAACCACTAATTTAAATGAGTCGCCGTTTTTGGTAGATCAAACATCAAAAACATTGTATTTTGCTTTTATGAAGAATTTAGAGCAGTCCTGCAAAAAGCCATTGAGGTGACTGAGAAGTTCATCAAGAGCAGTGCTACGGGTCTGCCTCTTCTCACAGTCAAGAAGGAAACGACCACCTGTAATTTAATGTGCTAAACACATTCTTAAAAATCCTTTTGACTGGAGTAGGTTTTGTTTTTTGGAAAGGAAAAAAATGTATATTAGTGCTTCCTGGTGTTTTTCATAGAATTTTCAAGTAATTGTTCAAGTCTCTGGAGTTGGATTTAAGTCCAAATACAGAATCATGGGGGTTTTTTTGGGTTTTTTTTGTATTATTACATTTCAGCTACTCATTCACACTTTTTTTTTTTAACTAATCAAATGTATTGACTGTTTCTCACAATTCTAAATCAAGAACATAGAGAAGCACCCCTATGATAGGGTAGATAAAATATTTTCAGTGTTTTTACATCTAGAAACCAACATACATGAACTACCCAATACAACATGTGGTTAATCATAATATTAAGGGTTTGTACTGTATGACTGAAAGCTCCTTTCTATTCCTACATTCCTACTAAGTAAAATGCCATTTCTTTTATGATCCTGCTTTCTGTGTGCAGTAAGAAACATAAAACTGGTATTTCCTAGAGAAACTGAAACCCAACTCAATCTACCAAAGGCACCAGTCAGATACAAGGAGTCTGCTGCCCCAGCCACATCTTTCCCACTGAAGCTGGAAAGTAAATTTATCTGGACGTTTGTTACAGATGGGATCTTACTGAAACCATTTTATCTGAAGGCTTTTATTTATTTGAATTGTGTCTTTTAAACTCTTTTAGGTACTAGCAGAGTCTTAGTCAAATTATGCTGGACCTCCCACCTAATACGACATTACCAGTTTTACACATTTTGGGAGGGGATGGGAACAGAGGGGAAAATGCAGATTGAGTGCAAGCATCACAGTACTCTGATCTGCAAGTGCCAAATCCCACAAGATCTCCTCTGATCTCACCAACAGCAGATTATGAATAAGAAGCAAATCTGCTATCTGTACAATCTGTACGAAGGACACCTGATGCTTTTCGTGTCGTCTCCGAGTCCTTGGGAAAGGACAGGCTGCAGGCTGTATAAACTATCCCAACTACATGCAGCTTTAACAAATGTGTTTTTGCACATGATCATATTAAAAATGAGACAAAAAGGCCTGCCTTACCAGATTATCAAGCATTCGCATAAGAGCTTCGAACTCCTGTTCACCAATCTGCCATTTGGGATGGGATACAGTACCCTCACCTGCTGGAGACTCAGGGGAACGAGACTTGGCTTTATACTTCCCAGGATCAAGAAGCACTAAGTTGTCAGGTCCACCTGCACTGGCTAGGGTACGTACCTTAAAAACAAGAGAGTCATCTTTAAGCTTCTCGTGGGGAATGGGGTGAAAACAACCCAAAAAACCCCTAAAAACTTGGCATAAACACAGAAAAAAATCAGCTTCATTTTAAAACTAAATAAAAGAATATGCTTGTATAAATTTGTCTTAAGTCTTTGAAAGTATCTGTTTTAATGGGCAGAAAATTGATGGTTTCAATTGTCAGTGAAACCAAAGTTCTGGATGTCCCCCCCACAATACAGTAATACCACACATTGTTGTGTTAGTTTAGATCCAAGAGTGGAACCAGTAAAGTATGCAATTATTAATCTGTTTGGAGGTTACTACAGCAGGCTGTATTATTACATAACATATTAAAGCTCTTACTTGTATCTCACAGGCAAGCACTAGGTTATGAATATAGTAGAAAGCCTCCTCAACAGTCTCTCCAACTGATACTAAGCCATGGTTTCTGAGAATAAGGACCTAGAGAAACATTGAAAGAAAGTTAAAAGCAGTTTGTCAAGTATTTTCTTGCTCTTGATTAAAGAATATTTGCCACTCATTAAAGAACATACACGTCACACAAACACACACTCCCCCCACTAGACCCCTTCTTTTTTCTTTAATTCTAGATGTAAATACTGACCTTGCTTTTTGGCCCCAAATTCTTCTGAATAACCACCTTCTCTTCATCATCCACTAAAATACCATGGTAGTCATGATAAGCTACTTCCCCTAGAGAAAGTGCTTCAGGTGAAATTGGCAAGAGACCACACTTCATTGCAGAAACCTGAGAAATATTAAAGCAACCAATTTAATTTTTTGCAACAGAAAAAGTGAAAAAACATAGTGATGAGAATTAAGAATATATTTTTATGTATTAATCTATCTCTACAAGTACACACACAGTGGTCTTATACTCCATCCTTAAAGCCTCTATTTTTTGTAACTTTTGGGTGGGTTACAAAAGTCACATTGATTTTGGGTGTGTCCTAATGTGGCTGTTCTTACATGACAGCAACATCAGTATAGAAGGAATCACTCAGGAAAAAAACCCCAAGAAATCATCTAACCCCAAAAACTACTGGATCCTTCATTCCTTCCTCTCCATTCAGTTATTTCCCCCTCCTGCTCCCATGCCAGAAGAAGAAGTTTGGTGATACAGACAATTCTGCAGCACTGCACGTAAACTTAAAGATTATTTTTCAAAAGGCTACTCTGTAAGTCACAATTTCAGGAATGTGATCATTTATCCTTAAAATGGTTGTATTAGTCTGGTTAATTAATTAGTTATAAGTCATCAGAATGTGAACACTGAAAGTCACTTTCTCAAAACATTCCAAAGAGGCAGAACTGACTCGTAATCAGTTTCTCCAAAGAGAAATATTGGGAAAGTTTCAAATATTTCAGAAAGCCTTGATAAACTCTGCTTTACATAACCAACAAAATATGCTAAAGCTTTTCTGACTCACTGTCAAAAAATCTGGTCTTTTGTGGTAAAGGACACACACGTATATGACATACATATTTTCCAGCGACAGAACTCGATTTACTGTCTGACTGCTCAGGTAACAACCCGGTACGGATGGGCTCTGATTCAGACAGAACCATACCTGAGGGCAGACTAAAAGGCTCTCTAAACCCCCAGATAGGAAGCAAATCCATGATTAAGGGGACCCACCCATTTTCCCTTTGGGAGAGGGACAGGACACAGGACAAAGGCAGAAGGAGCTTACCGCTGCTCCTGCTGGTGTGTGGATATGGACAATGCATTTGACATCGGGCCGAGCTGCATAAATTGCTGAGTGCAACGTAAAACCAGCTTGGTTTACTCCCAGGTTAGTGCTGCCACGATCAACCACATCTCCCTGAATATTGATTTTAACCTGGGAACGAAAAGAATTATTTTCATGATCAAGATTCCAAAAAAAAATCTGATCTAATTCAGCACCTACCACTGAGACTCTAAAACCAGCTACCATCATTTATATCTGAAATGCCTAAAGTTTCCCCTCAACAAGCTGGATTCAACAGCCAGCAGCCTTCAAGGGCATGAGGTGATTCACTGCCCAAATGATTTGACAGCTCTTTACAGGTAGAGCAACTGGAGGACACCTGGTGGTGAACGTGAGCAAAGAAATCTCTCAGAAACCTCAGCAGTACCAAAACCAGCCATGTTCAATAACATCGCTCTAAACATATTACACAAGAGTAAAATATTCTCTAGGACAGAATTTGAAGTTACATATATATATAAAAATATATGAATATTTTACAACTATGAAAATTAACAATTGCTTACCAGACTAGATGCAGTGACTTCACTATAGAGGAGTCCAAAAGGTACAATAAGGAAGTGCTCTTGCTCAGAATTCACTCTGGCCTAAGGATAAAACAAGAGTAAGAGTTACTAAGATGATCTTCTTAAGGCATACAAAAAGACTGAAGTTACTTTTACATCCCGTTTATCAAATGGGCAAGTATGCCTCTAACACACAATATGACTTTCACATATGCTCCAACAGATAATCACTGCCCAGCACTGTTAATTAACTCACGTTGAACCAGATGGCAGTAACATGCCAGAGTCCTGCAGATTGGTGGAATTTATTAAACCTTTATATTCTGTTATAATGACAACTCACCTACTATGGATAAAATGAACAACACAGAGAAATGGGGAAAAATTGCTGATTCTTTCAGTTCAATGAGTTTACACTCCAACTGTATTTCCACTTCAGTAAGACATAAATTATAAAGTAAAAGGCTGAAAGAAAATGCAAGGACTGACACACAGCTATAAAACATCTTGATGTTGAGAAGGGTTTCGTCACTGATGCTGGTTCCTGGGAGACATCTGTGAGCAGTACAGCACACTTGCAAATTTTCTACCAAGCATCCTGACCTTCACTTACGTTTTTTCTCTCTCATCTCATTCACACCATAAGGAGATTATAATACAAAAATAATTTCAGCTTCAAAGCATTCACATCTTGGGATGCATCTCTTAAAAGTCTGTACAATGAAAAGTACAGGACATCTAGGTAATTAAGGTGTCTTTTGATGGTGAATTAACAGGCTTCCTAAGTTTTACTGGACAGATGAGACAACTCCCTATTTTTCCATGAGTCTACCCAGCATTTGGGTAATTTGTGTTGTGGGTTTGGAGTTTTTGTTTGAATTTAAAAAAGCCAAACAACAACCAAAGTTACTTATGAGTTCTGAATTTCCCTGCGATGCAGCTACTTTATACTGTTTCTGCCTTGTGTCTTCTACTACTTGCAACATTAAATACACATATCCTTTGCTATAGCTGTACTGCAGGGAAAAAAATTCTAATAAGTAGTTGTGCAGTCATGCAGAAGCTTCTAGCACAGATCTAGTTTCCTTTCCAACCAGCTGGGAACATTCTACAGCATAAGAATCTTAAACTGAAGCAGTCAGTTGAAGTTAATCTGTACTTTTATGAATCACCAAAGTAATTCTCCACTACAGAAGTGCAAATGATCAAGAAAAAATCTTATTTATGCAAGACAAAGAACAAGTATTATTCAAAATATCCCAGCAGTTAATAAGAAAGCTCAAATCGAAGACAAACAAGCAGCAAGACTCACAAACCACTTGGCTTTAGGATTAGGGCCAATTAACAGCTCATGCCTTCAAAGCAAACCAAGACCTGGTGAATGATGTCTACCTGCTGTAAACCTGTAATCTCAAATTCTGCCTGACCCTGACCCTGGAGGCACCCAAGTTTACTCTGCATTATTGCACTTGACATGAAAACCCTGGAGATACCCAAGTGTACTCAATATTATTATACTTGGCATGAAAGGTCTTGATGCTCTGTAATTCTGCTTCAGCAATCAGGACTGCACCAGTCTGAGCAATTCCACACACAGTAATTGCCAGTGATTGATAAGGATCCAAAAAAAGCAACGACACTCCACCCAACTCCCTGATGTGCCCAGATGGAAGTTGTGAGGATATGAGAGTATGTGCTGCTCTCCTCTAGCACACAACTTTACGACCCTCACTGAAGGCTGTTGTACCTTTTCTCTTCACAAGTGCACTGGCACAAGCTTTGAACTTGAATGCAATCACCCAGTAATTACAGCATCCACCCACAAAAAAAGTGAAAACCTGGAGTCAAGCACCAGCACTACATTCACCACATTCCAAAGGGGTGTCTTAGTACTACTTAATAAACATAAAAACCTTGTTCTATATCAGCTTCTGAAGATAAACTATACCTTGCAGAACACTCTTCACTGGAAGAGCTTGTAAAAGGCAGGAGAAGTATGATTTGGGACTGCAGCTGAAAAACCAAGAGCTTTCCAGTGCCTCTGCCATTCAGAAGTGACTAAAACACTTTCAGAATCTCATTTTCCAAGTGTTTTGATTGTCTTCCACCTCAACGGGTACCTCCTCTACCGTTGTCTTCCTTGTATTCCTCCCCAAAGAAAGCAAACTTGAGCCCTTCCACCCCAATCACATGGCCTTACCTCAATCCCTTCCCTTGACATGCTGCTCTTCATTACATTTATCTTTTATCTGTATCTACAAACATTCTCAGGGCTGAACTTTACACTAGAAAGCCGTCTCCAAACCTGCTTGCCTAGTAATCTTTTCAGTGCATTAACGTCCCTTTTACAAAATCAGTTCTCCTGTCACGTATGAAAGACCTGGGGGTGGTACAGAGCTGTTTACAAAAACCATTATGTTGGATGTGTTCCCTTACAAAAGGAACCGAATGATCTAACCAATACTGTCTCAATTCTGTGCCTACACATATAATTTATCATCTTCATCCGCTCACAAATAATATGCCTTGAATTCTCAAAAAGCAGTAAAAATAATATTACCATATTTCATTACAACTGCAACTAGAAGAACTGAAAATACATAAAGGACAACCTCTACTACGTAGAATAAAAAACAATTCAGCTCTGTTAGGACAACAATTGACGGGGCTGCACACCACAGCTGTGACTTTACTCATGAGACCCATGTTGATCATTCTTCTGGCATATAAAACCTCCTTGATTTGAACCTCCTTGTCATTATTTTTATGGATGCCACTAATTACTCAGTCACAACAAAAACTGTTGGCATGCTGCATTAAGTGGAGAAACTTGCTCATGTTCAGAAATACTATGGCTTCTTTCTCAGAAAGGCTGGTACCTGACTTATAAAATTCAACTCAATGATTAAGATTATGTTTTAGTATTTAGCAAAAAACCCAAGAAAACGAAGAAATGACCTTGTAGAATAATAAATACAATCATTCAAAGCATTTGAGACACTAAAAGACCGAGTCTTTCAGCAATCTTTATTTCATCCTAGGAATTCTCATGTACACTCTCTAAAGACTCCATTCAGACTGTGGTAGCTGACATCCAAGCTGAAATGCAATGACAAATCTCTTCACTATTATACTGCTTTCAATACCACTTTGCTCTTCTCACACACAAAGAGAAAATGACAGATAGGGGAGGGAAGCGATTCTCTTGTATGTTAAAACAATTGCTTCAGTTATCTGTTGATTCAATACTCACTGTTATATGATTGTAAATAAGCTGAGACCAGCCAAAGAGATCTGCTAATCTGTAGAAAGCTGCCAATTTGCATCGTAACAACTTCTCCCCTTTTTCATAAGCAATGGAATCCGACCCTCTCAGATCATTCACTGGTGTTACCATGCCAAGACCTGAAGAGGAGAAGGGGTAAAAAAAGCACAAGAAGTTCATTATCAGTTTAAACCACGCAACATGCACCACTATTACATCAATTATTCTTAATGGTTTATATGAACATATTAACCTAAGAAGTGGAAAGCAAATTTTCATTCCTATAATGAAATAATTCATATTACACAAATATAATGACAATCTTGAGCAAGGTTATTCAGCTTTGGTAGACTCAGCATTCATTTCCTTCCCTACTGTAAATTAGTGCTAATGTGACAGTGCGTTCCTTAGCAAAGTATTTTTTCCTCTCTCTAACTGATGGTTGTAAAATACATCTTCATTGTTAAAAGAAAAGTGTAATCCCAAATATTCCACTTTTTGTGATACACATATTCCTGACAAGGAAAATTACACACCACACAGGTTTTTTTTTATTAGTAACTACTAAGTCCAAGCTAGAGAGAGGAAGATTATGGTAAATAACACAAATACTGTTATTCCAGTTACAGCGCAATTAGAAATGTGGTTAAAAATAACTGTGAAAAAGCAGAACCAGGCCATGCTACAGTCAGAACTAAAGATTTATTCTGGAGCACAGGCAAGGATTTATTTTATCTTAACACAAAACCTGTGTGTTCATGCATTCGCACATTCTGGCTTTTTTCCTGCTTTGTTTTGCTTGCTGATGTTTCTTGTCTAAAGTTTCACTTCACAGGAGAAAGCTGCAAACAGCAGTTCAATGGCAAAAAAAATAAATTCATTTCTAAAGACCTTCACTGCTACCCGACTACTAAGGAGCGTTTGATTTTCCCCAAGACAAACCATGTTGCAATTGGCAGCATTTAAATCTTAAAACAATTTTAATTGCACTGACTTATCAGGCTTATTTTTCAATTCAGATACCATCCTTGAAATAGCTTTTGATATAAACTATATACACGAATCACACTGCACACCCACTGTGGCATTTAGAAACTAATCGATTATTTATTTATTTATTTATGTGCTCAGTGTTCGTGTGAGCAGAACAGGACAGCACTTGAATTTCACAGTCCTCTATTCCGTTCACCCAGTCCTCATTTCGAGAGAAGGAAGGAGTTCAGCTGTGAGAGCTGAAGGGGCACTCACTCATGTTCAGCGCAGCCATTCCGCCCTGAGGTGCCGCGGGGTAGACGTTGGGTACGTGCGTGGTCATGAAATCCGCAATCTGCTGCAAGGCCAGCAAACCCGTGGGGTTCTTCCCCTTCTTGAACTGCTCCTGGATCATGGATTCCAATTCTTCACAGAAGGCCTGGTAACGAGACACCGCGTGTTGGAATGCGTGTTTAAATGAATTTCAGCCTTTCTGTTTAGCACTAGGGGTAGGAGCCATCCTACACCTCTTCTGAAAAACACCTCGGGGCAGAACTACTGGGTGCATGCTGTGACTCTCCAGAGCCACTCGGGGGTTTTATGGAAATTTCAGCATTCTCAAGTGACACTGAAAGTCTTTGAGCATTGCTAGTATGAATTTCTGGAAGGAGGAGAATGTACAATTGACTTGAGCACGAAATGTGAAAGGAAAAGTAGCAGAATCAGAAAAGAGAATTTGTCACTGTGGCTCACAGGGAACTGAGCGCTAAGAAGGCATCCGGGAACACAGAAAACAATGAACATTAAATTTTTATAAACCTGTTTAGATGAGGGGTTGTTTACGTTTCTCCCAGGGTTTTTATTGTTTGGTTTTTTTAATATATTTTAACTTGAAAGGAAGAAAACAAGAGTTTTTACTATTGCTGATGGCTCCTGCTTTTGACAAGAATACTGGAATTTGTACTGAAAGAGAAATACTGCAGTCATTAAGTCACTACTTTTTTATTAAGTTCTTATTAATATTTTCATCAATCAAATGGGTTGACTTAAGAGGAAAATTGTGAATGTACTGCCACATCTCTATTCCAAGTGAAGTTATGTCACGCAATGTTTTGGATCTAGTCACGCCCTGGTTATTACAAAAAAGAACAAATGCTATGAGGCAAAGTTTGTTCGTGTACTATCTCCCCAAGGGAACATCTTCAATATTAAATGTCAGTCATTCATACTTCATTACAGTGAAGCTTTTCAGAAAGAGATTATAGGAGTATTTCAGATGTCCAAATTCCAAGAGAAAAACTGAGTACAGGACAGACCTGCCTTGTATAAGCTACTCTTAAGAGTTACATTTAAGCAAATATGTGAAACCAGTGAAAAAATGTTTTACAAGAATTAGATGGAAACTATGAAAAAAAATGTTGATAATTATACAGAGAATTCCAAAAGCCAGACAAAAGAGCTGCTTTGTGAGTAGACCATAAAAATTCAAACAGAATAAGAAAAAAAAATCAGAAAACACCAATAAGAAGAAAAAACAAATGGATCTAAGGTGCCACAAAATTCTCCAATTCCATACTGATAGTGAAAATAAAGATAGGAAATTTGTCATGTTAAAGATCAATTATTTGATTTCTTACTGGGCTTTGAAGAATCATGGAGACTCTCTTCTTCTGTTCCATCATGTTAAAATCCTGGCGAAGGTCAGGTGCCATATTTCTCTCTCTCAAGTATTCTGGATTATTTTCATCAACTCGATCAAAATACCTCTCTTTATGAGGAGCTGTTGTTGGAGGTGGTGAAGTCACCACCCCCACACCAGAATCACCATTCATAGCACAGTTTTAAGGAACCTATGAAGAAGGACAGAGAAGTGGAATAAATAAATCATGCAAGAAAATAACTACAAAATTCGTATGTGTTTCTGCCTTCAAAGTAATAGTTCAGATCCATCTAAAATTAGCATGTTTTTCCCAAATGAGAAACCGTGTTTGTGTAACTGGATAGCAATATTCTAGAGAAGGAAATAAGATTTTAATATACAAGATCAGAAAAGTAGGCTAACATATATGAAAAATCCAATCTGCTATATACATTCATGCAGCACAAAACTTATATGAGAGTTCCCATTAAAACTCAGAAGAAAAAAAATTTCCTTAAGCCATCTGGCTGAATTGGTCTTTAGAATCATGGAAGTCCTTCAAACCTTCTCAGAGACAATGACAAGTTCTAGATGTGAGGTCTAAACTCATTGGTTTGGGGCTTTTACCTTTCAGTTTTTCCTTAAAAAGTTAAAACGGGCATAAGGAAAAGAATATCTCATAAATCAGAAATTAAATCATTACTGCAATGAGCATATCACACACGTTCATTAATATGAAGAATCAGCTCCAGCAAAACGTGCTTGGACTGCCAGCACATTTCTGGATGCAAACCCGGGAATCTCGACTTTGCAACCCAAGGAGTTCTTTTGGCATTTATCTCGGGTCCATTCCCAGTGCACATGACTACACTAGCACGTGGTTTTTGGAATCTGGAAAGCGCAGACACACCCAGCCCCGCTCCCTGGCCAGGGCTCCCGTCGGTTTTCCCTGTCCCAGTCATGCATCTCCAGAAAGGCGGAAAGCTGCCGCTATTGCTCACACACACCTCCTCCTTCCACTCACAACAATCCCTTCGGGTAACATTACCCTGCTTTTCTGGGCACTGTGTTACAACCCTCCTTCCAAAACCCTCCTCAGAAGAATTCTGAAGTCTTCCACTGACAAGAAGACAGTTCCATAAAGCCACCCTCGCAATACTTGGAGATTCAAGCCTCCCATCCCTGGTGATCTGATATATCAAATTACAGCTAAGTAGAAAAGACTATATATATCTCAGTGTAAGTAATTGTTCATCATCTACATCAACAACTGGTAAGGTTTTACATATGTCTCCATTCTTTTGCCATTTTTAGATTTTTGTTAGAGATTTAAATTGCTTCTAATTTGCTTAGTAATTTATTTGCATGCTTATTAGCTAAAACCACTTCAGATGTGGATGCGCACAGCAAAGGCAAGTTTACATAAATTTTGAAATGCAGATTATGTTAAACAAAATCATTGTGATGAAGAAAATTATCTACTTCAAGACTCCAGAATTAGCAGATTTCATCCTCTTTAATTCTTACATTAGGAAAGAAGTGTCAAAATTCAGCTTGTTTCTTATATGAGAATGAAAAACACAGAGCTGAGACAGCTGAACACAATGAGCAAAACAAAGTATTTTCCTTGACTCTGCAGAACAGGACATTACTATGAAAATCTACGTTAGCACTTAAACACTCAATGATTTCCACCCACTGAGTTACTAAATAAACACACAAAGACACCTCTACTGTGTTGAAAATATTTCATTTTAAAGTTTAAACATCACGGTTGATTGTTTTCTTCTCTAAAGCTTAGACACACATCTTTATTACTTAAATTGCTCACTTTCCTTCACGGAGAAATACATGGAGAAATAATGCTGTTATCCACAAGGAAAACCTTTTAAGGTATTAGACCTAGAAAATTTCAAGCAAGTGAAGTTAAAGCAAAGTAGACACCTCTCCTTTGGCAGCTTCAGACGTCTAATACACTCCGAGGTTCTCTTCCTCCTCACAACCTCCAGCCTTGCACCATCTGCCACTTCCTTCTTGAAAATGCTTTTGAAGGCCTACTAACCCTTTTCCCAACCTCCACACTACTGCCTCTACACCCAGAAAAACAACAATCTGCAGACCCAGATCGACTCTTTACAGTAACAGCTCCCTGGGCCCAATGGAAGTCTCTGCTTATCAAAAAACATCAGGGAGTTTAGGAACGGCACAATGGCAAGTGAAGACAGCCAGAACCACTCGAGCAGTTCACTTCATCCTGCACTCTGCTGAGCACACACAAATGTGTCTTTACTGGAAAGCAAAGCATAGGAAAACCAGGAAATTTGAGTTTGCCACAGCAGAGAACAGCCTGCTCCTGCCTGCTGAGGCATTTGATATTCAGGCTACATTTAAGCGGCACGTTGTTTGTGTATGTACTATCTTACTTAAATTAAACTGTACACGCATCTGCAAATGTAATTTTGCATTTAATTATTTACGCTAATTCCATCTTACTTGCAGTGTACCTAAAGGAATTTCTGAATGAATGACACACATAATAATTACTTGGCTGTTTCCCACTCACATGGCAGAGAAGCTGGTCCCTCACAGCCCACAAGAGCAACATTCAAATGGGACCAGGGTGTCTCGCCACTCCTCCATCCGAGTACACGATGGCATTCAAGAAGGTCTTGGGAAGCTCTTATTCATCACTATGCAGTGGCAATAATTTCACATGAAAAGCAAGGATTGACACTCAGTAACGACTTCATATCTAAGGTTAAAGATCTGTTTCATAGCTCAGTTTTGCAGACACCCTAAATTAGTGGCATTCCCCCCTGCAAGGTCTAATAATTAATTGTTTTATCATAACTGTAATAGTAACTGTTTTAATGGCTGTCAGTTACTGATGGTAAAGGGATCAACTTTCAAACTAGAAGCAGACACTTGTCAACACTTTGCAAAGCCCCTGAAATTTATTTATGAGTTTCCTCGAAAAACCCTTTGGGAGTAAGGAATGACCTAAACTCTCCAGTAAGATCATCAGTAATATGGATACCAATAAACAAATCAAAGGTATCTGAACACACCACGGGGGGTGGCCAGTGATTCCATAAACTGGAAGGTCACACTGAAAATCACAACAGTCTGCCCAGGCAGTTAAAACACATATTAGAAAAAAAAATTAAGACTGTCTTCACACCCACAACAGTGTTTCAGTAGAGTTTCTTTCTGATGCAGTGCACGACAGCCCCCCAGTAAGATAAAGTGCAATGCCAGAGCCCTTTCTGCCACGATAAGCGTTTCTATGCCGGAGCCCGTTCTAACGGGACTTTGCCAGAAAAAGCCACACCCATAACTGAAAAAGGCACGGCTGGAAAATGGAAGCGCACAGAAAATAAAGAGCTGTGATGAAATCCGAGCAGCCCCTCGCAGGGACAAAGCTCCACATGCATTCTTTCAGTACCCCCGCACACGGAGGCTGCGGTGGCCACCGGCACAGCACAGCAGATGGGAGCCAGCAGCGCAAGGCATCGCTGCCGGGGCTCGCCGATGGATGTGCGAGCAGCTGCTGGCAACAGGTCGGCTGGGAATTCCTCCCAGGAAACCGGGGTTGGAAAATTGATAGCTCATTTACAGGTACTGAGCCCTGTTTACAAAAACATCCTGAAACTGGTATTAGTACTTCAGGGTACTTGGATTATTCAAGTCCTCTTCCTCCCCATTCTTTCCTGACACAACCGTTTCATTAAAGGATTCGTCTAAGAGGAATGTTACAGGGTTATGCTAAAGAATTTAGTTTAAACAAAAGAATAAAGTTTTAGAACAGAAAGACTATAAATTTTTTCACATCTTGCATTACTCAGTACTCATATGATGCACACAAACAGTCAAAGAAACTTAAACAGGTAAGACTGAATAATATTCAATACCAATCTACAAACAGTTAAGGGTACATAAAAACCTCACCGTTAAATCTAAAAAATGATATAATTTAAAAATCCCCCAAATTATTTGGGTTGGGATCTTATTGCGGGTAACGAACTTCTTGAAAACTTGAATACTAACTCATTTTGATACATGGAATTTGGGATAGATGTATTTACACCTTTGCTAGTTTATAGGTCCAGTGCTCCTAACCAAACCATCATAATGAATATTATGTGAACACTGGGAGGATTTGGAAGGCTTCACAATATGTACACTAGCAGGGACCAGCTGACTACACTCCTAGAAAAACAAAAAAAAAAAGTTTTACAATCACTTAAAGGCTGGTTTTGTTTTGTAATAAGTTGTAGCGGATTATTTTTTGCTGTTCCACACCATGAGGAAATTGTTTTTCACTAGGGCTCCGGTCAATGGAATTTGAGCTAAAGGCTCCCTGCCACAGCTCCCCACACCAGCACAGCTTTAAGTCTGCTGAGGCCGAGTCAGAATAAAAATACACCCTGAGAAGCAGGAAGAAGGTGGTGACAAGGTGGCAAGGAAACATAAAAAACTTCAAAATACACTGCAACTTCAAAAGAAAGCACGTGCAATGGGGCTTATTTTAAGTTTAGGAGAGTTATCTGACCAAACTTTACAAAAGCAAGTTATTTCAGAGAAAAAAAAAAAGAAAAAGAAAAAAGAAATCAAACCAAAAGCCCCCAACCTGCTCTCTTCCCGGTAGCTTACAGTTTGTTTGTACAAAACAATATGCAAGCAGAACACCTGTATGGGACCTTGTGCCAAACGTGCAAATTAAATGAGCAGCAACTTCTCAAGTGCTTATTCATTCCCAGTCATCAGCAACAAAATTCAGGAGCACTCAGTTCCAGCATATGTTGCTTTTGAGATCTACTCTGACACTGATATTGTAATTTGGTTTGGGTCCATTTTTCTTCTGACAGTTCTCTTACAGAAATTATCTCCACTCACACCAGACCTATGCCACGATGTCGAAGAGAGGAGAAAAGAGCTTGGACAAGAAGTTACTGGGGAAGAGACAAGGGGGTAGCAAAACAAAATAACGAATTTGCTTTCCTGTGGTGCAATCAGCAGTCTTTGAGGAGCAAAAGTTACTTAAAAATCTCATGCAAGTGAGAGGTCAGGCAGTGGGCTGGGAGGGGGAGGGAAGGGAACTCTGTTTTGGATACAAACACAATAGGACAGGGGAAAAAATGCCTAAGAGTCATTTTATAGCCCAGGAAAGAATGGAGGGAGTGCAGAAAGCTACGGAGCTGAAATGTCCTCATGGGGAAGTCATGAGGTGAGAGGAAGAGGAAGGGTCAGGCAGCACAGGGGTGGGGCAGAAGAAACCCCAGCAATAAATGAGCCACTGTAAATAGAGTTACAGTGAGGATTAAGTTTTTGGGAAGATGACCAAGGAAGCATGGAAGCAGAAAAAAAGGTTTCCTTATCACTCAGTGTCTGCAAAAAAGACTTGTAAGATTGCACTGCTAGTGCTTCCCTCAATATTGATACATTTTGTATTTTTTTCCAATTTCCTTTACTTTAGAATAATATTTGCCAAACTTTCTACTTAAAAAATTAATCTAACTTTATAATAAGAAAATTATTTATGATTTGCACTACAATTTCCATAATATTCAATGACAGTATTTTGGCACCAACGACACTGGATTTGTTCTTGCCATTTCAAATGTTTCCGACTGAACTTTTAAAAGGAAAAGTTGGCATTATCTTAGGAAGTCAACGAACAAAGAAGGTACATCATGACTGCACTACTCACTACACAATGTACTCAATACCATGAACAATTATATTATTTTTTAGCAAATGTTTCCAAGCTTATGCATCTTCAGAATTTCCTCTGTTCTTTGTTTTCAAACAGGAAGAGACTATTTCACGAACAAGAACAGTTATTTCTCTTTTATTGAATGCAGGCACCATCATTTTGCTTTTTAACAGAGAGAATACAAGTTAAATACTGGACTCTAAAATGAAGAGAAATCCAACAATGAGTTTATATAGCCGAAAGTATTGCATTTTATATTTGTAATATCACGCTTCAGTAACTACAACAGTAGTTCAAGAAGCAAACTGTGTTAGAAAACATGGAAGTAAAAAAGACACTAATTCAATTTGAAAATCCATGGACTATAAACAATTACTTCCTATTTTCACTTTCTCTAAAACCCTGCAATCAGAGGCCTAGCACAATGGGAAGTCAGCGATCTCAAAGTGACACTGGAAAAGGACATTCAAGGAGCCCCCAGGCTGTAAAACACCGGGAATCGCTGCGCAGCTTTAGCAAAGCCCAACGAAGCAGGTGGGTGGGAAAACCGGAGCAGCTTCGGGACAGGCAAATCGGGCCAGACCAACCCGGTAACGCTTTCTGCCAGGGGAGGGAGAGCAGCAGATACTGTTTAACAACCTTCAGCAAAGCTGACACGGTTTCTCACAGTTTTCTGCTGGACAAAGCAGCGAGATGGCGGCTGGCGGGCTGCCAAGGGGCAGGAACCCACAGGGCCACTCAGAAGGGGCTGCTCAGTGCCTGTCACGAGTGGGGCATCCCCGGAGAGTGACGGCGGGACTCGCTCTGTCCAACATCACCGCAGCTCGTCTGGAGGAGGGCTCTGAGAAGCTGCTGCAGCAATGGAAACAAATCAGAGGCTGGGATGCAGCCACCGGCAGCAGAGGAGAGATGTGACCATCCCAAACTACCGAGAGCTCCTCAGGCCACACCTGGAGTACTCCTGTGTCCAGCTGTGGTCTGCACAGCTCGAGAAAAGGAACACACTGACCGGAGAGGGTCAAAATGAAAAGAAGATGATCAAAGCCTGTAGAAGGGACTCCATGAGGAAAGCCTAAATGCGTTAGGTCCTCTCTCCCTGAAGACAATGCTTGGGGCACCTCGTCACACTTGTCCAGAATTTAAAGGCTGGCTACGAAATGGATGTGGCAAGGAGCCACAAGGAGAGGACACAGGGTAACAGGTGGAATTTGGAAGAAAAGTCTTCACCTTGAGATAGGAAAGACATTTTCTAGGCTGAGAACAATCACTAGAATGTTCTTGCCAGGAAAATGGTGGAACCCCCATCAACTGAAGGTATTTGAGACACAGCTGGGCAGGGTGTTGGATAACCCCATCCAGGCTACCTTTTCCTCAACAGGTTGGCTCAGATGACCTTCTGAGATCCCTTTTAACCTGGGCTGTTTTATGTTCTAAGATTCCACTTAGCAAAAGCTCACCTAGTATTTATGCCAGAATTTTGGCGGGCAGATTCAGCTGGGATATCTGTTAAAGACAGCTGTCTAAATTCTGCAGAAGTTTCAGTATACAGGGGGTCAGAATTCATAATCCAGTCCTTGCAAACAAAAGAGGAAAAGCCATCATTAAAATAAATTTAAAAGCTAAAATACAGAGAGGTTATTTCTCCGCTTTTAATAAAGGATTTAAAAGGCCAAAAGTATCAAACTTTTAGAAACAGTAATCATTCAACTCTCCTCCCTGACCTGGAAAAGCACTGTATCCCTGAGATTGGCCACCGCAGGAAGCTGAGAATGACGCAGAGCGAGGAACAGGGCAGCACACGGCGCTGTCCTTCCCCTCCCGGGAAGGGACAGCTGCAGCCTGTGCTCACCACTGATACAATTCTCATGATAAACCCTGGCATGGTTTATTAATTTATGATGGAAAGAACAAATTCCCAACTAACAGCTCATCCCAAGCTATTTCCAAACAGTAAGGAATCCAAATCTAAAAATTAAAAAAAATCCTCTTCAAACTGTTAAGTTTTATCTCCTATTGACAAGGCCCCTGGTTTCTTCCCAGCCTTTGAACTTCACCTCTTCTAATAATTTATTTCTTCAATTTTCCTGCTAAGCAGTTTATGAAAAAAACAACAGAACTGGCATTTCTAGCATCAAAAGATTCTGCAAAAAACTAAGTTTCAAACCTACTATTAACATCAAAATTACCTTCCTTTCACTTCTTTGACCCAGAGACTTATCTACCACTTCCATACATTTCTCATAGAGCATTTTGGGAAGTGTTCAGTGCATAAACTCATGAAAGATTAGGGAAAGTGATAACAGAAAACAAAATGTCACACTGTTCATAAAACACCAAGGAACTCTCTAAATAAGCATCTTAAACCACAGGCACCTTAAGCTTTTCTGCTGAAACTCGAAGAGCCTCACAGAAGCACCACAAAATTTGCATGGACATGACAAAACAGGAATTGCACCAGTGTCTTTTGCATTTCTTCAGACACAGAGGACAAGTGTGCATTCTGCAAGCTCATCATATATTTATCTACTGCTTCTTATCAGAGGAGCGCCAGTGGTGGTTATGGTTATTCCCCTTCCCACTGCCTCGGTGTCTGTTAGCCCCAGAAAGAATCCCTTGCAGTTCAGTGAAAAACATTCAGTGTTATTGTTCAGAGCAGTCTCATGGTTTTCAGATACATTTATTTTATGAAGCTACTGCAACACTGAGAGTAAAACCGGCCATTAAAGGAAGAGTCCCCTGAATGAGTCCTCGAAATTACACTGCCAATTACTACTGAAGCTGATCTGCCTGCAATTTGATTTCAGAAATCTGATTCCAAATTCAAGTCAGTTTCTTGATTCTGTGGTTTTTACTTAATGATAGTGTAATATCATAAGAACTCATTTAACACAGCTAATGCAAAGGAGGACGAACGGAGACAAAAATTGCACCAGAAACACTTAATGCTGAAAAGGCAAAATCAAAAGGGAATTCAGGACCTGTCACAGATCACTACACAGAAATCGCCAAGATTATCCTGTGGCCAGGTGTTCTACTGTAATAGCAAAATCAAAGAGGAGCAGAAGTAGAAAAATTACCTTCCCTAACTTTAAAAAAACCCCTATTACTAGAATATTATTTCATCTGCTTCAATAATAGACATAAAATATTAGAGTTCACAGAAGGGCACAAAAACAATCTGGAGAGCAGAGTGTAACTTGTAGGATGGGCAGCTGGACATACCTGGTGAAGCAGAGATTAACAGAGGTGCCAGGGCCTTGCAGTCCTGCTAACAAAGCTGTGGAGACGTTTAACACTTGGGAGAGAACAACACACATTTGCCCTTGACTAGAGATGGAAATTTCCTAACCTCAAACATACAACACTGAGCCAATGACTTTGCTTTAAAAGCCTTTGTATAACACACATTTTAATACAACTTCCAGAATACTTTTAACTACCTGTCTGCACTGAGATTGCTCTGCAATCTATGAACCTGCCCTTCCGTCTTAGGCTTTAGGGAAAATAAGCTCCACAGGCACAATATGTTCATGTTATTTGCAGCTTCCAATGTATTTCCAGTTTTCCAACACCTTTTTTTTTTCTTATAGCACCTTCCTCTGCTGGTAGGTTGGTGACAGCTGGAGGCTGAATGTCAGACTCAGAAACAGAACCAAAAATCCTCTTTAACCCTTCTCCTACACTCGGGTCAAACTGATCAGACTTGCTATCAGGAAAAATTTTCTGTCAGAACAGGTAGAATATATCTTTCTACTTTTAATGATCTTCATAGCACAAAACACAAATTCCTGAATCATCCAGGCATACCCTACCAAAGAAATTTCAGCTACAAAACCTACAAAAGTTTCAAAATACCGTGCTCTGGCTTCTTTGATGCATTCAGCAGTTTACTCCATGGAAACTGACTTGCTCAGGTTAATGTTTTTTAAATGTTAAGTTTAACAGCCTGTATAATAAAATGGTTGCACTGGAGACACTATCGCTCTCTCTACGCCTTATTGACAATAAGTTGAACAGAAAACATTGGTGCTAAGTATTTTTCCAGCCTGCTTTACTGGCCAATAAAATTCACCACAGAGATGTCACAGAGACACAGCTACACTGAACAGTACTGCACCAGAGCAAGGTAAGTCACTAATTTACACTTTCATCCTCCGCTTGTCAAGACAACGTAAAATTAAAGTATTCTCATGCTATTAAAATTCACAGATGGTGGCAGCAGTGCCAGAAAATAAATGGGTATTTATTTTTGCCATCAGGGTCACTAGTTCACACAGGGGTTTAACCCAAATACTGCTTATTTTTAGGTTTCTGTGAACCCACATGCACTTCCCAAGCCTCACACCAAACAAACCAATAAGCCACTGCCCTGAGATTTTTGAGCACAGGTCAAATCAGATCACCAGCTTTCCAAGGGCAGGGCCCCAGCTTTATCCAAGAAGTAAAGCTTGATCAGCATGTCTGACCCAAAAATGAACACTGGCCTTAGACTGAAGTTATAAAAGCTGCTAGACTTCTAACTCCAAGACTGGATTGGTAAAAAGACACAAACCTACACCTAAGTTTCTTAAAGATGGCCACCGATGTACTGAAGCAATATTAGACGTTTAATTTGCCAATGTAATGAATCAAGTAAGGAAGTGTCCACAATTTCCACATACAAGCATTTGAAATCAGATTTTCCTAGGAAACAACACCCTTAAAGCTATGGGAAGTCCCCAGATACCATAAGAGTGCTCCACACAAAGCAAAGCCACTGCACTTACCAGGGAAGGATCCAGGGCTGCTCCACAGAGCAGCAGCTCCAGAGGGGCAGTAGCATTGTTTCACTTCACCCATAAAGTTTTTTAATTTTTCTGATGGTATTACCTATAAGGCACTCCCCCTTCTTTTAAATAAAGGGGACTGGGCATTCTAAAATAAAAATGAAATCTATGAAAATATAATTTTATTTAAATGTTTGTTGGGTTTTTCAAGAAGGTCATACTAGATCAGTGTCTAGGGAGAAAACTGATCCCACATACCCAATGCTATCACAAATACAAAAACCCCAGAAAACTTACATTCCAAATGTAAAATAACTATAATGCTCACCATTGTCAACCTTTCAAAAAGCACTGTGACTAACAAAAGCTCCTACAAATGACAGGAGAACTCAAAAACTAATTTTTCAACAGGAACAGATACTTCCCTGATACTTTAAAACTGTGAGAAATGTCAGTAACGTTAAGTATTCCCATCTAAAATATCGGTGTTGGGATGTACAAAGGATCAAGTGAATGCAGCAAAGCGGCCCCATTTTGGCCAGGATCCAGTAATTTTCATGGAGACTGAATAGCAAGGGATGAGATTTCTGAGGAATGTTGGCAGTGAACAGAACAATGTCATTTAACCCTTTGAACTCCTCTGCAACAGTAACTCCGTCCAGAACAGCTGGATGACATTTGTAATCTTTATGTACAGGGGAGAGAAAAGCAGTTAGTTAGACTCTTTCTCCCTCAGTCACAAACAAATAATAAAAACATCACCTCAGACTTGCTAAAGCTTCGATTTCACTTTCTGCAATCATGAGAGTTAATTTATGGGTTTGGTTGGGGTTTTTAAGTGCCAATTTAGGTAAAACAATGAAAAAAATTCTGAATCTGGAAGGAAGAATCTGCTGACTTAGTCATTTGGGTACTACCCTCCGGAACAGAGGATGTCCTGGGATAAACCCTTAAACTGATCAGATACAAAAACCACAAACCAGGTCATTTTAGTTTTAAATCTGATTGCATCACCAATGTTAGAGCAAATTTTAAAGCGCTGCATTCCAAGGGTTCAAGTCAGCCATAGAATTTATGAGGGACTGTTAAGGGGAATCCCATCCTACAGTCTGAGCACACAAACCCACAGACAGGAACAGTGAAGGGGGCTTGCCCTGAGTCCCTCTGAACTGCCTGTGGACACACAGGAACAAAGACACCAAGACTCAGCTCCTCCATCTCACCTCCAACAGGGAAAGGACTACACCTAAATGAAAACGTTTCCTTTTATTATTACTGGTAAGAAGCTGAAGCTGGAATGTTTAAAAAAAGTGAGTAGGATAAGATTCTGTATGGGGGTTTTATCCACAAGGCATCTGAATGTGAGTCCAGACCTCCTGGAGCTGAAGAGTGAAGTTTTGGGGATCTTTTAATCAAGAAAGTCCACTAACAAACTGAAATGTTAAAATTCAAGCATATGAATAGTCAGATTCTGCTTTTCTGATGGTGGATTTTATGGAAGAATTCTGAAAAAAGGACTGCAAAATTTAAATATTCTAGTTCAACTTCTTAATTCACCAGAAACTATTAAACCTTAATAACAGCTTTTACACATCCTGATTTGGAGACCAGACAATCGTATTCAAGCAAGAGCAAACAAAAAGTGTG
This sequence comes from Regulus satrapa, assembly GCA_013396955.1. NCBI lineage: Eukaryota > Metazoa > Chordata > Aves > Passeriformes > Regulidae > Regulus > Regulus satrapa. The sequence goes on from VWZN01002261.1 coordinate 455,231, forward strand.
TAAGCAAATCAGTTTTGCTTTCCAGGCTGAAAAAACCTTAGTATGGTCCTTAGATATTACAGTAAGGACCAGTGTCACTACAGTTAGGTTGTACAAAATAACATCAATTTTGCAATGGTAATGCATCACGGTCATTAACTCTGTTCTTCTCACCTCCTGCTCCGAGATACACAGAGATTTGGAACAAAATAAAAGTATCTTCAACAGTTATCCATCAACAGTGATAATTAGTTTTCAGAACATTTTGACTTACACCCTTGCCTTTTTTTTTTAAAGGTCTTATACTTCATGATGCTATTTTTACTTGAATCAGAGGTAGACTAAACCTGTCCTTTTTTTACACAATATCCCATTTTGTTGACAGATTTGTGAAGCAAGGACATAATAAATCTTAAGTATACTCTGGCAGCTCAGTGACTCTTGTCACTACTCAAAATTATGTCATAACCCCTCATCATCAAAATTTAAGAATCCCATTAATTTCTCAATGTTTTTCAGGAAATGTAAATACAATTATAAAGAACAAGTGTAGCTGCTCCAAAAGATTATGAAAGCACACAAAGAAGGATGAAGAGGCTAAATTACAGAATGCGTTGCCACTTGGAAACTGCCAAAAGGAGAAATTCAAGTTTCTTGATGAATTCCTGACTGATATACCTACAACTTTAGGGATCCTACAGCACATGCCTCACAAGTAAAAACCCTGCATTATTATGAGACTGGTTAGTTGAGATTTTTGAGATGGAACTAACCTGAATATTCATTACTAGATGCAGGAATGCTGCCTTTTTTTTTTTCTTTTTTTTTTTTTCTGGCAGAATATCCAAATAACTTCGAAATTGCTACATGATTAAAGAGTGTGCAGGCATTATGCTGGAAGCAGCAAGTTTGATATATAAGCAGCACAAATGTTGTGGATGCGTGTGTTACCAGTTCAAGCAAAAAGACAGTGAATCAAAGTACATAAATAAGGCAGAAGTTGAATATGAAGACCAGAGATTCCAAGCAGGCTGGAATCAGGAGAAGGCAGCAGCAGAGATGTTGAATTTTTCATTACTTTCTCCATGTTCAGCTTGGGTTTTTCTAAGTGGCACCCCCCAGTTCTTTTATAGCACTTCCCAGTTTTGATGGGGGAGGGAAAGAAAGGCAGAAAATGGCACAAATTATGACACAATTTATTCTCCTAACACAGTAGAATTGGACAGTTTTTTAAAGCCTGTACACAGGAAGAAACAAATATCTTTGGAGAACGGGAAGCTCAGTATTAACCTTGACATAAGCCTTCCAAGTGAGATTTTACACTGCACTTGCACATAAAGACAGCTTTGAAATGTGAACCTCACATATGTATTGTCACTCCATTTCCAAATAGACAGCTAACAGCCAGGCTTATTTAAGTTCAAAAAATTTATTTTGCATAGTGCCTAACTGGATATTTTTAAATCCTTCAGATAGCAAAACATTTCAGGAAGACAGTGGTCACACCATCTTTCATCCACCTTACACTGAACATTTCTGGAGTGTTTAAAATACACGCCCTACTTCCAAGGATATTAACACTATTTTCACAGAAGTCTCAGAAGTGACAGCAGGACAAAATGCATCTCATTGCACAGCTCCCAAAGCCAAGAACATTCTCTTTTCTATCTCTCAGAATGTTCCTGATGATTTTAACCTACAGATTAAAACACATCAACTATGAATTCAAGTGTTACTAGAACTCATTTTCCTGCCTTAGATTTGTTCTTCTTTCCGTATTAGGAAATAGAATGTCAAGAAACCCCTACGAACTCTATTTTAGGAGCAGCTCATCTATATTTTTCTTTCTAACAGGCGTGTTAGAATGAACACAACAAGTGAGCTCTGCCGGCTATAACCAAAATTATGCAGTTTCCTACTTCTGGGTAAACCTCAAGGGTCATGTACACCCACACCATGGGAAAACCATCTTCCTGTCTGTGCCCTCTCCCTCGTCAGGCAAGCATTACCCAGCTGCATAAATTAACATCATGCAAACCCAGAATTTCTCTTCCAGCTCCAGATTCTTATTGTTTCCACCTGACAAGGGCAAAAATATGTCATTTACTCAGCTCTGTGGGGTTTCAGAATTACATCTGGGGAGAAAAGCAGCAGTCCAGTTTCCCCAGTCACTGCAAACCACGTAGGCACAGTGTTTAATGACCATTTGAGCAAAGGTTCATCCCCAAACAATACCTGAAGACAGACACGCACACCGAAGTATCCAAAGGTCACAACAGCTTTGCACAGTTCTCATGTTCTACAAAACTAATTTTAAATCGTTACTAAATCCAAAAGGCCAAAACTGAAATTGTGCTTCTGGGCATTGTAGACTTACTGAATTCAGTGTAAAATACGAAAGGCTCCTGTTTGACATAGAACCCTGCTTCCAGATTATGGATCAATAATGTTCATTGTAAACACTGCCTTTAGGCAGGAGTTATTTTAGTTGACAAACATTTGAAGATTAACAGAAAAAAAATCCAGTGTTTCTACGTATCTGTCTTCTTATTGGCTGTCTAAAAAAAAAGCTCTGCCGGCTATAATATCACCTTTATTGTTTTTTATTCATATCCTTCCATCCACAGACAAGGTGTACTCCCATCTCTCAACCTCACCACCACAAATACCTAGGAAATGTCTAAAAATACAGTACCAGTACTCCTGTTTATGTTTGACTAGCAGCGACCCGAGACTTTTCCCCACTGTACTCTAAAAATCACACCCAGCCAGCATGGGGCTTATAATTCCAGAAAAAGAAATTTAAGTTAAAATAATGACCATTAAGGATACATTCATTTGTCAAATCACTTGGGAGTCAGACAAGGATCCTGAATAATTCACACAGCACTAAGTACTTTCATTCCTGACTCAAGCTGTAAAACAAACTCTTTCTAGAAACCCAACTGCCACTGCTTTATTGCCAAAACACGTATGTGCCCTGCTTTCAAGTTCACCGAGAGGCTACTGGCATCAAAAATTGCAAAGCCCCGTGACACGTAGGCAGCATTCAAAGCCAGAACTCTAAACCCAGCTTTTAAAGCTATTTCCCGAACAGCGTGCAGCTGGATACGGGCCAGCAGTTCCTGCCCATGCGAACTCCAGCTGATCTCGACAAAACCTCAGAAATGGGTAAGCAGCCCTCCAAGGAGACGAGCCAAACGACTGTGTCAAATGGAAACAATCATCACTTGCATAAAGGCTGAACTGTTTTTACAACAATGGTATTTTATAGGTAGAAAAATCTACTCGCGAAGTCTTTCTTCCCGTGCGGTGTAAATGCGTCCTGCCCTCTCCAGAGCACGGCGTTATTTTCGCTCTTCCTTGTGAGAAGCCACCTGCACGCTGGGCTGCCCACAAGGCCGGTTCTACATCTGTCTGTGTGTCTGTCTGTGTGTCTGTCTGTGTGTCTGTCTGCGCTGGGAGCCGCGGGACAGAGCGCGGAGGGAGCGCAGGACCAGCCCTGCCGATCCAAACCCGCCCTCCCAGAGCTTCCTGCCCCCAAGGGATTTCAGCAGCATCCAACACATCCACACACACGAATGTGCCTTAGGCCCCGAGCGGCTCCCGCTTGGTGGGAGTTGTTCAGTAACAAAGCACCGAACAAAGCTTGTGAAACACAACAGAAACCTGTCCAAAAAATATCCCATAGATCCCCGTGATTTACTATCGCATTTACTATCCCATTTTTAAGTTACCTTTCTATGCATATCCAGAAACCAGTATGTTCAACTTCACCTACTTTGAAGCTAGAAATTAGAAAATTTAGATCTTAAAGCTTTTCCTTATTTTTAAATTTTTAAACCAAAGCAAGCCTAACAATTCCAATGTCCAAATATTAAGCCTGTTGCTGATTTAGTCAACTGCCCTGATTTCATTAGGAAGAGATTCTGTAGTGTTCCTTTTTGTATACAAAGACTTTCTGCAGCTGTCAAAGTGAAAACCATTTGAGGTTTTACAAGTGTCAAAACTTTGTCTAAAGGGACAAAAACTGTCCAACACAAACTCACTGGTTTAACTCTCCAAATATCCTGATTCATTCTGGCAGTTTGAAGAACAGAATAATGCACACTCTCGCAGCAATGTATCGATTTATGCTTTCTACCACCACAAAAGTTACATACGCTCTAACATTCCAAGCATAACTGATATAAAAGCATAATCTTATTTTCCACTGTGCTAAGCTCTTGACTGTAACAATACTTCGCAGCAGAAAGTCTCATGGGCTTTTATAAAGTGTGCAAACATAATATGTGCAAAAAAACCTTACAGAAATCCCCTGTGTAAGGCAACCCAGATTTTTAAACCTGTTTCTGACCTTACTAGATCAACATATTTTTCTGTTTATTTCAGTTTTTATGTCTTCTCCAAACTAAACCAACATTTTCTCTCTTTTCTCATACTTGCCCACTATTTTATTTCCTATAAAATACACTGCAGAATTTCATAAATCACCTAAAAACAGACAGGTAATATTTCATTTTCCCCCTTTTAATCTCCTGAACCTCTACCACCACTGATAAAATGTTGATATACATAAATACCTCTCACCAGTTTAAATTACTCTTATTGAGGAGTCTTATCCCTTGTCCCTGAACTTTCTCAATGCCATCCTCAAGTTCCCTGCTCTCCTCCAAGTTTCAAGCAAGCTACACAAGACTTTATCTCAAATGACCTTGTAGAAAATTTTCTAGACCCTTGACAGCCTAGGCAAAAAAGGATGGTACCAAACCTGCTCATGGTCACTCCCTGCTGCCAATCCCTCCCGTGCAGGTGCTGCAGACCACGCTCTCCTTTGGGGCAGCAGAGGGGAAAATCCTTTCTCTGATTTATCCTCCAAAGATCAAAGTGCACAGCAACACTCACCTTCACTTGATAAAAGAGTTTTTACACGTTTGTGAGGCACGGTGTCAACATGAAAAATTACCTCTAAGAACAGTTACTGGCACCAGCTAACAAGAGACAATACTAAAAGAATGTTGACAGGACTCTCATGAAATAAGAAACCAAAATGCCAGATCTAAACATGCTGCTGAAAATACCAATTATTCCAGCACCGACTGCATCCCCTTCAGAACCAGCCATACCGTAGCACAGACCACATCTATGCAGGGAATGCTATTCTAGACCACAAAATAAATAAAAGTTCATTTCTATTTAAGACAATTGACCAATACTCCAATTTTGACAATAAAATATTTAAAAAGAAAAAAGTCTAAAAAAAGAATCTACAGCCAAAAAGCTTTTTTTCTCTCTGGTGTTTAATAGTATCTTATCAGTTAACAAACATACTACCTGGTTGACCAGAAGCAGGAAACTCTAAAGTTTCCAATGTCATGTGCATTAAACGAATTAGAAGAAAAGAATTGACTTTTCAGTAATTATTTCTATCACTCCAAGGCAATAACATTATTTATTTTAATCTGACACCTTTTCAGTTACCATGACAAATCCCTTACAGTCTAATTGAAAAACATACCTCAAGAATAAAAAGTCAAGAGAATCACCTTCTTACTGCACACACATTAATACATTCTTTCAAAATGCCAGTATTCATAAACAAATTCTCCTCATTAGAAGAGCCTTGAGATGACACCTGCTAAGTCATCCCAGTTTCAGACTTGGGGGTTTCTTCTTTCAGCACCTAAGACTCTCTCTAGTCCACACCTGCTCCACAATAGATGACAAGACAGAATGTCTAAATAATAAAACAGGTTAAATGCAATTTAGTCAATATTCACATAACAATGAACATTTACTCAAGCTTTGAAGTATTAACTATTATTTAACTGTCAATCACTGTTCTCCCAAAATTGTATTCAGGGATGTAACTTAGCTAACACTACCACTTAAACATGTGCAAAGTACCATTTAAGTCATTGATGGGATACCCATGTAATTATTTACCATCCATACTAATCATTATGTGTGAATACAGCAATTTAAAGGGATAAGATCTGGTTCTTAGTCTTCTACATTAGTTCTGAAAACATTAGAATACCGTTAAATTTACGAATAAAGACAAATAATTTTAACACACAGAGAGGGCTAGACACTGCTTTGGCAATTATTTAGACCAAAAAAAATCAACAGGAAATTCAACTAACAGCTGAAGGGAAGTCAATAAAACACATTAAGCACAGCCAGGAAGGAACCTTTCAAACATCATTAAATTTCTAACCTGTCCTATCCAAACTACTTGCCATGCTTGAACTTCCTTCCTAAAATGAAGCTTTCGAGATGAACATTTAGAACAAACAACAACAGAGAAAAGTACAAAGCAGTTACTGTTATTTCTGCACATATAAAAACCACATCCAGTAATAAAAGCTACTGATATAGACGAAACAATTGCACAAATGAGTGTTTACAAGTTCCCTCCTGGGTCTGAAATACCTCAGCGGGAACTAAATCATGATTTAACGTGTCTTAACAATAGAATAAATTAGAAAAATATTGCAACCTCAGGCAACATTAATTTCTCAATTTGCCAATTAGTGTCTTTCTGTCAGGGAGAACACAGCAGAACCCTTTTCTTTGTCAAGTCTCCTTTAAAACCATCCGTTTCTAAAAGGCAGTGATACAGGACTGCCTCTCATTAGTGCAATCAAAAGTGCAAGGCTTCCTCAAAAAATAACATTCCCCATTTATTAGAGGGACGGTGGCTTGGGACAATCCACAGGAATAACAGGGCAACACACAGCAATGTGGTATCGAGTTTGTTCACCACATCAACCCTCCAGCTGGCACCAATGGGAGTTATTTTTAAGCAACTCAAGAATTCTCAGAGAAATACGAAGACAATGACATGACATAGTTGTGCACGTGCTGTGGGCAGCTCCCTTCAATCACACAGGACAGAAGGAGAAGAAAACAATACAGGATTCATTACAACATCTATTGGATTATGCTGTGTTGGTTTGGGGTTTCTTAAGTCAAAACTCAATATATCACTGCTAGATAAAATACAACGTAGCATCTTTAATAATATACTACATACATACTTAATAATACACTACAAAGCAATAGACAATACTGAAAACATCCTACTTGTCTAGCACTTCTTATCCCCTGACAGAAGCACATCTGTAGCTCCGAGTGTAACCCGTGCATTTGTGCAAGGAAGAGCCTGGGCAGGGTTTGGCCCAGGGACCGTCCCGTGTTTGTTACACACAGCAATCATGGGGACGGGTGGATCTTCAAATCCCGGGGCAGGGTGGAAAACTGCATCCCACCCCCTCCCCCTCCCCCTTATATAAGCTCCCCAGCTCCACCTTGAAGACAGCCTTATTCCACGGCTCCTAAGGGAGGGCTGGTGCACACTCCTGTGCCTCTGTTGCTTAGGAACCATCTTTTCTAATTTCCAGATTAGGTTTATTCTTGGATAGTTTATACCCGTTTGTTCTTATACCTCGAGCATAAAAAGCTCTTTTTACCCACCTGTGTCCCCTCACACGCTTTTTTGAAGAACAACCTTGTTTATGCTTTGTTTCCCCAGATCAAACAAGACACTCTGAGTTCCAGGAATCAGTCCCTGGATCTCTTTTAATCCAAATGACCTTTCTACTTGGCGGAGGGTTATAGGAATTGTATGAAGTTTTTCAGGTAAGCTTTCACCAGTACCAGAAAAAATTAATACCCCTTTACTTCTTTGAAGAAAAATATTAGCAGGGCAACAACAGCATACTTATTATTCCTAATACTGATCTCCACTAACTCTGATAGGTTTGTTATTCTGAAGTGTTACAGCTCTTTAATACGACTCCTTTTCCCACTGGTCATGTCTTAAAGTCTCAACTTTGTTCTGTGCAAAACTTCCTTTTGTATTGGTGATGTTTGATAGCTGATGAAGATCATGAGATTGGTAAGAGAAGTAGGAATTAATAGAAGACTTTAATGAAAATACTACATCTCAAAACTAGTCCTGACAAATTCCACTAGTTCCATAGTTCCAATATATCATCCACTGGTCATCCCAAAAACACCCCTCTAGTTTTTGCATAGAATCATACTGCACATTATATGACTTCTAAGGTACAAGAGGTCAGCTCTGAGCATGCATCCTCTCCAAGAAGTCAGGGATCCTACAAGAAAGAGGTGTTAGATTTCTCTGACAAATCCTCCTCTATTAGGAGCTGCATCACCTCATACCCTTTTTGTCTTACCTGCACACAGAACAGCTTTTCATTATAAATTTAAACAAATCTGTGTATTAAGGTCACACCAATGATGCAATCACTCTCCCAAATCACCTTTTCCTCTTCATGTTGTGAGTACTTTCACTGTTCTCCAGCCATCCAATACCTTCAGCCTCAACATTTAAAAACACTTCCTGCAACTGAGCCTCTAATTAAACACATCACCTACTTCAAAATTGTAGAGCAAATGTTACATAGTTCCACTAACCTGCACCCTGCAAACTGGGCTTCACCTTCATGGAAATCATCTTTATAACTTCAGCATCACCTATGTGCATTTGCTCAAAATGTCTTCACTGACAATTCAGGCAAACTCTCCATGTAGTCTTTCTCAAGTATCTAAATCACTTTTAGGCTTAGATCATTACTCCCATGCTTCCTGATAAGACATGTGAAGAGTCTTATTCAGGTTTTCTGCTTACTCCTGATGCTCCCTTTCAATTAGTCCTGCTAGATCTTGTATCTCCACCTTTTTCTACATGGAAAAAAAAATCAAAATTCAGTAAGAGCACAAGTATTTTATACAGTTGCCAGAATTACCTGCATTTATTGCTGCATCAGAAGTTTAGCCATGCCAGAGTGGCTGAAAGCACCTCATCAGATAAGTCCTGTTCACTGCTGTAAACTGGAATTGCAAGAACATTTGGATGCTAAACTACTTATGGACTTTGCAATTTGAGTGCTCACTTCTGAAATTACAATTATAAACAGCTTTTCGTGACACATTCGGGTCTTTTTGCCTTAGCTGAGCCTTTTTTTCTTTGTTCTTCTCCTAAACGATGTTTGCCTAAAACATGAATAAAAAAGTTCATGCCACAAAGTCTCTCGAGAGCTAGAAAAAGGAAAGGCAAGTTAAAGCTGCTTAATTTCAGCTTCACCTCAAATGAGACAGCCAGATTTTAAAAAGCAACAAGAAAACCCTGTATTATCAATATTTTGGCTTGAGAGCAGACTGCACAGCTATTACAAAACTTACTTGAGGGTAAAAAGGGGAAAAAAAGGTCTGCAGAAACAAGGTTCCAATTTAGGATTACCATAGCAACAGAGAGGAAGGGGGGGAAATTACCAGATTACTCTCTCAGATCATCAAATCCTTGAAAGAATAAATTTAGGTTTGAGTTTCAGTCAAATTAACTGAATTCATCCTATTCATTAATGATAAACACATCTAATTAAGGACTAAATTCAACAAGCAAAAACTGTAGTAGAGGAAGCGAAGCAGCAAATACAACATTTCAGACTCAATTATCTCACCTTTTCCTTCTACCATAAAATATATACTTGGTATCACAACAGGTCTTCGTACCAGTACCAATAACAGAATTATTTAGGAAGGTGTCCAGTTCTGATTAAAGGCCTGCAAAGAGAAAGAGCCATTTGAAATCTGCCTCCTCCTTGCTAAGTGACCGAGTAGCTACTGCTGAAATGGGCAATAATGCCCCAGAGTCTGAGTTGGGGATGTAATGAATTTCTGAAACTACAGCTGGCACGGAAGTAACATATTTCAGCAACATATGCGGGCACAGCAATTACCCCAAAAATCAGGGAGTGCAGAAATAAGCTTAAGCTTCTGTAAAAGGTGATATTCTGAAAAACAAACCCAGGATAGCCTAAGTACGGAATTACTCAGATGTTTTTAAATTGAGCAATCTTTAACATCATTAGTATTTTGGAGTTGTTTTAACAAATGCTTAAACACAAAATGGACACTTATATTAATGACTAATTTAAAAAGCAAGTACGATAGAAGTCTCTGTCTTTTTGGGAGAGCAGCTATCTCAATGTTTTAACCCACTCAGATGGGATCCCAAACCCACTGAACCTGCAGCTGAAGTGACAAATGCGGCTACAAAGGTTTGATTTTGACACTGCGAGCTTTGCTTGAGCTGTGGAGAGCTGTCCCCCTCACTTTTAGTGGTAAATATTGACCCACGATATGCCTCAGCCTCAGGCAACTTTTCCACCAGCCAGAACGTTCAATGAATAAGGCTGCCCTCAAGATTTGCAAGACTGCCTAAGTCCAGCTTTCCTGGCCGTGGTTCAGATTTGAAACGCGTTTCCCAGCCTTCTGTTCACCGCTCCTGGCTCTGGCCGAGCCGCTGCCAGAACGCTCTGCCTTTCCTGGGGGCTGGGCAGGCCACGGGAGGTTGCAGAGAGCACCTTCTTCCAAGCCGTGCTGCAAACTGCTCGCTGCGTTCCCTGCTCTTGGCTGCTCCCCAGCACTGTGCAGAGAGGGCAAGAGCAGGATGCCGCAAGGATTGTCACCGCACGGCGCCTCCGCTGTCCCCAGAGCAGCATCTCCAGCGGCAGCCGGGGCCAACAGCCCCGGGCCGGCAGCAGCCGCCGCGGCTGATGTGGGAGCGCTCCCGCACCCGGCCCAGTCCCTGCAGTCACGGATTCTCCCGCCAGGAGAGGCAAGGACTCGGTGTGAGATGGTTCAGGAACTCGGTGTGAGATGGTTCACAGAACTGCGCAGGGTCAAGATGAGAGCAAGCTCTGAAGCAGATTGAAAGCCCAGACAGACAGACAGACAGACACTGAGTTACAAGGCACAGGAGAGCTTTCCTTTGCATGAAGGGCTCCTATCTCATGCCCCTCTCCATCACGTATGAGTCACTTGCTTTGGGAAAGCTTTAAAGGATTTACTAACTTTTTACCAAAACCCCTATATAACTAAATGGGGGAAGTCATATATTTATATCTACAGCTGAGAGCTAAGCAAATGTCTAAAATTCTTAATAATTTATTTTTTTCTGCCTATTAATAGATTCCAAATCATTGTAATACCATACCATAAACATTTTACATAGCCAAATAAACTTGAACTGTATACTTCTGGCCACCAATACTTTATGAAAAATAATTTACAAAAACAAATACCATTTTTACCCTCAATTCACCTATAAAAGACATACATTTATTCCAAAATATTTCTAAGTTATCAGTTATATCTGAAATCACTAGAATATCTTTGAAGGCTCAGTATCTAATTAATTTTACTCTAAGCCCAAGAGGGTGGGGAAAAAAGAAAAAAACCCCACAGTCTGCTATGTACTAGTAGACTTAAAAATAATATCCACAAGTAAGGAAAGAAAATCTACTTTGGAATCAAAACAGAATCTTGTGTTTTACACTGAATCTGTTATTCAAATCATATGGAAATTTCAAGTGACATTTAAAAACCAAGTGACACATCAGCTATATACAATTCCACCTGAAAATCACAGAAACCTTTCCAATAACTGAAAACAACGAGAAAAAACCTGACAGAAATTAATGAGGTGTTATTTTCAGCTTCCCTAGGTATCCTTTTGAAGCCCTCATCCTGCACGAGTCCCGCGCTCCCTCCTCTCCCCCAGGGGAGCCCCGGGCTGGCCAAAGGAGCTCTTTCCATGAATCCAAAGTGCAATGGGATGCTGGATTTTCATCAATGTTTTGCACTGACAACACCTAAAGAAATCGCTTGATGTGTTCAAACGCTGCACTCGGGGTTTGCTTTATCCCGCAGTCGGGCTCGGTCATTTGTAACTTCACGGAAAGAAACAAACCCCGCGGACAACACCCAGAGCAGCCAGCAGGACAAACAGAGGCGCTCATGGCTCAGGGCTCTCCTCAACACTCGCTGGTTTAATCTGGCATAAGCAATACCAGAACTGAAATGCTGTATCGGGCCTCTCAAGAGTCAAGATCTAAAACAAGATAGAAATAAAAAAGTATAAAAAGCAGTACAAAAAAACTGAAATTTGTACAAACGAATTTAAAAAAAACAGCCCAGAAAACCTAAGTTTCTATGGCTCCAAGTCGAACTACAGTCTTTAATCCAAAATTGCTTTTACACGTTTACTGATTCCAACCAAAAACCTAGATTTCTTTTTTGACCCCTAGCGTTTGGAGCATAACTGTATCACAACATAAATCTACTCATTTCATTTGAAAGTATCAAAAATACCATAAACTGTTACTGATTAACTGCATTTATGACTGTTTCCATGAACCCTTGACAGCATTTCAGTTAGGTATACGAAAGAAAAACAAAATCTCCAAACGCTGAAATATTTCCCCTCCTTATTATTTCAGATTTCCTGAATCTAGATCTGCAAATCACCATGTAACATATGGTATAAAAATCAGTAATTAAAAAAAGACAAAACCCAGCACGTTAGTCAATTAAAAATGCAAAGGAACGTTTGATTAGTCTGAAGAGCACACACACACCAAATCCCAGTTTAAAAGAGCAGCTCATCATACCACAGTTTTAAAACTGAATTGAGATTTGCTTTCATCTATGCTAATTTTTAATTAATCTGCAGGAAAAGCCATTCAAAGAAGCGATAGTGAAAAAAATCCTTCTGATGTTCCACTTGTTAGCGCAACTATCTGAGCTTGAAAGGCTGATCTGTCACGGGATAAGAACTGAACCCAGCCGAGCAGGCAGAGATCACTCCTCAGAACGCAATCCAACAAGCAAGGTCAAAGGGAGGCAGTGAGGAAGGGACCGAAGGAGCCGTCACTCCTGTTCGGCTGCCCCTCCAAGGACAGCGCTGGCAGTTTCTCTGCAAGGTCAGAGCAGGCAGCGGCTCCTGCAATCCCCCCCGGCCCCGGAGCCGAAGCCGCCCTGGAGTGCCGGAGCAGCGGCGATGCCCCCGCTGGGCGGGCACCCCCGGCCGGTGTCCCGGGCTCGCTTCACACCCGACCTGAGGGGCAGCTCCTGGGAAAAGGGCGTTCCCGAGAGCCTCTTCCCCTGCAACACTCGCAGCTGCCAACCGCGGAACTTTCTGAACCGACAAGGCCACAGGACAGCATCCACTGCGCGGCGGGGAGAGGAACCAATTGCTTGCTTCGATCTGACTAAAGATGATCAAGGTAATTCTCGATAAACAACAGGCGCTCACCGAGATGGTAACAGATGCTGTCAGATATCCCTGTTATTGTATACGTGATATTTTAAAGGGAGAGGGAAAAGGGTAATTTTAAAGTAAAAATTACTGCAGATCAAAAATCTGTATAACCGGTACTTTTTAACCATTACTACCTGTAATGAGAAGCTTTTCTCAGGAAAGAAACAGGTTCACATGCTTTACATTTCACACCTTTCTCTACTGACAGGTTTGCACAGCTACTGTTCTCAGCCCTGGCAAAACCAGACTATTTTTGAAGAGAAATGCTGAATAAGGAGCAAGACGAGGTAATATTTTCTTATTCCCCTGAGGAGACTGATTAAATTATATGAATGAAAACTGCCTAACTTAGGTAACCTAGGGACTTCCACTATTTTAAAAACATTTAACGCTTGCTTTGGAATCTGTTACTATAGAAGATGCACGACTTTAGGGCAGAGCTTCAGACAGGCTCCTCAGATGACTGCACAACGGAGCCAGCAGAGTAACCTTACATTCACATCTGCTCGCGATTCCTTTCCAGTCACAAGGCACAGAGCACCCTAAAACCGCCTAACAAAGGTTCAGCTGCAGTCTGAATTACTGACACGGCGCTGATTCACAGCTCACTCGCTGTGGTGCGGCGCAGTCCAAGAGCAAGCTCTAATTATGAGCCACCAAAGGCAGAAAATGAGTTTTTCTCGTTTCTTCTTTTCCTGTTTTTTTTTCCTCCTGCCCTCACGCCTCGGGTGTCTCCGCTGCACAGGAAAATCCACATCGATTCCCTCCACTGCGCTGAAGTAGCGAGCAACCTCTATTAATTTGCTTTTTTCCCCCTCAGAGCAGGACTGGCTCATCTGCACAGCAACAGTTTGAGGTTTACAAATTACTGTGCACCGCTGCTACAACTCTTTAATAATTAAGAAAGTGATTTCTCGGCGGGTGCAAGATTTTCTGCCTTGGCTCCTCGGGAAGCTCTTGTCACATACAAGTTGTCTGCAGAGTAGCAATGGACGTGCTTAGCACCTGCTCCTAGCTTGAAACTCTCAGTTCTATTATTTTGTTCTATTTAATAACAAAACGGGCTACTGCAAAATTCACTTTTTTCTTCCTGTATCAAGTCATGGGATGTTGGATGAGATTTACTAAAGGCAGTTCATGCTGCGAAACTACGCTTTAAAAGCCAAGACTTGGGGCAGAAGTAGTTTTAGCCCTATTTCTGCAAAAGTTTCTCGGTGCTGAAGGGGGTTTTTTCTGCCTCATCCCATACACAGAATCACTCACTGGTTTGGGCTGGAAGGGCCTTAAAGATCATCTAGCTCCAATCCACCTGCCACGGGGATCTTCCACCGCCCCAGAGCCCCACCCAGACACACCACAGAACTCTGAAAAAGGATGGTGAATCTGAAAGAATGAAAAGAGTTGAGTCATTTTCTCTTTGGTACATCTCAAAAAACTGTCAGAAACAGAAAAATACTGATTCAGTAAACTGCCTTCTTCACTCGGCAGCACTAATTAACCGTACTCTAATGAACTTACTGGCACAACAACAGAAACCTTGCTTCACATGAAGCACATTCCGATTTTTCACACCTACAATCATCAACCGTAGAAAAAAAAGATTCAGTCAACACAACAGTTTTTGGCTAAAAAGCACAGAAACCAGAACCCCGGTAAAACAACAAGATAACGAAACGCACAAGCACAGGAAGGCGCAGATCATCCTGCTAGGGCGAAGGTGTGAAATCCTGCGAATGCCTCTTCCCCAAAACTCTCCTCAGAAAACCCCCCGCGCTCGCGTTCTGTGAGGCAAATCCCAGATCACTGCGTTCGATCACTCAAGATTTGGCATCAAATCTGTTTACTGGATGCAAAGAAATACCAAAGCCACCTGTTTAAAAAAAATAAATAAATANCCCCCTTCCAGCAGAGGAAAACAAACCGGAGGAGCAACAAACCGCTGCCGGTGCTCCCCGACCTTCCCCAAANCCAGTTAAGGACTGTCAGGAATTCCATTGGCACACACGATCACGTTACCAGAGGCAGAGCCGTAAACAGCCTGTCTGCAGGGGGATACCTGTGGCTTTCAGCAGAGCACAGAGCAATCCTCCAGCAGCACTCGCAGTCTGAGAATCCGTAAGCACAAAAGGCAGACGTGTTCCGTAAAGCTCTGTATAAAAAACCTAAGTCACGGCGCAAGAAAACCGAACACCTTCGGTACAGGATGATGTGAGCGATCTACAGCAACTTTCCAAAAAGCAAAGAATAAACCAAAACCAGCAGCGAGCTTACGCCACAGGGCTACAGCAGCGTCTCATGAAAGATGGAAATGCAGCGTTTATTCCTAGCCCCCACCTCAACACAGCCAAGGATATTTTTCCAGCTTGACTGGATTTTCCCCCCCTCCCTAATTGCTAGTTTTAACTAAAGCCAACGTAGATTAAGAATCAACCCTAAAAGCAGCACAGCGAGCGTGCAGCAATTACGTGCAGCCAGGCATGTGACATTTTGTACGGAAAGCAACCCGTAGAAACGCTAAAACCTAGATAATACCCCCCTTCCAGCAGAGGAAAACAAACCGGAGGAGCAACAAACCGCTGCCGGTGCTCCCC